>JALAZF010000840.1:1200000-1515907 GCA_022829125.1 Lathyrus tuberosus | reverse complement strand
CCTCAATTCAGCAATCATTGATTTGACCTGAAAATGCCTTTGCCAGAAGAAAGCAAACAAAATGAGAGAACTTACACCATTGCACTCATAAATACAAGGTTGGATCATAAATACTAAGACCGAAATGGAAAGGACTTTGATAAGCAATGAAAAGAAGTTCATACCGATGTCAACTTCGAGTACTCTGCACCTGATAGTGACTCTACAGTGGATTTCTCCAATAAATAAAGCTGTCTTGCATAAAACAGGTTTTGATGAGAAAAATTTATTCAGACATGGTAGCACCATTATCATGCTATGCAGGAAAAGGATAAAACAATGTAGGATAACTACAAAAAATAAATCAAATAATACTAAAAAAACACAAGGAGATTATAAGTAATGCACAAACAAACTGCTATAAAAAAAACTTTAGCATATTTGGTGACAGCAACAGAAACTGTAATGAATCATATGTCCCTAACATCTACCTGTCCAAATGGTACATATGATGGTAAATAAGGTACTTTGTGCCATTTTCCTTCATCACCGTTCATGGCATTGGCCTTTGCATTTGTTTTTCCATTTGTTGACACCTCTAATGAATGTTTATCAGTTTCAGGAAAAGGCTTGAGTGATATGCCATCAGAACCCTCTTGTATTTCAAGTGACCGCGGTTGAACCACTTCATCCTCAATCAAGGTATTGGCAAGAGAATCAGGCAATGAATTTGTTTCAACAGAACTTATTCTTCTTTCTTGGT
Source organism: Lathyrus tuberosus (assembly GCA_022829125.1). Taxonomy (NCBI): domain Eukaryota; kingdom Viridiplantae; phylum Streptophyta; class Magnoliopsida; order Fabales; family Fabaceae; genus Lathyrus; species Lathyrus tuberosus. The sequence continues at coordinate 1,515,165 of JALAZF010000840.1, read as the reverse complement.
GCTTACTAAATTGTCTTCGCAATCCTTCTAAAGGGACTAGCCTTGAGAGTCTCCAGAAGGATCTCTGCACCGGACCTACTCCTAGAACCAACTGTTCACCGTTATTGATTTTTGACTTTGCTACCCCTTCTTCCTGTTTTCTCAATAATAAGCTGTTACTTTCATTTTCAGAAAGCACTGGCCCAGACTGAGCATTATAATGGCTGAAATATGCAGGAGATAAAATACGGGGAACCAAATCTTCTGGGATGCAATAACTTTTGAAATAATGCCGCCAACCTTTTCTATTAATGTAGCTGAAAAGAAAAACAAACAAAATAACTAATAAATATTCTAGTTTTTCATGTTTGAAAAAATATCAGCGGCGAACAACTTTTTTTGGTGGACAAGCATCTAACAATTTAAGAATAGGGGAAAAGAAAAACAAGGAAAACCTACTCCTTCAAAGCAGCATTTCCAACAGGCGGTTGAGAGAATGTGATACATTTGATAGAGACATTCCCATTTTCCTTTGATGAAGATGAAGCAGCAATTACTCTCAAAATGGCAAGAGTAGCTAATGCTGCTACCTATGTAGAATATTAGGAACTTAGTATATGCAAATTGTTCAATCACATTAAGCAATATGTTGAAACCAAGATTGATGAAAAACTCACTGCTCCTCCAAGTGAATGGCCACACAAAACAAGCTTGCGTTTCTTCTTTTGAGCAAGCCTATATAATTCTAATGCGGGTATTCCTTTGGCACGGGCCATGAAACCCTGAGAAATAATGGGGGAATTTATTTTAACAGAAAGATAATTTACATAACTCGTATAAATATATTACAAAGTATCCAGAATAAAAAGCAACAAAAGCCTTTTATGACTAGGTGACATTAGCCATATGGATCAAATAGCCACATAACATCACGGCATATTGTAAATCCATGCCCAATGACACTAGTAGAATTTAAATCCTACTTCATTAGTTTGCCTATAGCTTTGCTAGATCTTCCTCTATCTCTAACAATAAGACTACCCCAGTCAAATAACATCACGGCATATTGTAGAATTTAAATCCTACTTCATGATTTTGCCTATAGCTTTGCTAGATCTTCCTCTATCTCTAACAATAAAACTACCCCCGTCAAATAAACACCCTATAAATATTGAATTTTGCTGGTCTTCGCCACATATGCCTTGATCATCTAGGACAAGATTCTGTCACCCTTTCCATAATAAGTGTTACCCCAACATTCTCTCAAAAGCATTTTGTAGTCCTATCTTAACTTGCATGTCTACTCACCAATCATGACATGCTCATGTTTGCAACATTGAGTTTATTTTCTTGTTGGTCCTATCACATAACATTAAACTTCATAAAACTACAAGACGAAAAGCCAATTGGTAACATTATCCCTTAAAGCTTGGATAATTCTTTTGTATCACATATAAACCTAAAAAAGTCATCTATCTTGTTGAGAAAAATGTGAGTTGTTGAGAAACAAGTGTGAGTTCTAAGTCCCACATTGCTTAGAAAAGTGGAGGTTGAGCACTTTTTAAGTAAGATGACCCATACACCTATCACCTTAAGGTTTTTGGTGAATATGTGGTGTCTCTCACTCGTTTGGGTGAGTATATGATCCCCTGATGATGTCCCATCACATCTCATCCACCAAACTTGAATATATTAGATTAGGAGAATTTGAGAGAAAATGTAAGTTTCAGTTTGTTAGATTTAACATTCTGAATCTCTGAACATATAGATTAGATTTATGGTACGCACTCGAGAATTTTTGTGAATAGAAACTGAACTCGGTGCCCAGGGGTTTTCAACGCTGTGCACCAACCACTTGTGTTAGACTCAGGCCATAGTAGCATTAAATTCGATAACAATTTGTATTGTTTTCCAAGTTTACCCTTTAAATGAGAGAATTAATTTATCTTCCCATTATAATATTTATTGCAAGTTAACAAAAAAACGTACAATAATTAGGGATATTTTGATACGGAAACAATTAATGCAATTGAAAATTTAAAAGGGGTCTTAAAAGGGATAAAGAAAGTTCCCAAAAGGGTCCTATATTTAGAGATGGATGCAATATCATCACATGATGATGTGATACTCAAAACAAAGATTGACATTGTATTCTTGATTTCAATACCAAGGAATAAAATGAGTTGAACAGTTGGGAATTTAAGATACTGACTGTAAGTTTACCGTACATAGCAGCAATAAACAAAATATAAAATTTGAAAAATGGTTAGATTGATTTTTTTATTTCTTGAGAAATTTCAAATTAAGTCCCTATAGGTAAAAGTAGTATTTGGGTTCCGAACTCCCTATAGTTTTGAAAAGAATAATTAATTGAGTCTGTATAGGCTCAAGCTCTGTGTGGTAAAACTAGCTTATAGCTGATAGCTGGTAGCTGTTAGCTGGTAGCTGATAGCTTATATTATATTATTAAATTAATTTTTATCCAATAAAAATAAATGTATTAATAACAATATGCAAAACAATTTTAATATATATGAAAAAATTGAAGATATCATCAAAATATATAAATTTGTACTATATAAGTTTTATCAGCTTTGCTATTTAGTATGAATATATTGACAACAAAATTCAATGAATAAACGAACCAGCAAACCATACAAGAAGCAGGGGTATTTCATAAAACCATTTATGAAGACATAAAAGTAAAAATAATCCTAATAACTACAATTCTTGGTCTAGTTAACTCATTCTTTCGTAAAATATAGTTTTTTTTTCTAAATTAATTATATAATTTATATTTAATAAATAAAAATAATTTTTAATATAGTAGAAAAAAATAGTAGAAATCTTCTATAACATTCTTCAAAATCTCCCTAAATTCAATTTTTTAAAATTGATTTTTTAATAGTATATATATATATATATATATATATATATATATATATATATATATATATATATATATATATATATATTGTTAAAATAATAAGGGTATAATTAGAATAAAAAGTCATAAGCTAAAAGCTACTTCAAATGGCTTTTGAAAAAAAAGTTAAAAGCTAGTTAAAAAGCTATAAGCTAAAAGCTAAAATGCAGTTACCAAACAAAGTTTTTTAATCAAAATGAGCTGAAAAGCTATAAGCTATAAGCTAAAACTCTTTTTCTGGTCTTACCAAACAGACTCCCAAACAGTAAGCTAGATTCCAGGACCCATCACAACCTTTTGAAGCTATTAGGTCATAATTAAAATTTTCAACTATATTCTATTAAGCTTATTTGTAATCTCCCAAAGAATGTAAGAATTTAGAAATTAATAAAAACAAAAATATATAAGATGAAGGACAGCATTATTTACCCTATGGGCAGCAGGTTTATAATTACTCTTCGTTTGTTTAGACCTGGATTCTAGAGGATTCCACATATATTCTTTTCCATTTGGGTTTTCCCCCTTATCAGATTCAGTTGCTGCATGTGCGTCTGATTCTTCAGCAACATCTTCATGAAAGATTGCACCTTGAAGTATATTTGCATCAGCAATTACATCCCTTTCAGCAAAATTAAAAGGTAAAGATTCCAGAAGTTGTAATGAACTTAAATGATAAGACATAAATATATGAAAAACTAACTTGTATTGCTTTGTTCCAATAAAGGAAGCAAATAAAGTGTCCCCTGTCTCTGCTAATAAATACCTGTGACAACATAATTAATCAAAACAAACAAAACAAAACAAACTGAAACCAGTGTTGAGAGACTTGCATGCTAGATTGTCACAGAAACAAAACAAAACAAACAAACTGAAACCAGTGCTATCAATCCCCAATCACGGATAGTGGAATGGAGCGGCCAACCGTAGAAAGACTAATGGGGTGGCTATGCTGAAATTGTTTATAGTTTACATAAAGTATATGTACATATAAATTCTGAAAAATGATAAAACCAATCAAAGTTAATGACATTCATAATTAGCAAGAAAATTTAGGTGTCTTAAACAGTCCCGGGGAAGGAAAAAAGGAATGACAGGTAGCAGGTCTTCGAATATGGCAGCAGGTTGTGGCCAGAATCTCCAGAGAGGCAGGAAAGAGAATAGGCAGGGAGCAGCACTAGACAGCCACAAGAAAGTGTGAGAGACAAGGAAACAAGCCCTGAAATCTCCAGAGATGTTTTGATGTGTTTTAAGGCGGAAATCCATAAAATACCCCACAAAAATCCCAAATGTTGAATTTCGTAGGGCTTTTTTTGCATTTCAGCACGCACTCATGGGGCAGTGTAATAGTTCCATGATTCCCCAATATCCACTGCAAAAGTGGCGCAAAGTTTGCTGCAGTAAGAGCAACCCAGTAGTGGCCAGCCTTCATTCTCTTCACAGGTATTGTGTACTGTTGACAACTCCCCCCCCCCCCCCCCCGCGATATTATTATTTATTTTCAAGAAATAAAAGGTGAACTTTAAAATGAGGATCAAAACCACTACATGTCAAAAAAACGTAGAGCCGTTTATGCAATTAATACAATATCAAAAGAGTGAATGACAAACCTATGAGGAACATGATCTGATGAGGGTTGCACCCGCTCCAATGCAACAATTTGTACTCCAAAATCGGCTTTAAATTTATTTACAGCTCGAATCATCTCAGTAGCAGGCCTCTGTGATATAGGGAAGTCACAGATAAGTGTAAGTCTATGTTGATTGTAGCCAACATACATTCAAGCAAGCATAGTACACATAACAACTCATTAAAGTTCCTATGTTTTTGTAATTGCTTGTATGAGTCTTGAAGGACATATACTATGCAGTTAATTCCTAAATTATGGTTTACCAACATATTTTTTAATAATAGTTGCACTCAACTAAACAGCTGTCACTAATATATTTTCCAAATCAGCTACTTGCTAATGCCTTTGCAAATGCAAGATAAAATTGTCTTATCTACAATAGACCAACAATGGATCCAACTCTTCCCTAGATTTTACCATGGCCATTGGCTGGTGCTTTGTAGTACCAGATTCCCCTTGTTCTTAACTGCATTCACTTGAATAATTTGGAATGAATTGTCTATATTGCAAAATGAAACTGTACAGATTTATATACAACAGAGAATCTCTCAAAATAAGGAAAACAGGGTACTGGCGAAGAGTTTTCTGAGAAAACTATAATAAAGGTAATACAGAAAGAGAATAGTCCTAATAATGAAAATAGCAACATATTCAACTAAACCCCCCAGCATACTAAAGCTTGAGAAGTGACCCTAAGAATATAGAGAAATCTCTACCAAGCTTGACAGTACCCAAATGAAGTAGAATAGGAGTAGCTACATCATTGTGTATGGCAATTAGCAACCAACACTACATCCTAATTCACTACCACATTTAAAAGCAGTCCAACAATACTTACATTTGAAATTCATATAAGCAAGATTCTGCAATGGAATAGTTTTTGACTGAAACATATCCACAGAAGATTATAAGCCAAACTTTAAATAAGATGAATGACTCATTTGACATTGAACCAAGCAACCGAGCATTCGTTTAAGACTAGAGAATAAATTATTTAGAGATGAATTGTGCGCCTTGACAGTCTCTCCAATTAATACATATATTGAAGTCCACATAAATAATCAAGATATATAATCATCTTTGTCAATAGCGTGCTACAGCGGAATAGAGTAGTGGCGGCATGATTCGGCGCGATGTTTTTGGGCTGCAAGCCCCGTCAGAAATAGTGTTCATTGCGGCCATAATTTCGCGTCCGCTATTAGGGTTATGGGACGGAATTCCTGAAATACTTATTCTTCAAAAACCCTTGTCTTAAGTGAAAAAATGTCAATTTGAACCCGTTTGAGTGTAATATTATGTCCTTTGTTGAATTATGTTCTTGCTCACAAACAATTATTTCATCTTTCTTCCTAATTTTAGTTTAATTCTTTTAGGTTCTTCTTCTCTAAGTTTTATTAACTATTATTGCTCTTAACTTTAAGTTCTTTAATTTCGAGTATTTTTCTATTTATGAGTATTTATGTTTACTTAAACTGGCTCTTTAATTAATGTTTAATTTTGTATATATCTAAGTATGAAAATACAATGTCCCTTTAATATCAAAATCCCATCGCTAACTCCAACCTCATTCTCGCTAAAACTGAAAATTTTCTAATATCACACTATCCACTATGAAAACAAGACTTTCTCCATATAAAATTCAAGCACTCCACCAATTACCAATTATCAGAAAAATTGGTTTAATTCAATCCAAATAACTAATTCACAGGCTTCTACTTAAAAACTGCAACTGAAGCATTGAACCACAAACTCTGCAACATAAATTGAACATAAACAATAAAACAGAATGAAATGAAGAAGAAGAAAAAAAACCTTGTAAACGCATTCGGAAAGAACCATGCAACAAAGAAGATCCTGCAAATCGGAGAGAGAATCAGTCTTAAGAGCTAAACAGAGATCGCTGAGCTGTTTCCGGCGCCGCTCGTACTCCTCCTTGATCCGCTTCTTCTGCTCGCGGTGGTTAGTCCATGGCCATCGCATCCGCCATTGGAGTGGGCCCCACGAAACATTCATGAGCCTCGCTCCTTGCTCTCTCATCCATGGCTCCACGCGGCTCTGGATGTACTCCATTGCCGATTGCCGAGGGATTCGGAATAACCCTAATTGGATTTTATGATTCACGAAGTTAGTTAAAGTGCAATGAAAAATTGATTACTACTATTATTATTAATAGTTTAAAGATAAAATAAAGTGGAAATAAATAAAGAGAATGTGATTTGTTTACGGTTAGATTAGATTTCAGGATCTAGTTTAGTTCTTTTTGAAGTGATGATGGCCATGAAATCTAACTACTGTTTTTTTATTATGAGAAAATTTTCAATTGTTATTAGCTGCAATTAGTATTAGTTTTTAAATTAATTAAAAAAATTTATTGTATTTGTAAAATTAAATTTGATTCTGAAAAAATCATTGATTCCTGTATTTGATGCGGAATACTACTTGGATAAAGAAGGGAATATCCCAATTCCTTTTCTTCGGTATACATCACTCTATTATTACTATTGTTTTGGAATGTTCCTTTTTCTATTTTAATGACTAAGTTTTTGTTTTAGGTTTTTGTATAGATTGATGGAATATAACGAAGCGGAATACAGCGGAACGGAATGGAGTGGAACGGAATGAAATATATATTTCACTTTATTGTTTGGTTATTTTTTAAAAAATATCTCATTCCATCATATACACTTAGGGGTGGCAAAACAGGTTAGGCCCGCCCGTTAACCCTCCATTTTTTACGGGTCGGTACGAGGTTTTTGGCTCGGTGTCTTAAGTTGGTATGTCTCGTCTAATCCACTTTTAAAACGGTTCGAGGGCGAGGTGGGGAGGGTTTTGCCCACGGATTTTTTGTTTAAAAAATTATTTTTTTTACTTTGAATTAAAACAATATTAATATGATAGGTAGTAAACATACTTTTAAAGCAACTCTCGTTTCTTCATATCCTAATATTCATTTTTCACATAACCACAAACACCTCATTTTAAAGACATTAATTGATCTCTATTCCGTTCATTATTTTCACTCATAGTAGAAAAAGTCTTTATTGTAAAACATAGAAAATACATTATTTTCTATTTGAACAAAGGGGTTTGTTTCTCATTACGATAATAATGTTTTTATTTTTGGGGTTTTAGTGTGTTTGTTTTAAGTTATTGGTATTATAGTTACGTTGTTCGTTTATGTTGAAGAATATGACATTTGCATTAAGACTTGTTAAAGTTTTATTGTGCATTGTTAAAATTTATCGGCCTGTCTTTTAATGATTAACAATTTTGTAAATCATGCAGTAAATCAAATTGTCAAAAAAAAGAAATTGGTGGGCAGGCCTGTCAACCCGCCAACTCGTTAGTAAACGTGGTGGGCTTGACTTTTGAGCTCAGACTCCTAAGTTGGTTCACCCCGTCCCACCCCGTTTTGAACGGATTTAAATGGGGTGGAGCTAAATGGGGCGGATCGCCCGCTTTGCCACCCCTATATACACCCCAAATTGGATAGAATAAAAAATGGGGAATTGAATGGGATTGAATGAAATTGAACGGAATGGATTTCATCATGTTCCATTCTGTTTCATCCATTATTTATAAATCTAAACAAAGGAACCACATTAATTATTACTCCACTCCATTCCATTACATCACATATCATCAATCCAAACATACCTTTAAGAATGGAAACGAAATGGATTACACACAAAGTTAAAGGAGACAAATGATATAAAAATATGTGGTATAAGTAAATTCATACTATTAATATAATTAAGAGATAGTAAAAATCTTTAAAAGGATTACAGGAGATAAAAGTTATTGAAAAAGAGAAATTACAAAGACCATGGAAGTGTAACCTAACCTAAAAAATAAAAAAAAAATAAAAAGAGTCATTCATGTGTGATACAAAATAACCTTAAAATGCAAAGTAGTCACAAATCTTAATTTAAAGTAAACATTCTCTACACCACTTGCACAATCCAACAAACTCATTTACGGGCATGAGGCACTGCTTGCACAATCCAACAAACTCGTTTACAAGCGCGAAATTGAATTGTAAAAAATAGGTGTTTGAGCAAATATACTCAAATTTTTTATAACAAATGAATGTGATCGTCAACACAGTACCAATCCCACACGCCAAATATTTCATTGTCATATCAATTGCAAATTCATTACTACCTCCGTTTTTTTTTTATAAGTTGTTTTGGAAAAAAAATTTGTACCACAATATAAATCGTTTTATAATACCAATTAATCATTAATATTATTTTTTCTACTATACCCTTAAATATTTATTATTCTCTCTCCTTTCAATTATGTAAATTTGTCTTTCCAATATCATTAATAAAGGACAATTTTGTAAAACTATTCATAATTTCTCTTTTCCATACTATATTTATTACATTTCTTAATATGTGTGAAAAGTTAAAAACGACTTATAAAAAAAAACGGAGGGAGTATTATTTATTACCAATAAATTCAAACTCAATCAAGAAGCATTGAAGTGAATTTAAGAACATCCTTAAGTGCTCTAATTTGTCAGAAGCAGAATTGAAAACTTTAAAACCTATGTAACTCAACAGATCTAAAACTTAATCAGGAAATAAAAGTCCTAAAAAGCAAATCGTCAATCACAACCAACACTCATACCGACACAGCGACGAAAGCACAATGACGACTGAGGCATAAAATGGTTTGAGAGAAGCTTAACATTGATATTTCTATTATTTTATTTTATTAACAAAGATCTCTTTTATCTTTCACATTCACTACTTTATGGTTTTTGTTGGCATAAACACTACAATACTTTTTACTTGAACACGAACCAGACCAATAGCCCAACAAAATAAACTATTGTCTAGCAATGACAATTTATAGTGTGTTTCTAATTTTAATCAAATTGTATATACCATTTGTTGTTTTAACTAATTTTTATCAATGAGGTTATGTTAGCTAAAAAAATATTGTTCCCCTAGACTATGGAAGAAGTATCAAAGAAAATATTCAATTTTTCTAACATATTTAAAGAAAGGGAAAAAAAAACACTTATAACACATAAGTAGGCATTATATTGTGAGCTATATAGTGGAAATCATCCTACTAGTTAATGTTCTCCTTCGAATGAAAAGATGAATTAGACAAATTAGCATCAATGACTCGTACAATGTCTAGGATGATACAATAATAATCAAAGAAGAAACATTTTAAGTTTTGATCAAAGATAGGGTCAAAGCATAAGACAAATGTCATATCAAATTGGAAATTAGAGTCAGTCTCAACTAGACGAAACCTCAACATTAGAGGACATTTTTAACTAGGTTAGGCATATGTCAATGACAAGCCAGCAGAAAACCAATGCCACTATCAGAAACCTATAAATCCACATGGGAAAATTTACAAAGCATGTATTTGAAGACATTACTTCCACTACAAAAACTAAGACAGGTTCAAAAGAGCTCGATAATACAATCAGCATTGGAAGTCATAAGGTGAGTGACATTGTTTTTTAATTTAAAGAAGTTTTATCGTTAAAATAAAAAAAACAAATAGAAGAAACAAAAGCATTTGATCCCATACAAGAAAATGAGTTAGAGAAAGTGGAGGTGAAAAGAAACATGAAGAGCATTCATGTTAGAGATTTACCATAGTCATCTACTCTAATCAATAGTGTAGAGATACATTATGTCAGAATCTTAAAAATCTTCAACATATCTGAGACTGATGAAGAAAGAAAGGATGATACAAGGAAACCACATCCTTCTGAAACAAAAAAGAACATTAAAAAATGTTTTTGTTACATTGAAGGTGATGTGTCATGGATAAGAACATTGGAACAATTGATGAAAATAAATGAAGGAAGGGAGAAGGATACTAGGAAACCACGTCCCTTACAAGCTAACAAAATTTGTGAAGATTTGATGAACCACACTGCATGTGATGCACCATGGACAAAAGAAGTGGAGCATTTAACTTGTCAACCCCTAACTTGAACCTGACACCTCCCCATAGCTTCATAACTTCAAAATTATCCTTGAAAAAATTTGAAACAAAATTTTTGATAGGCATATCAGACTTTCCGGTACACACTAAATTTTCAGTAGTATGTTTATAATTTCTGGTATACTAAAATTTCTGAAATTTAAGTGAACTTAAAAATATTACCGGAAATTCTAAATAATCCATTTTACACCGAAAATTTCAGCTAAAATGAAATTTCCGGTAATTCATAATCAATAAAATAAAATAACACTATCAAAAATTTCAAAGTTTTCAGTAGTGTATCGGAAATTTCGAAATTTCTGTTAGTGTACCCGAAATTTCAAAATTTTCAATAGTGTAAAAAAAATTTAATTCTGGAATTTTTTTTTTTTGAAAATTTCGGTATGCTTCATATTTCTATCCGGAAATTTCTAAATTTCCGACAAAAAAAATCGAAAATTCAAAAATTTCCGGTACATACTGCAAATTTTAAGTAAAAACAGATAACTTTTTAAAAAAAATCAATTTTTACAAAAGGATATAATGGTAAAAATGCTCTAAATGGGGGTTGTCGGGTACAAGTGAGGGGTTGACAAGTTAAATGCTAAAAGAAATGAGACAACTAATAAAATGGCCCAACAAATGACTTGGCCCAAGTATGAACATTGATCCTCCCAAATATATGTGTCGAGCTAACAACATTAAATAAGCATTTTTTTGAGGAAACTCAATTTTATTTTATTATTATTTGATTTTTGCACTTTCTAGTTTATTTAGTCGCTTTTTAGCAATTAAAAGTAATTAAAGTTTTAAATAATCTTGAGTCGCTAAGTGAAAGAGGGTGTGAAATCAAAGACTTGCCAATGTGTTACATTCGCTAAGCGAAGGATGGTTAGCTCAACGTAAAAAGGCATCAAAAATCATATTTTGTGATGTATTAACCTTATGCAGATATTTACCCTAACATCTAAACGTGGTTTGCATGTGAACAACCTAATTTTCAAATAGGGGTGTTAGCCACACAAAAGACACTAATCAGGCTATAATTTAGCTTTTCGCCAATTTAATTTTTGTATTTGAATTTTTTCTAATTTATCTGTTTGCTTTATTTATTGTTTTAAGATAACAATTTCCTGCTCTAATTTTTATTTATATGCTTAGTTTTCATGCTTCTTAGTATAGTTAAGTTTATTTTTTCTATTTGAAGTATATATATTTTTGTGAAATGCTTGATTTTAAGATTAATCGTATGGTTATTTTTCAATATAAGTTTGACTATTAATTTGTAATTCTTTTTTTAAATATGTTTCCATTGATTCCATGAAATTGATTAACTATTCATTTGTTCTACAAGCCAGCCTGGTGAGATTATGTTAGTTTCCGTTGTTTAGTTTATATTTTTATAAAACCATCATTGTCTGATTATCTGATGTTATAATGATTGATTATGTTTTGATTTGTTTGACTTGTTTAAAACTATGGAATGATCAATATATTGTTTTATTTAAGTGAAAGCTACTTGACCATAAAGTCTACATGTAAACAAGCGATTTCTTGTACCTCTTTGAGTTGAATTTTGAAAAATTTTCTTTTTGAAAAATTAAAATCCTAAAAAGAAAAAAGAAAAACAAATGATATCCTTTTTTCCTCAATATTAAGATAACATTCATTATATACTAGATTTAAAACAAGTTGAGGAGATAAACTTTATTGAAAATGATCAAAATAAAAAATAATGCATGAACTATATTCTGAAAAATGGGCAAAGAAAAAAGAAAGAAAAAGAAAGAATGCTAAATGAAAAAGAAAAAATGTCAAAAAGAAGAAAAAATATTTTACAGCAATAGAGGATATAGAATTAAGAAAGAAAATAGAGTTGAGTGAAAAATGTTATAAATGATTCTTAAAATATAAGGTTTTTTGAATTCCAGTAAAAACGACGATTTCTTTTTTAGTCTAGCTATGTTATAACATACAAAAGACTTTAGTGATCCATGATTGAAATTTTTTGCATTGATATATATATGCTAATCAACTTGATTGAAGTGGTTGCATAGGTGGATTCACCCTACGGCCACCCTGGGCAACTACTCGGGCTCTTTAGTTAATTTGGCCCATATTTATTTTAGTTAAAAAACAAAAGAAAAGGCAAAAAATTAAATGGGTAAAAAAAAGAAAAAAAAAAAAGAAATAAAAAAAAAGAAAACCTAACTGCAGCAGTAGCACCACCACTCCCTCTCCGGCTCCGCGACGACGACGTTTCACGGTTTGACACTGTTTTTCCTCTTTTTTTTTCTGCTTCTCGTTGTTTCTATTCATTCATATCATATGCTTTTTAATTTTATTTTATTTAGATTGAAACTATAGGTATATAATATATTGATATCATGATATGATGATTTTGACTTTGAGATGAAGGAAAGGGGCGGCCCCTGCTCTGAAGCCATCATTCAATATGCTTAGAAAAGTATACTTTATACTTATAGAAAACAGAATGTGAATATTATATATATAAATTGAAACTTCATAGAAAAATATTATTTATTCAATACTTTATTTAATAGGTTATAGAAAACAGAAAATAATACTTTATTTATTCTATGATTGCAAGTGAATATATAAATTATGTAATTGTTAATTGAGATTTGAGTATTAACTTAAGATAATTTAATTTCAGAGATGAGAAGATTTTTGGTTGATAGAACAATTACTGAGAATGTGAATGTTGTGCAACCGGAAGCCGAATTAGAACCACCGCCTAATGTGACTAATGAGTTTAATCCAAATGAGATTGTGCGTAATCCAGGTTGTAGGAAATAAATTAGTGAGTATGCTCCGGATATTCAAGACCAAGTGAGAAGGGCATATATATTGAAGGGTCCAATGCAACCAGATTTGCCAAACTTTCCTCGTACTCCATTTGGAAGAGTTAAAAGAGCATTTAGTAAATCATGGTATAAGAATTATACATGGTTAGAATACAGTGAGATAAAGGATGCAGCTTATTGTTTTTATTGCTTTCTCTTTAAGCAACCCGGGAGGGCCGAACACTTTGGTTTTGAAGTCTTCACTAAAAGCGGATATAGAGATTGGAAGCATGCATCTCAAAGCTTGAAAGATCATGTTGGTAGTCATAATAGTTTGCACAACTCATGTGTCAAGCACTACGATGATTATAATAATCAAAGACAAAGTGTAACAAGTAAGTTTGCTAAAGCAACCAAGGAATCAGAAGAATTGTATAAGATTCGTTTGACTTGTTCTGTAGATTGTTCAAGATATCTCATAGCACAAGGCATGGCTTTTCGTGGTCATGATGAATCCCCTACTTCTCTAAATAAGGGCAATTTTAGAGAGATGGTAGATTGGGTAAAATCTCAGAATGAACAAGTGAGGGATGCTTTTGACCGTGGTGGAAAAAATTGCACAATGACTAGCGGTGACATTCAAAAGGAGCTTGCAACGTGTTGTGCACATGAAGTTACCAAGGTGATTATGGAAGAGCTTGGTGATAGACAATTCTCCGTGCTTATTGACGAATCACGTGATATATCCGTCAAAGAGCAAATGGCGGTGATGTTGAGGTTAGTAGTTGTATTTTCCAATTTCCAATTTTTATTACCTATTACTCTCTATGTCACTAAGTAAACTTGTTGAATTTGTTTTAGGTTTTTGAACGACAAAGGGAATGTTGTGGAACGATTTATTGCTCTACGTCATGTCAAAGATACTACGTCTGAGTCATTAAAGGATGTTCTTTATGGTATTCTTGACAAGTACACGTTATCAATTTCAAGGATACGAGGGCAAGGATATGATGGAGCTTCAAATATGAGAGGTGAATTTAATGGTTTGCAAAGAAAGATTCTAGATGAAAACCCTTATGCTTTCTATGTCCATTACTATGCTCACCGTTTGCAATTGGTTGTTGTGTCTGTTGCTAGTAGTTGCTCATCTATTCATGATTTCTTTGAGTATATCTCCTTGATTGTGAACACAACAAGTGCATCTTGTAAGAGGAGGGATGCTTTGACGGAGGCACAACACCAAGATATTTTAAATAAACTTGAGAGTGGTGAGATATCTAGAGGAAGGGGCTTGCACCAATCATCTAGTCTCACTAGACCTGGGGATACTAAATGGGGTTCACATCATACTACATTGCTTCGTTTGGATCAAATGTGGTCCTCCGTGTTAAAGGTGCTTAGTATGGTTGATGAAGATGGACGTGGACCATCTCAAGCAGCGGGTTTGATAGAAAAAATGGAGAGCTTTAAATTTGCTTTCATTTTGAAGTTAATGTTAAAGTTATTTGGTATCACAAACGAGCTTTCAAATGTCTTGCAAAGAAAAGATCTTAATATTGTGATTGCCATGGAATTAGTTGATGTTGTCAAAGCTCGGTTGGCCACAATGAGAGAGAGTGGTTGGGATAATTTATTTGCCGATGTCCAAGATTTTTGTGTTGCTAAAGGTATTCCGGTGCCAAATATGGATGACAAAATACCAGTTCGGGGTCGTTCAAGGGTAGAAGGGAGGACTATCACTAATCTTCATCATTACCGTGCAGAAATTTTTTATGTTGCTATTGACAAAATATGTGTGGAGTTGGATCGTCGCTTTAGTGAAGGAAGCAACATTATTCTAGATTGCTTCTCATGTCTTGACCCCAAGAACTCTTTCTCCAAGTTTGATGTTGATAAGCTTGCTCGTCTTGCTGATATTTATCAGGCAGACTTTTCTGATGATGACCGAGGAACAATTAGGGATCAACTTGACACTTATGTTCTTCAAGTGAGAAGAAATGCTCCATTTTCCACTTGTGAAGATGTTCAAAGTTTGGCTATGAAGATGGTTCAAACTGAGAAACATTTGGTATTTCCATTGGTTTATAAACTTATTGAGTTAGCTTTGATATTGTCGGTGTCGACAGCATCTGTTGAAAGAGCTTTTTCAGCAATGAAGATTATCAAGTCTAAATTGCGCAATAAGATCAACGATGCGTGGTTCAATGACTTGATGGTATGTTACACCGAGCGGGAGATATTCAAGTCACTTGATGATATTGATATTATTAAACATTTACCGCAAAGAAGTCTCGGAAAGGACATTTGCCTCGTAATTTTATTTAACCCGCTATTGTAAGGTTATGTTTATCTCTTTTATTTTAAACTATATATTTGTTGACAAAATGACGAGTCTCTTTTATTTTGATTAATGATTATTTATATATTATATACAATGTGAATTTGCAGTCTTTAAATTTTTGCCCAGGCTTTAAATTTTTTTTGGCTCCGCCACTGAGTGGTTGTTTATGCATGGTTTGAGATAAATATTCACCCTTTCGAGATATACACTTGTGAGAAGTAATAATGGTTGGTTGACTGTTGATTGGACTATATGATTGTATCCTTTGATATATAACAACTTATTAAAAAACATGATTTACGTTGAGAATTCCGTTTGATTGTCTTGAATTTAATTGCAGACAAATCCAAGTAAGCTATTAAAAAACAAGATTCATTAGAAAGCGTAAGTCATCGAGATTGTGTGTTATTGAAAACCATTGGATGTTTGACTTAATTTTGTTTAAGGGGAAAAAGGCTAAGTCGGGGAAATTTTATAAGTGTGGAATTTACCAGATTGTTACTATTAATTTCATACATGTATTATCTTACTTGTAGACTTAGTAACATCTAAACCCCTAATTTATACCTATATTGAACATTCTCCCGTAGTTTGGAATTGATATTGATTTATGATTGTTTGAATGTAATATATTCGATGTAAGAAAAGCCAAGAAGAAATTACCATAAGTCAATCCAAATGGAGCAGGCACCTAAGACATTGAAGACCGAAGTTGTGACGCCCCCAATCTATACCCCCAATTAGCATGCAGTTAAAGCAGTAAAAGAAAATTGAAAATTTGATCAGAGTATATTTGAATTATCATGGCATAGACGGGGCAATCACATCAAATTGAAACCAAACAATTCATACAACACCTGCCCATAAAGATATGCAACGTGGGGTAGCGATTACAGAGGAAACTTTGTTCCTCACACCCACTTTTCAGAAAACTAGAATTAAAGCGGAAAATCTAAAATCTGATATAACATATATACATATAAACATATCTGTCATACAATCATTTATACAGGTACAGCCAAAATATAATATCACATAGACAAAACGATCACAACGGCCACCCTAGCTACCCAGAGTCACATATCAGAGCCGACCGACAAAAGAATGAAGACGCCACGCTTCACAAAAAGAATACCTCCAACAAACCTAATCTGCAACGCCTCATAGAGCGTTATAAAACAGCAGAAGGGTGAGAAAAACAACCATAATATAATTGCATAAAATTATGTATTAACACAAAAAATGCACAAGTAACATATTTCTCACCACAAATGCACAACAATGTCATCATCCGAATTCAACACATAACAATGCACTTCCTATGGCCAAACACCATTCGTATGCAATTCAATCACATATCATAAACATATTCAAATGCATTTATCTCACGCACATATCAGCTCATCATATACATAA
Organism: Lathyrus tuberosus; assembly: GCA_022829125.1. Taxonomy (NCBI): domain Eukaryota; kingdom Viridiplantae; phylum Streptophyta; class Magnoliopsida; order Fabales; family Fabaceae; genus Lathyrus; species Lathyrus tuberosus. Next base: position 1,498,105 of record JALAZF010000840.1, on the reverse strand, counting down.
CAGTGTAATTAAGCATATAATCATGCATATTCCATTAATTCCATACTTCCACAAAGCATACTTTTCCATATTCATTCATCAATGCAAATATACAAAAGATGATCAATGCATACCATAGAGATCGACTAACGACTCTATATAGATGCAAATGCGGTACCGACTCCAAGATTTCATATCTCATCACTAGTTCACTCAGGAACTCTGCTGGAACCATCGCTCGTTACATCACTGTAACTCCCTGTCGGGCTTACGATGTTCACCCGTCGCTTTAGGTCCTCTTAATATAAGGCGCACGACGTTTATGGATTGCTTTAGGTCCTCTTATATAAGGCGCACAACCCGATCGCTTTAGGTCCTCTTAATATAAGGCGCACGATCGTCTATAATCATCGCTTTAGGTCCTCTCAGCATAAGGCGCACAATGTTATAGCGGATCCCCTCTGGAATCAAACCGTCACTCAGGACGTTCAACAATGCACAATGATGCTTGGCATACAATAACTCATGACATTCACTTTGCATGCTCACACACATCAATAATCATGCATATCTAAACAAATGCCACACTTAGCATTTTCTTGCCTTTCGGCCACAAATCATCATCACAGCAGCACATAAAGCATACGCATCCAAAGTACAAACATATAACATAATACACGTCAAATACGCACCATGTAAACGACAAAAGTCGAGATTTGACACTATTCACATTTTTCGACAAAATTTAATCGGCTAACGATTCTCAAAACCTCATAATCACAAAGTACGGTTCAATACCTTTCCAACGACACCAAGAATGTCAAAATCAGATAAACGGAACAAAAGTTACGGACAAAACCGAAAACAACATTTTGAAAAATCTCATTTTTGACATTCCCCTGTCCATACGCGTACCACCATGAGCCATACGCGTATTGCCCTTAGCCATACGCGTATTGCCCTACCTCATACGCGTATTGCCTATTTTCCTTCATTGCCATACGCGTATTGCCCTTAGCCATACGCGTATTGCCCTACTCCCATACGCGTATTGCACTGTACCATACGCGTATGGGCAGCGAAACCCAGAATTTTTCCTGCTGCGTTGCTGTTACGAATTCCACACCCAAAACCCTCCAAATCATCATCCAAACTCAGAAAATACCAATTTGATGTACAACAACATATATCTAACATGTATCAACAACAAGAAACCAGAAAACATCATTTTCGACACGATTAAATCGGATTTTAACACTTTCTACCAAAAATGGGTTTTGAAGTATTTTTCATATAATTCAACAAAACAACAAACAAACACATACATAATCATACACAATCATACAATAATCGAGTTTCGCACCCTTACCCGATTAATCGATTCCTAGAACATGATTTTCTTTGATTTCCTCTTTTTCTCTCTTTTTCCCCTTTCTCCTTCTTTTCTTCTCTTCTTCCTCTTCTCTTACTATTTTCTTTCTTTCCCTTTTTCTATTTCTATTTATTTCTATTTGTCTAACTTAAGAAAAATAATTGTGAAAAGACCAAAATACCCCTACACTCAATTATCTCGCAAATGTCCCCAAAACGCGATAAAATATAATCATATCGAAAAATAACACATTTCCACACAAAAGTCGAAAATATAATAAAATAATAATAAAATAATCAAAAACGACTCTATTAAATAAAAATACTAAAACTGGGGCGTTACAATTCTCCCCCACTTAGACATTTTCGTCCTCGAAAATATATCGAGACGAACAACTCCGGATACGACTCTCGCATCCGACCAAGAAACCAACATGCCAACAAAAGGCACACCACGAATAACACAACTGACAAACACCTTGCTAACCGTAATTACAACGAGGATACGACAACGACTACAACAACAACGACAAGATGCAAAGCCCATACAATGCACTTGACGACCAACTCGCAACTCAAGGAAAACCGCGATACCAACACATAGGTTCACTCTAGAACCGAAACACAACAAGATCTCAACAACATCAACAAAACCAGAATACCAACATCCTTGTCACACAACATTATTTCAACCATGCTACGATTCCCCAATCGAAATACAACCAAACATCCATCTACATAGTAGCCCATGAATAACATTTAAACCTTTCACTTATCACTTCCATTCTGAAACGTCCAAATGATCTCAACACTCCTACATGTTCCCAATATTCCACTTATGAACTCTCTTACAAGTCACACACGCAAATACAAATTGTGCCATACCACGCATCCGCTGCGCACTCTGATTACTCGCAACCATCAAAACTACCAATCTCACGACCAAAGTCTAACTCTTTCTCATATTCACCAAAAATCACTGTTCACTTTTAATATTCCTAACCTCACACTCTCCTGTGTTATCTCACACACCAGACACCAGTCTCGGGACTTCTCAAATTATTCTAATTCTCTGACCATCAAAACAGACATACACTGAAACTTTCGACTTAACTTTCCAAGCAAGACCTTACCTTTACCAACAGGATAATTTCAACTAAAGTCATAACTCATCAAAAATTCCAACCATCCTCGTTGTCTCATACTCAATTCCTTCAAACCAACAAGGTACTCTAAACTCTTGCGATTACCAAACACTTCGAGCCGAGAACCATAAAAATAATACCTCCAAATTTTCCAACACAATACAACCGGGACTAATTCCAAATCCAGAATAGTCTAGATCCTTTTATGAATCCTCAAATGTCGTAAAGCATAAGCCACGACTTTACGCCCTTGCATTAACACACTAACTAACTCATCACAGACACCTCACAAACCGTTGAACAGGATCACACAGACTCAAAACTGCAGCCGTAGACAAATTCTACTTCAGCTCACCCAAACTTACTCACAACGAACATCCAAAACAATAACTCATCCTTTGCAAGCCAGCTGAAATAACAGAAGTACTAACTTAGCAAAGTCTTCCATAACCTGCAGTAGCAACCAACTAAGCCCAAAAGTTTCTAATCTCATTAACCAACTTCGGAATCTCTCATTGTAGAACTGCATCTACTTCCGATGGATCCATAACAATGCCATCATCGGAAATAACATTTCTAAGGAACTAACCTTTACAACCAAAATTATCACTTGAATAACTGAGCATACAACTTCGTCTCTTTTCAACACTTGCAATTCAATTCTCAAACACTCTACCTGTTCTTCCTCTGAGTTTTCAATAGATTCGAATATCCTCAATCAAAGCCATTACAAACTTATCCAAATAAATATGGAAGATACAATTCCTTTCTTCCACAAACATTACCGACGCATTACTAACACCAAATACCATCACTGTACGTTGTAATGCCCAACCAAATTCCAAAAGATATAAATCCTTAAAGCTTTTGCAAAAATTTTCACTGGGTAATTGGTTACTCGCCCAATTCACTCTCCTTATCAAACGTGCCAAACATTTGTAATTTCACTCAAACTCAGCCAAACCATCACAGTCATCCGCTCATGAAAGTGGACACGTATTCTCTACTGTTACCTTATTCAATTGTTAGTAATCCATACACAAGTTCTTCTCTTAACCATCCAAATTCCATAAATCCCAACATGTAGCAACAACCAACCAAAAGAACTCTTAAATATTACGGCCATACCTAAAGGTTCTCTCAAACTTCCCAATTGAACCAACATACCAAAGCCTCTAATCCGTTTCATCTTCCGATATTAGCATCTCCATCGACTCGTCAAAACAATCTGTAATTGTTTCCTTAAATTCCAAACACTCATTTCACACGCTATCAAAACTGGAAACACAAGTCTATTCCATCCAACATAATTCCCGTCTACTATCAACAAGAGATTAAGGGTGATCAGTTCCTCAATTTGTCAATAGACAGCCGACAACCATGATGTGGCATAAACCGTCTTTACCAAATTATAATAGTATTCCTTATATCTCATGCACAAAACCACCTAAGGCACAAATCCTTAGTTGATATAAACCTTACTTCTGCATCCCGTTTCGAACCAAAAACCACAATTATAACCTTGCAATTCACAACACACCGAGCCAGCGCTCTACACCCGAAGCAACATGGAGAAGTACCAGCTTCTCCCCCACTTATCTCATTCTCAATCTTAAAAATAAAGGATTAGAAAAACCAGAGAGCACTGATAGTGTTCCACACCTATCACGTACTAAGGAATAAACAACACCGACAAAAACACAACAAGGACGTAGTTACCGACCCCGAAGCAGTCATAAACAAATTCAAACACTTAGCGCACTCATGGAAAATAAATGAATGAGTCGCTCCCATAACAATAACAGCAATTAAAGGCATACTATTAATAAACAAGTACCTTGAGTCAAACGATCCGCACTAGTAGTCTCATCTCCTACCAATGCAACAACCTTCCTACCATCCTAAGCTTGCTTTGGTTTGGTACAATTCGTACTAATATGACCTGTTTCACCACAGGTAAAGCACTTAACCACATTCTTTCTCTTGCACTCAGCTGCTTCATGTCCTAAGCCCCCACAAGTAGAACACCTACTCACCTCTTTCTTACATTCGAGCTGACGATGTCCTACTTCTCCACACCTAAAACATTTTGGAGATTTAGACATACCTCCTCCACCTGACCTTCGGTCAAAAGTACCTCTTTGATTACCCTTGTCCGCTGGTGTCACATACGGACCACCACGAAATTGCTGTTTTCCCTTCCTGTCACTCACACTTTTATAGTGAGCAGATCGGGCTTTACTATCTTCATCAAAAATCCTACTTTTGTTCACCAACACTGGAAACTGCCTAATCTCTTGATAACCGATACCCTGCTTGATTTCTGGCCTCAAGCCATTCACAAACTTCAAACACTTTGACCTTTCAGAACCCGCTGTATTATAATTAGGACAGAACTTCACAAGTTCCTCAAACTTAGCAGCATAATCCGCAACAGAGGAATTATCCTGCTTCAGTTCAAGAAATTCAATTTCCTTCTTACCTCTCTCATCTTCCGGAAAATACTTTTCAAGAAAAGCATCTTTGAACACAGCCCATGTAACCACAATCTCATCCTCCTCAAACCTCTGAGAAGCATTCGCCCACCAGTCTTCAGCTTCCTTTTCCAACACATGAGTACCAAACTGCACTTTCTGGTCCTCGGAACACCTAATGAAACGGAAGATCTTCTCAATCTTCCTCAGCCAAATTTGTGCTCCCTCAGGATCATGAGTACCTTCGAAGCTCGGTGGATTATTCTTTTGAAACTTATCCATACTACGTGATTCCTCATCCGCCGCAGCATTGGGTAAATTCTGCATTGCTTGCGCCATAGCTTGCATGGCCGCAGTCATAGCAGCAACACCTCTTCCAGCCATAATCTGAACGTTCCCCAACACAGAAACTATGGTTAACTAACAACTCACCAGCACACAACTGCCGCACAACAGCAACTCGCCCGAAGCGACAGACACAACTGACACAAACCGACACAAACTGACACAGACTGGCTCTGATACCACTTAATGTGACGCCCCCAATCTATACCCCCAATTAGCATGCAGTTAAAGCAGTAAAAGAAAATTGAAAATTTGATCAGAGTATATTTGAATTATCATGGCATAGACGGGGCAATCACATCAAATTGAAACCAAACAATTCATACAACACCTGCCCATAAAGATATGCAACGTGGGGTAGCGATTACAGAGGAAACTTTGTTCCTCACACCCACTTTTCAGAAAACTAGAATTAAAGCGGAAAATCTAAAATCTGATATAACATATATACATATAAACATATCTGTCATACAATCATTTATACAGGTACAGCCAAAATATAATATCACATAGACAAAACGATCACAACGGCCACCCTAGCTACCCGGAGTCACATATCAGAGCCGACCGACAAAAGAATGAAGACGCCACGCTTCACAAAAAGAATACCTCCAACAAACCTAATCTGCAACGCCTCATAGAGCGTTATAAAACAGCAGAAGGGTGAGAAAAACAACCATAATATAATTGCATAAAATTATGTATTAACACAAAAAATGCACAAGTAACATATTTCTCACCACAAATGCACAACAATGTCATCATCCGAATTCAACACATAACAATGCACTTCCTATGGCCAAACATCATTCGTATGCAATTCAATCACATATCATAAACATATTCAAATGCATTTATCTCACGCACATATCAGCTCATCATATACATAACAGTGTAATTAAGCATATAATCATGCATATTCCATTAATTCCATACTTCCACAAAGCATACTTTTCCATATTCATTCATCAATGCAAATATACAAAAGATGATCAATGCATACCATAGAGATCGACTAACGACTCTATATAGATGCAAATGCGGTACCGACTCCAAGATTTCATATCTCATCACTAGTTCACTCAGGAACTCTGCTGGAACCATCGCTCGTTACATCACTGTAACTCCCCGTCGGGCTTACGATGTTCACCCCGTCGCTTTAGGTCCTCTTAATATAAGGCGCACGACGTTTATGGATTGCTTTAGGTCCTCTTATATAAGGCGCACAACCCGATCGCTTTAGGTCCTCTTAATATAAGGCGCACGATCGTCTATAATCATCGCTTTAGGTCCTCTCAGCATAAGGCGCACAATGTTATAGCGGATCCCCTCTGGAATCAAACCGTCACTCAGGACGTTCAACAATGCACAATGATGCTTGGCATACAATAACTCATGACATTCACTTTGCATGCTCACACACATCAATAATCATGCATATCTAAACAAATGCCACACTTAGCATTTTCTTGCCTTTCGGCCACAAATCATCATCACAGCAGCACATAAAGCATACGCATCCAAAGTACAAACATATAACATAATACACGTCAAATACGCACCATGTAAACGACAAAAGTCGAGATTTGACACTATTCACATTTTTCGACAAAATTTAATCGGCTAACGATTCTCAAAACCTCATAATCACAAAGTACGGTTCAATACCTTTCCAACGACACCAAGAATGTCAAAATCAGATAAACGGAACAAAAGTTACGGACAAAACCGAAAACAACATTTTGAAAAATCTCATTTTTGACATTCCCCTGTCCATACGCGTACCACCATGAGCCATACGCGTATTGCCCTCAGCCATACGCGTATTGCCCTACCTCATACGCGTATTGCCTATTTTCCTTCATTGCCATACGCGTATTGCCCTTAGCCATACGCGTATTGCCCTACTCCCATACGCGTATTGCACTGTACCATACGCGTATGGGCAGCGAAACCCAGAATTTTTCCTGCTGCGTTGCTGTTACGAATTCCACACCCAAAACCCTCCAAATCATCATCCAAACTCAGAAAATACCAATTTGATGTACAACAACATATATCTAACATGTATCAACAACAAGAAACCAGAAAACATCATTTTCGACACGATTAAATCGGATTTTAACACTTTCTACCAAAAATGGGTTTTGAAGTATTTTTCATATAATTCAACAAAACAACAAACAAACACATACATAATCATACACAATCATACAATAATCGAGTTTCGCACCCTTACCCGATTAATCGATTCCTAGAACTTGATTTTCTTTGATTTCCTCTTTTTCTCTCTTTTTCCCCTTTCTCCTTCTTTTCTTCTCTTCTTCCTCTTCTCTTACTATTTTCTTTCTTTCCCTTTTTCTATTTCTATTTATTTCTATTTGTCTAACTTAAGAAAAATAATTGTGAAAAGACCAAAATACCCCTACACTCAATTATCTCGCAAATGTCCCCAAAACGCGATAAAATATAATCATATCGAAAAATAACACATTTCCACACAAAAGTCGAAAATATAATAAAATAATAATAAAATAATAAAAAACGACTCTATTAAATAAAAATACTAAAACTGGGGCGTTACAGAAGTCATGCCAAATTCGTTGGGCCAATATACCTCGACCCGGGAATTTGAGACAAAAAGTCGAGCTAACAAAACAAGGTGAATTTTCTCCAAGGATTTGATAGAATTTCACTGGGTGGATTTTGGCTCACCCGACAGATTTTACAATATTTACCCGCGAGTATCCACGAATACGAATATTTTTTGGCATCCTTAATTAAGAAGTCATAATTCCAAATCCTGAAATATCCTGCATATTATAAGGGTTGTGATTTTATGAGCAACCCAAAAGGAACAATAAAATGATAAATGGATGAAAACTATTGAGTTTTGATTTAAGAGTGTGAAATTACAATCAGATCAGAATTCAAAATAAGATGGAATCAATCCATCTAGAGAATAGAAATACTAGTAAGATAGAAGAAAGCTAAGTGCAAGAGTTAAGTTATTACTTTACAAGAGAGTACCAAAGAGAAAGAAGAGAGACTTCATCAATTTTCTTCCATGCCTTTGTTTCCAATCAAAGCTCCCTTTTATAGAAGGTTAGGAGAATATTTCTTGTTAACTTCATTCCCTTAATTGATGGATCAAGTGATACATGTCACTTTTCTCTAACCATTTTAATGCATCACTTTGATGACATGACTTTTCTCTAATTTGAATCATAACATTACCTCCCCCCATTAAAATCAACATTGTCCTCAAGGTTGAAGCTAAGGCAATATTGGAAAATAATAGTATCTACCCAAATGGCTTCCAAGTCAATTGAACATCCATCCGAATTCCATTGATTGAATTGTGAGGATACTTTTGTATGGACAAAACAACCACTTTTCAGTACTGCATTAGAGTATGGCTTTTGAGCATTAATGATTTTGCTCATAGTTGTTTCTAATTGTAAACTTTCAGTAGCAGCAAGAACACAAATTGCAGCAGAAAAAAAATTAAACTCACAACTTCCATAGCACCATCATGAGAAAGATCATGCATGTAACTCAAAGAGTAAACATTATATGATTTAGGTGCTAACTTTTGTAGTTGTAGAATATCTTCCAACCTCATAAAAGCAAAAGTACAACCATTACCATAGTCACTGTTCTGGACTGGACCAATGGCTAGAATTGGCCCAATCCGCCTCTGCTCTAGAACGGCCCATACTACCTAAGTCCAATCCACAGAGGGGCAAAAGTGACCTTTCTGCCCCTCCACCGGGCAAGGAATGCAACGTTCCTCCCCGACATTTATGCCCGTCACGCACGGTTTACTCGCCGCCCGGACAGCAAAGGACAGGTGCCCGGAACTGCGCCTATGCCCGACATAACGGCTAGTTTTTGGCACCCTGCCCGACATAACGGCTAGTTTGGGCAGTTACCTATTCTTTGGGGAAAATGGTTATTTCGCCCCGAAAATAGGACCGTTGGCCACGCGCTGGGGGCTCTATATAAACCCTCTCGCTTGAGAGGGTCAGGTATCATTTTTCTACCCTAAGAATACTCTTTGTACTTGCCTCTTTTCCGACCTTTACTTACTTGAGCGTCGGAGTGCCTTGCAGGTACACCCCCTTTTTCTCCTCATCGACAGTCCGAGCACCTTTCCCGTACGACGACCAACACCCTTCCGAGCACCTTGCCCATCTGACGACCAGCGTGTGTGGATCTGATCGAACACTCGAGATCAGTGGCGCCGTCTGTGGGAAACCTTGTTATCCCCTTCTTTCTTTCCTCCTCGGAAACCAAAGATCAAAACATACTCTCTTTAATCCACCCACCTATGGCCGCTCAGAACTCCGCGCAAGGTGCTGATATTACAGTTCTCATTCCCGTCAACAAGAGGGACGCGGACGGTAGATCTCCATTACTTTCCGATCCCCGTTTCCTTCGAGACGGGGCTACTGCGTCTCCCACTCCTCCTCCCACCGAGCAAGGAGACAAGTTGTTACCGTTAGGGGAACGACCAATTCCTGGACCTCCCAGCGCTGACCTGGCCGTTGCAGCCCTGTTAGAAGCTGTCAACCGCACAAACCTCCTCATCTTGCAACAAGGCGAAAGAATAGGAGCTCTCGAGGAAGCATCCCTTCCAAGATCCTCTCCTCCCAAGAACAAACGCTGAGGATCAAGAAGCCCACCAGCTAGGCGCGGAGAAGGCCACAGATTGAGGCATGAGCCTGAGCCACAGCACGTCCACAAGCACGACCAGATCTCCCCGCGGGATCGATCACCTCCAAGACACAAAAGAACGAGGCAGGATAGGCTTTCTCCGCCGGTCAGACCTCGTGACCGGCCACGCTCACCTTCACCTTGCAAGGACCGCCGCCGCGAGCGCAGACAGCGGTCACCGTCAACCCCCAGCTCGGACAGCGACGACGAGCCTCGCGGCCCGTTATCCCGCAGGATCCTGGCCACCCGCCTTCCCAAAGGACTAGAGAAGCCCCCGTCTCTAGGTACTTACGACGGAACCACGGACCCAGACGAGCACATAGAGAACATAGATGCCCTTTTGGACTACAGAGGGGTGCGAGGAGCCATCAAATGCCGCCTGTTCCCGACCACGCTCCGGAAGGGAGCGATGACTTGGTATAAGCAGCTGCCGGAAGAGTCCATCACCTCGTGGAGACAGCTGGGGAGGATTTTCTCCCGTCACTTCACTGCGTCACGACGCCATCCGAAGACTGAAGCGTCCCTCGGAGCTGTCGTGCAGGGAAGAGACGAACCTCTTCGAGACTACATTGAGCGGTTCAACAAGGAAGCCGTCCAAGTGCCAACCACCGACGAGATGAAGAAATTCCTACTCGAGCAGGGATTACGTCCCGGCTCAGACTCCATGAAAGCCATCGGCCTCGATCCTCCGAGGAATCTCAACGCCCTCCTCCACCAAGCCCAGTCGCACATACAGTATGAGGAGAAGGTCGCCGCCCATTCTGTCCGGGCCTCCCGTCATCAAGAAGGTGCCCGATCCTCCAGAGCGGATGAACCCTCGACGTCCCGTCGAGGAGACAAAAGGTGTGATGATAGGCCTCGCAAGACGCGCGAACAGAAGGGACCATCCGGGCGATTCCACGACTACACCCCCCTCACTACCTCAAGGGAAAAGATCTTGTCTGAATGTGCCAACTCAGAGTTCAAGCAGGCAGGAGTCTGTTTCCCCAAACAGCTGCCGGCCAGGCCGGGTGTAGATAAATCCAAGTATTGCCACTTCCACAAGAGCCACGGCCATACAACGGAAGAATGCATCCACCTCAGAGATGCCATTGAGATCCTCATTCACGACGGCCATCTGAAACAGTTCGCGAAGAAGAAAGAAGTTCCCCGGCAAGACATCCAGGAGAGCAAGAAGGCTGCAGAAGAGACTCCACCCTCCGAGGACACCAACGTACAGGTCGCCCTATCCGTAACTCGGCCAGAGGACTTCCGTATCCCTGATAGTTTGCACGCCCCCACGTTCCTCGGCGCTCACAGCCCGTGGGAGACCTTCCCCTCGGCCATGGTCATCTCCGGTGGTGGGTTCAACAAAATCACGGTCGGTTCGGTCAAAAGGAAATTCGAGCAACTGATCAGCAAAAGCTCCAACGAAGTCACCACGCTGGATGCCGCTCACAAAGGATCATCTCTCATTTCCTTCTACAAAGAGGAACTCCTCGGCGGGTCCCCGAACTCAAGCATTCCGCTTCTCATCCGGGCAAGGATGGCGAACTTCGACGTTCGCAGGATACTCGTAGACCAGGGCAGTTCGGTTGATATAATGTACAACCACCTGTTCGAGACGCTGCAGCTGAACGACTCTCACCTTACTCCATACGTCGGATCCGACCTGCAGGGATTCAACGGAGCGGTGACAAAGCCCCGGGGTTACGTAGAGCTCATCGTAACATTCGGTTCAGGAAAGATAACCCGAGCAATTAAAGCACAGTTTCTGGTAATCGATTGCCCGTCACTATACCAGTGCATCTTCGGAAGGCCAACCCTGGCAGAGTTGGTTGCAGTACCTTCCACCGTACATCTCAAGATGAAGTACTACACTTCTGAAGGGATGGTCGCCACCCTCCACGGCGACATCGAAGCTGCCCGTCGATGCTTTGAAGCAGCATCAAAAGGACTGAGCACCATCTCAGCGAGGCCGAGGACATCTGGTCGTCCTCCTCTGCCCAGCAGCTCTGAGCAGCCAAAGCCACTCCCCCAGGTCGAATCCATCGACTTGGACAGCCGTTTCAGCGAGGATGATCACGCCAAAGACCGGACGACTTTGGGCAGCCAGTCCCACAACAGCAACAATCTTCTACGCCCCGTTCCAGACGGCGACTTCGAGATCGTTCCGTTCGGAGAAGACCCCCACCGGGGAGTGAAGATCGGAGCAGACCTCCCCGACCTGGCCAAGAGACAACTAAAAGCGTGCCTCCGGGAGAACGCAGACTTATTCGCGTGAAGCACCGCTGAAATGCCAGGATTGGACCCCTCCGTCGCCTGCCACCAGCTTACAATTGACCCGGCCGTCAAGGTCGTTGCCCAGCGCAGAAGGAAGCAGTCCCCGGAGAAGATGGAAGCCGCGGAGAAAGCTGTCAAAGACCTTCTAGAAGCTAGGTTTATTTCTGAGGCCAAATACACTACATGGCTCTCAAATGTTATACTTGTAAGAAAAAATAATGGCAAATGGAGAATGTGCGTTGATTATACCGATGTTAATAAGGCATGTCCGAAGGACGCCTACCCCCTCCCCAATATAGACAAGCTCGTAGATAACTCTGCATGCTTTAAACTGTTATCGTTCCTCGACGCCTACTCGGGCTATAACCAAATCCCAATGGCCGCGAGCGATAAAACTTACACGGCCTTCATGACCGAATCGGGCAACTATTACTACAACGTAATGCCCTTCGGACTGAAGAACGCCGGCGCTACGTACCAACGAATGATGAACAAAGTCTTTCGAGGACAAATTAGCGACATGCTCGAGGTATACATGGACGACATGATCGTCAAGTCCCACGAGGAACTAGACCATGTCGCCCATCTCCGAAAGATTTTCGAGCAAGCAAGAAAATACCGAATGCGTTTTAACCCGGAGAAGTGCACGTTCGGCGTACGGGCAGGCAAATTCCTTGGTTTCTACTTAACAGAACGAGGAATAGAGGCTAACCCTGACAAATGTCGGGCATTCTCCGAGTTCCCAACGCCCACGTCTAAAAAGAACATCCAGTCCCTCAACGGGGTGCTCACCTCGTTGTCCCGCTTCGTCGCAAAATCCGCCCAACACGCCCTTCCTTTCTTTAAGCTCTTGAGAAAAAAAGCCTCGTTTGAATGGACCGAAGAATGCGAGGCATCCCTCCTTCACTTAAAGCAAGCCCTGTCAAAACCGCCCGTGTTATCGCGACCAGATACCGGGGAGGTTTTGTTCCTATACCTCGCCGTCACCGCCGAGGCCGTGAGCGCCGTTCTCATTCGCGAAGACCCTAGCGGGCAAAAGCCGGTATACTTCACGAGCAAAGCGTTACAGGACGCGGAGTTGCGATATCAGCAGATAGAAAAGGTAGCATTGGCCCTCATCAACGCTGCCAGACGACTGAGACACTACTTCTTGGCCCACACGATCGTAGTAAGGACGGACCAGCCCATCAAGCAGTTGCTGGGCCGGCCAGACATGGCTGGTCGAATGCTTAAGTGGTCGTTAGAACTGTCTGAATTTGACGTCCGGTATGAAAGCAGAAAAGCCCTCAAAGCGCAAGCCCTGGCCGATTTCGTAGCGGAAGTAACCTTCTCAGACTCCTCGCCCCACATAGCAAACAGATGAACCGTCTACGTGGACGGAGCATCCAGCTCGAGCGGCAGTGGAGCAGGAGTAATTCTGGAGAACGACGAAGGGACTATAGTCGAGGCATCTCTCACCTTGTCCTTTCCCACATCGAATAACCAGGATGAATATGAAGCCTTCCTCGCTGGGTTGCGCCTAGCCGAAGACCTAGGGGCAGAAGAAGTCGTCATCTGCACGAACTCTCAGCTCGTAGCCCACCAGATCTCCGGGGAGTATCAGGCCAAAAACGACAGTCTATCCGAATACCTCTCCCTGGTCAAGGAAAAGATGTCAAAGTTCAGGACCGTAGCAGTAAGACATGTTCCCCGCGAACACAACGTGCGAGCAGACGTCCTGTCCAAACTAGCGAGCACCAAGAGGAAAGGCGGAAACAGGTCAGTCATCCAAGAGGTACTTCCTCGATCCAGCATCGATAAGGGGCCCTCGACCCTACACGTGCACGCAATCGGGGACGACGACTGCTGGATGACGCCCGTGTACAACTACCTCACCAGAGACGAGCTCCCGGATGACCCCAAAGAGGCCAGCACCATCAGACGAAGAGCTTGCTCGTACGTCATCCTCGAAAACAAACTTTACCGAAGGGGCTTCTCCATCCCGCTACTAAAGTGCATAGAGGAGGAGATTGTCCCCCACGTATTGCGAGAAATCCACGAAGGAATTAATGCCCAGCACCTGGGAGGAAGGTCCCTTGCCCGCAAGGCACTCCGGGCAGGGTATTATTGGCCAACTATGCAGCAAGACGCCAAGGAGCACGTAAAGAAATGCGACAAGTGCCAACGGCACGGGGATATGCACCTAGCTCCACCTAACGAACTGAAGAACCTGACCTCCCCGTGGCCATTTGCCTGGTGGGGCCTAGACATCCTAGGACCCTTCGTGATAGGATCTAGCCAAAACAAATACCTGATAGTAGGCGTAGATTATTTCACAAAATGGATAGAAGCGGAAGCCTTAGCGAAGATAACAGCACTTAACATTCTACGCTTCTACAAGCGGAACATCCTTACCCGTTTTGGGATTCCCCAATCAATCGTCACGGACAATGGAACACAATTCACGGACAAGAAGTTCCAAGACTTCGTCGCCCATCTCGGAACAAAGCAACACTTCGCTTCGGTCGAGCACCCCCAGACCAACGGGCAGGCTGAAGCGGCCAATCGCGTCATCCTTCGCGGCCTCAAACAAAGACTGGATGAAACGAAGAGAGCCTGGGTCGAAGACCTCCACAGCGTCTTATGGGCATATCGCACTACTCCCCAGTCCACCACCGGGGAAACGCCTTTCCGCTTAGCATATGGCATGGAGGCTGTTCTACCCATCGAGATCCACGTACCGTCCAGAAGGACCGAATCACCTCTAGATGAGGAAATGAATAACGAAGCGATAAGAGAAGAGCTCAACCTCGTCGAGGAAATCCGGACAGGAGCGGCCCTCCGCGAAGCGTCTCTCAAACAAAAAATAGCAATCAGGCACAACGCCAAAGTCTTACGGCGAGAGTTCGATGTGGGCAGCCTGGTCCTGCGAAGAAACCACAAGGACTCTCGCCAAGGCAAACTGGCAGCCAATTGGGAAGGACCATACAGAGTCTGCGCCAAGACGGGAAATGGTGTGTACTTCCTCGAAACCCTTGACGGGGACGCGCTCCCTCGACCATGGAACGCTGAGAAACTTAAGCAATACTACAGCTAAAGTAACTGTAAGCTTCCTCGCATCAAGCGACCACCTAACGGTCGTGGTGCTCGTCCAGGTACGAACGACGCACGCACGAAAGGTAGGATCCCGCTCAAATACATGAGCCGGAGCTCTGCTCGTCGGCGGTCCTCAACCGAGCATCGCCTTCGCCCAAGTACCATGATTGGCAGAACCCCAGCTCGCGATGGGACGTTCACGCCGCGACCTCAGGCCTCAACCGCGACCTGGGATCCGCAACCTCGCCAGGACCTTCCCCGGCTATTCGACCAGTTCCCCGCACTGGCGAATTCACATTCAACAAACATACCCTCCGACAGGCAGTCATACATGCACAACTAAAACAAAGTACAGCAATATAAACGGAAATGGTATAAGTTAACCGGGCATAAAATTAAAAGGCCACAAGGGCCAAATATTGTGCATATTACATAAGAAAGGGGGCCACGCCCCCAAAGCAAAATAAGATTACAATAGGTCAACAACACGCAGGCCGGATACAGTAAAATAACCAAACTCTTCAGTCCTCCGCACGTTCGGTTGACACAGCTTCAGGCCTCTGATCCTCCACGGGCTGACCCTCGGTCTGTTCCTCAGGAGTATCGAGGACAAGACCCTCAGGCAGAACAATGCGGCCACCCTCCACTCGAGCAAGATAGTGGGTACCCTCGGTCGAAATCTCTAGCCCGGGGCACTGGCCGCCATCAGCTCCTTGTTTAGTTCCTCGGCAACCCTCTTCTCCGCCTTCAGCTTGGTGACCTCCTCTTTCAGCTTGGTCATCCCCTCTTCGGCTTTCTTCCTAGCCTCACGCGCACCCTTGACCTCCTCCTTCAAAGTTGTTTCGGAAGCCCGAGCGGCAGTAAGCTCAGCCTCGAGCGCATAGTCCCCCTCAGCATACACAGCTGCCATCTCCAGCATCCTCACGAGGGCAGAAGCGTCCTGGGCCACCATCGCCCTCTTGCTCGCACGATCCATGTTCCCCAAGCTAAGAGATTCAGCCCGAGGAACGACCAAGGTGTTACCCTCAAAAAACCTCTTGTCATTTATACACGGAGGAAGCTCGAACTTCCCCTTCTCGGGTGCCCCTCTCAAGTCCACCATATCTGCCATCCGGGGCCGCTTCGTCTGCCCGACCAGAGGCAGCGGAGAGTCCCGTAGACCAGGAGTGGGAGAGGAGGAGGTCCCCGGAACAGTTTGAACAGGAGGAGGCACACGAGCACCAGCAGCAGTCCGGGTCTTAGAGGGGGTCGCTCCAGCCTTGCCCCTCGCCATGGCATTCCTCACCACACGGTCACGGGCTTGAGGCATCTCACCTGCACGAATAAAACAAGCGCGTTAGAAACAGGGAAGAAAGAATAACAAATAAAGTCTAAGTAACTAAATCTACCAAGCAGTTTTCCGACATCCACGGGAGTCTTGCACTCCAGCAGTGCCTTGACGGGGATAAACCGGCGCTCGACCCTTTGACTCCCATCCTCCTCGAAGATAGGATTACCCTTGCTCGTCCAACAGGTCGCGAGCTGAAAAGAGTTGACCCACTTCACCAGGGTCTCATAAGACGCGGCATCCTGCCCGCGTAAAGCACTCGGCTCAAAGACGTAGGCACTGGGCTTCTTTGAGAAGTGGTCGGGTGTCCAGCAGATTGGGAACTTATACACTCTCTCCCCGACGTACTTCCCCTCCTCGGTGAGCAGCTCCTCTCCATTCTCATCACACTCTAACTCCCAGGCATACACGCTGTCCTGAGCAGCTTCGGACAGAGGCTCGACGATGTAGTACCGTCCCTTAAAGTTTTGGATGGACTCCGAGAACGGCTTGAACAGTTTTTTGGGCTGCTTCAAAGAGACCCATCCATACCTCTTCCCCGTCAGCTGCCGCTGTAGGTGGAAAACAGCAAAGAACAAAGGGATGGTGGGCCCCAAAGCAAGGTGCTCGCACACCAACTCAAAAGCCCGTATAAAGGCCAGAGAATTGGGGTGGAGTTGGGAAGGCGCCAGCTTCAGATGATGGAACACCGACCGCTGAAAGTCAGTGAAGGGTAACCTCAGCCCCAGTTCTTTGAAGACATATTCGTACATCCCGAAGCAGTCCCCGAATCTCGAGCAGATCCGCTCGCCCATATTAGGCAGAAGCACTCTCCATTCACCTGCGGGCCCCACCTCGGTAAAAGCGTCCGCCGCAGACCTCGCAAACGTGGAAGTATGTTCGGCAGGTTCGGCCACCTCCCACTCTTCTGGGCAGAACGCGTCTATGTCCTCTTCCATTGCATCTTCCTCCACGACCCCCAAGTCATCTCCCTCCTCAGCGTCGCTCGCTTCCCCCTCGACGTCACTCGAAGAGTTCGAAGCCGACGAACTCGAAGACGCAGAACTCGAGGCCGTTGCACTGCTACTCTCCTCGGAGACAGTTTCTTCGGATGTAACGGGGATAACCTCCCTCTCTGGCTCCATCACCGCTACGATCACCTGAAAAAGCAGAGAAAGACAGTGAATTCGACAGAAAATCAAATCCACCCTTCCACCGCTAAGTCAAGTGAAAGGGCGCACAGAAGGCCAAGGACAACGTCCCCGGCCTAAGCCCTAACATCAAACACCTCCCCGCGAAGAGATGCCCGAGACAAACCAATTTCCCACGAGGAACCTCCCCGCGTTCGTACCCAGATTCTGTTTAAAGCTCCACCGGAATCTGGGAACGTTCTACCGGAAATTTCACCACTCCATCATAAGATGGTAAGACGCGGTGGTCACGACTCGCAACCACGACGTAGACCACCACGCTCAACAAACACGCTACATACTCCGGCGACGTGCTTGAAGCAGCAAAAGGGCAGAACCACCGCCCACCGCCAACACTCGCCGGAAATCTACCTACTTCGTCACCTAAAACTAAACCTAGCCGCATGCAATCTACCACTAACGATAAGGGAAAGTAAAACAAACTGAAAATCATAGAACTTACTTGTTCTAGCAGGAAGAGAAAGGCTGCTCGACACTTGACACGGTGGTCGGTTGCTCTGAAGACGACGACGGGCAGGAACGCTGATGATGACGAAGAAGGATCAGAAGGGAAAAAGTGCAAATGGGACAACCTCTCCCCTTTTTATACTAAGGGGCACGTGCACACACGCGCCCGTAGGTAATAATGACTGCCCACTAGCCATGATTACCTATTAACTGCTACACAGGGCTCGATGCACACGTGGCAGCCCAACGTTTCCCATTCTGTCTGGCGTTTCATCTCCCCGAATACCGGGCAATTGGTTCACGGCCACAAACATCACGGACGCAGAGGGCCACGGAAACCTCGAGACAATCGTCCTCGTCTCAAACGACGACTCCGAGCCAGCTCCCCGGAGCAACGAACAGTCCTTAAGTCATCACTCCCATGCTCGGGAGCAACGACTTGGGGGGCTCCTGTTCTGGACTGGACCAATGGCTAGAATTGGCCCAATCCGCCTCTGCTCTAGAACGGCCCATACTACCTAAGTCCAATCCACAGAGGGGCAAAAGTGACCTTTCTGCCCCTCCACCGGGCAAGGAATGCAACGGTCCTCCCCGATATTTATGCCCGTCACACACGGTTTACTCGCTGCCCGGACAGCAAAGGACAGGTGCCCGGAACTGCGCCTATGCCCGACATAACAGCTAGTTTTTGGCACCCTGCCCGACATAACGGCTAGTTTGGGCAGTTACCTATTCTTTGGGGAAAACGGTTATTTAGCCCCGAAAATAGGACCGTTGGCCACGCGCTGGGGGTTCTATATAAACCCTCTCGCTTGAGAGAGCCAGGTATCATTTTTCTACCCTAAGAATACTCTTTGTACTTGCCTCTTTTTCGACCTTTACTTACTTGAGCGTCGGAGTGCCTTGCAGGTACACCCCCTTTTTCTCCTCATCGACAGTCCGAGCACCTTTCCCGTACGACGACCAACACCCTTCCGAGCACCTTGCCCATCTGACGACCAGCGTGTGTGGATCTGATCGAACACTCGAGATCAGTCACTAACATGAAGTTAGTTCTTATAGGTTACATGTCTACATCCCATAGACAAGAAAATATCCAAAAGTGTATATAATTGAACTCTATTGGTTAACAAACTTTCCAAAACCATTATGATATGAACGAAAACCAGTAACGGGATTAGCATCCAACAATTACCATCCTCTAATCCAACTAATGAAACACGAGTAACTGAATAAGTGTAAGACGCCCAATATTCCAACTTAGTTATAGTATCAACAATTAAAGACATGAGTGTAGAAGCTTCATGCGCTACTTTCTCACTCAGCCTCATTTGTTGGGTTGTAAACCAGAAAACCCATGTTAAAATATAAGTTAACACACAAACAGAGAAAAACACTTGTTGATGGTGCATAATTGATTTACAACAACCAATAGTGAGTCTCACAATTCTCTTCATCGCTTGCTTCGCACTCCACACTTCTATTAAAGTCATACCATAGCAATAAAATGCATTCATATAACCATATTGTGAAGCAATATAACCAAATAATGAGAGGTCGAAATTACTAGTATCCATGAGCTTAGTCGAGCCAAGGAAAAAACGAAAGTTCAAATGCAGAGCCAATGAAATAGCCATAGAAAAGTTCCTTGCATTCCATTAAGATGTCAATAAAATGATGTGCAAAAGATTCAAGGTTTTGTGAAAGCAATGTATTTTCACCAATATCATTGACTAAACTCATTATTGGAATGTGTAGATGAGGATACAATGAAATTTTGGCATTTTGAGAGATGTTCAAGTCCACATGCTTATAGCTTGAATAAACATTCACTACTACAAAACGCACAAACAACAACGACCAAGTCACCACGGTTCTTCCAAAAATCGTAGTAAGAGCTCAATGTGGCAACAATAGAAAAGACTGACAAAATCATAACAACTTAAATTATGATTCGGAGTCATATCACGAAAAATGCAGGCATAGTTAACATATAAATCATATAGAAATGAGGATGATCTAACACTGTTAATTAAACCAAACATGAGCCCAAGTCCACTAGATGGGGAACAAATACTGCAATCGTGATAATTATGAAACAAATTAGAACTTGCAGTATAGTTAGAAGTGTCCATATCAACTTGTCCAAAAAATGCAGGAATTTGCTTCATACTCAACAAACATGTAAAAGTATCAAAAGAGAAATCAACTGTGAGAGACATTTTAACAAACAGATTATGGGCTTCACAGGAGGACACAATGTTGGTATAAGTATTTGATGAACATGTTAGCACATAAACACCAGTAACTCGTCTATCAATTGTGGATGTATTGTGAGATGGAATTCCAAATAAAACCGTATGTTCAAATTGGAAATAGGGAAGAAGGTTGTTTACCTTAGATAAGGATGGAGAGTTGAGTGGTCTTAGGTAAACTGAGCGATGAAGCCATGGTGGGGCGAGCGGGTGGCAGCGAAATGGATATTAAATCAGGTGGATCCGATGTGATAATCGTATGCAGGGTAAGTGCGACAATGATATTGAAATCCCCAAATACGATCAATGTCGAATACCCCGATTGCTTGTTATCTACATCAGTTGTTATCTTCTTCTTGCTATAACAATCATGCCCAGCGATGGAAGAAAGAAAACCTTTGATTATGGGACCCGCATAAAAATTTGAAATCGATGGTTTAATTACTTGATCACTACTCAAATGAGAAGCATCAACAACTGGACAGGCTTCTCTCAAAGCTTCTAAAACAGTAATTTCAACAGTCGGGTATGGCGTAGTCGTGATTTGTTCTTGGTATGAAAAACTTAAATCCAGACTCGAGACCTCAGCATCTAACAATTCAGAAGCATCAATCTCTTCTCGCGATTTGGCGGTCATTCTTGTAAGCATCAGAAATGATTGATTCTCTAAAGATTGCAAAATTGAGTCCAAACCACCATTAGAAGCAGAGCTCACTTGAAGTTCAACCAATTTCTCCTCAACGCAATCCATATGCTAGGAATCAGTTTTGCGTGATTTCATATACTCAACATGTCGTATATCTTCCTCTTACATGAAATTCTTCATAGTAGCGCTGAGTGTTTGGATGACAGCCTCCAAACTGTTCATACAAGTAGCATCTGCCATGGTGATGGATGAAAGCACCATTGTAAGGGTTGTTGATTTAAGAGTATGAAATTACAATCATATTAGAATTCAAAATAATATGGAATCAATCCATTTAGAGAATAGAAACACTAGTAAGATTGAAGAAAGTTAAGTGCAAGACTTAAGTTATTTCTCTACAAGAGAGTACCAAAGAGAAAGAGGAGAGACTTCGTCAATTTTCTTCCAGGCCTTTGTTTCCAATCAAAATTCCCTTTATAGAAGGTTATGAGAATATTTCTTGTTAACTCTATTCCCTTAATTCATGGATCAAGTGACACGTGTCGCTTTTTCTAACTATTTTAATATCTCATTTTGATGACATGACTTTTTTCTAATTTAAATTATATAGAGAGCAATTTTTAACAGATCATTTATAAGATGATTTGGAGTTTCTAAGAGATATTATTATGGAATGTAGATGTTTTTTTTAACTTTTTATAGAAACTCTAATGTGCGTTTGCACTAAGAACAAATGAAATTGCTCATAATATTGTTAGTGGTCACAATCTTAACTAGTTCCCATGTGTAAAGATTGACATTCCTTTATATATTACTATTTTATTAGAGAATTTCTTAATACACCCCATAAGTTTCTTAGGCA
Organism: Lathyrus tuberosus; assembly: GCA_022829125.1. NCBI lineage: Eukaryota > Viridiplantae > Streptophyta > Magnoliopsida > Fabales > Fabaceae > Lathyrus > Lathyrus tuberosus. The sequence continues at coordinate 1,476,008 of JALAZF010000840.1, read as the reverse complement.
CCACGCGAAATTCCTTTTTTACCCCCTGCTTCCAGATATACACATCCGGACGCACCATTATTTTTAAAAACGTTGATTTGTTCCGGATGTGCATATCAGGAATAATTCCTGATGTGCAAATCCGGAACCATTTCTTATAACTTCGCGCAAGAACCTCTCCCCCCCCCCCCCCCCTCATTCTTTAGCTTTTCACATTCCAAACAATCAAACTTTCTCAAACTCTCAATTTCTCATTCCCACAAATCCCGACTTTTTTCACTCGAGTTCGGCGCAGAGCAACTTCTACAACGATCAAGACACTCCAAATCCTCTGTATCTCAATTTAATCGGTAAGTTTTCGAATTTTAGAGTTTCGAAGTTATTTTCGAGTAATCGATTTAGAGTAGACATTTAGGTGTAGAAATTGTTAGGTAGTATGAATAACATAGGTTAGAGACAATGTAGGTATTATTTGCTGCTTCAAACGGATGATCAGGGCATTAAAATGCCATTTTCTTTTGTACAGTAGCCATGACTGCGTTTTTTAGAACTTGAAATATGTACCGGATGTGCAGATCAGAAAAAGTTTTAACGTTGATTGCTTTCCTGATGTGCACATCTAGAAAAACCCAACTTTAAATATTTTGAGTACTTTCGAATGTGCATCCATGAAAGTTTTCCTGATGTGCAAATCCGGAAGCAACTTGGTTTCTATTTTTGTTTTTTTTTTGTTAATTGTTAATTGTTTTTTTAATTATTTTAAAAAATTCTAATTTATTTATTATGCTTTGCAGATTACATGGATGCCAGAGACGATCGTATGATACATGGACAGACAGCTCAGCATGCATTTGTCCGATGTGAGCGGACGCAGTCTACAGCCGAGGGTTCCGGCGCAGAGGCAGTTCCAGCATCCCCTACAGCTGAGGGACATCCTACACCACAACCTTCCACATCACAGGTTCGGGCCACTCCCCCGTCAGTCGTCGTTTCTACATCTCGGAGGCGTCGGGTTCCTACTGTTGGTTCATCAAGGGCCCCGAACGCACGCAGCGTCATCGGGAGACTCCAGTTCCATCACCTGCTCCTGTCCCATCACCTGCTCCTGTTCCATCACCCACTCCTGTTCCATCACCCGCACCTCAGGAGCCTGTTCCTGTTCCAGTTCTTGTTCCTGAGGGTGAGCACCTAGCACATGAGGGTGGTGCCGATGATGACGATTTCGATGAGCTGGAGGGTTATCCCGGGGGACCGTTTGATATGTCCCTACTCCTGGGGTACTCTGAGCATACTGCCAGATATGTCTGGCTAGGACAGGTAACTTTTCTCGGTTTATTTATAGAATTGTTTTCGTTGAAAATGTTTTCATTTGTAATTTTGTTTTATTTGGAAATTTTCAGGAAAAGGATTCCCCGAAGTTCTTTAACCATGGAGGCAAGGTTATAGACATGATTGCGGAGCTGCCAGAGGATGAGTGGTTCCAGTCTGCACTTGCTACCTCTGGTCTCGGAGGCCTTTCTAGGATTGGGTATCCCCAGATCAACTACGGTATGCTGATGGCCTTTGTTGAGAGATGGCACCCTGAGACATCCTCATTCCATCTACCGTACGACGAGCTCACGATCACACTCGACGACATCTCGTGCCTTTTACATCTACCGATCACGGGTACCCTTCTCCGTCACGGTAAGATGTCAAAGGTGGACGCGATAGAGATGCTGACTGAGGAGCTTGGGGTTACCCCAGATGATGCACTTGTGGAGGTGACCCAGTTGAGAGACGCACACGTCCGGTTCTCCTTTCTGACACGCAGATTTCGTGAGGAGTTTGCAGAGGCAGGACAGGCAGCAGGTGATCCAGCTGAGGTGGAGATCCACAGGCAGCGTGCCCTGAGATGCTACTATCTATTTTTGCTCGGCACGCAGCTGTTTGTGGACATCAGCGTCATTACTGCTTGATACCTGCCGGAGCGCGTCTTGCGTCAGTTCGGTTACACGCAGACGATCCTCAGGATGCCTCATGAGTCTGCTCCTCTAGGCTTGACCCGCACGCAGATAGGTGAGAGATATGCTGACTTCCAGTCCCACTTGGCACCAGAAGAGGCTCGGGCGACCAGAGTGCCGAGAGACTGGAGCGCTGCTGCCGGGTACATCATGTGGTTCTATACCGTCTCACGCCCATGCATGATGCCCACTACTGAGGGATCGCCACCCAGACCTGCTCATCAGGAGATATTAGAGGAGCAGCAGTCTCAGCTGGACCATACTCAGGATGTCCTACCTTGCTGTCGTGAGATAGAGGAGATAGCGCGGACGGCCATTGCGGGCGGTCACCTCCCAGGTGGCAGACTTGCCATGAAAAAGATTATTGAGATTGCACGGGGGGCACTTCAGTACCGCAGGCATCGAGCCAGGACGGCGGGTAGGGGCATAGGAGCAGGGGAGCCAAGAGAGATCCTTCGGCATACACAGTAGTTTTTTGTTTGATGTATTCTATTTTTATTACATTTATGTACTGTATTTTGACAGGAGTATTATTATGTATATATATCATTTTATTTTATATATGGATGTTTTCGAATGTATATTAAGTTGCGACGATATATTAACATCTGCGACCAACCAACAAAACTGATTTAAAAAAAAAAAAAAGTTCTGCTATTTTTTCTGATCTGCAGATCGGGAATTATTCCTGATATGCACATCCGGAAAAAATCAATGTTTTTTAAAAAAATGGTGCGTCCAGATGTGCATATCCAGAAACTGGAGGCAAAAACGAAAATTCGTGTGGTGCCTAAGAAACCTTTGGAGTGTAATAAAAAATTCTCTTTTATTATAAATGAAATGCTATGAACTTCTTCTAGTCAAATAAAAGGCAAATATAGAATGAAAGCAAAATAATCCTTTTTTTTGGTTAGAAGTGTGAGAGCAATAAACATTTAATCAAGCACAATATCTTGGCCAAGATATCAAGCACAACCTTTTATTACTTTTACCAAACAATTTCCACCTAAACCAAAAAACCCCGACAATATTGTGTTCCACATTTGTCTAGGACATTTTAAATTAAAAGCGACAAGAGTATAAAAAAGGTTGTCTAGAGAAGAAAAAGAAATTCTTCTGCTAAAGTAGATAACAGCTTATTGACTTATTCTGTCTTCTTAAAACTCAACCCATTGTAGATGTGTACTCTTAACGTTGCAATTAATATTAACTCAGGATCTTTTTGGGCCATTTCTGCAACAAAAACATTAGATTTTATATTTTGGGGTCTAAATGAAATAGATACATTTGAGTCTTACAGCTAAAAGCAAAGTTTACATTTTTTCAGACCAAGGTCTCTACTGGTTTTTGACCAGTTTGGTTTAGATGTAAAGAGACTTTGCACCAAGTCACAAATCAGACATATAAAAGGGTTAATCGTTTGCTTTTGTTGCCACAGAAAGGAATTTCACAATCCGTAAGCCAATACTTCAAAACGCACAAAGAAACTCATTCATAAATCCAAGTAAAAAACATTCATAGGTCAATTTGGGAAACTTAATTTACCCTCGACATCTTGGAACCCATATTTGATCAAAGATATCACTTGATTGGGCACCTTCTATGTATGCATTGCGTCCCCCGGAAATCTAATGAACAAAGGTGACAAGGCTCCACAATAGTCTTCAAAATTCTGAAACCAAAATTAATTTTCAAACAGTTAATTTTAAAACCATAGCAAAGGAACAAACACAAGTTTAAGGCAGTTATAACTTTTTGAAAAGTAGTTTTGCATCTACAGCACTTGCCATTTATACTCAAGAAGACAACTGGTAGCATCTATAGAGGACGACTCGGTTGCAGAAGAGTTACTGAGCACTAATGACCGAGAAACCATCTTATAGCATACATGCCTTTATCAGAATGATCTTCCAAAAAGTTGTTAGTGTCGACATCAAAGCCATGACCGTTATATTGAATCGTTTATTAAATAATGTGATACCAAAGGGTAACCAACACCGGGCCACAAAACATATAATCAAACAGATCCTAGAAAAGGATTCCAAGCAAAACGATAAATCATTCAACAAATTAGAAAAGGTAATATCAATATGCTTCAATAAATGACAAATAACATCTTATACAAACCACTGCTTGATGAATGGCTTCAATTGTTGTCGCCTTTTTACTTTTACTAACTTCATCAATTATCACTAAATCATCAGAGTCGTCATCATCATCAATGTCAATCACATCGTGCACAATGACCTACATTGTGAATTACAATATGTGAGAAACAAAAAACAAGACTATGAGACACATTCATGTGGCAACTTTAACACCAAACAAAAACAGAAAACCATCATTTGTCCTTCATTGTCACATCATACAAAGGATTACTTTTAGATGTACTCTTCATCAAAACTAGGTCCTATTTAACAACCAAATAAAAGATACTAACTTATGGAAGGTATATCACAATTATCCAAGTGTTCCTGTGGTAAAACATACTACTAATCTTCATAAATACTATCTCCGTTCCTTTTTAAGTGTCATTTTTTAACTTTTTACACATACCAAGAAAACTAATTATTGTTTTTACTTTTCAAACAATAATATTCATTTTACCTATAATACCCTTAATTATTTATGACATTCATTTCACTTTTTCTCTCTCTGTAATAAATAACTAGGGGTATTTTAATAAAAGTTTAACTAATGCTACCTTGAACTTTGCAAGTGACAATTAAAAAGGAACAAAAAATTATTCTAAAAGTGACACTTATAAAGGAACGGAGGGAGTATATATATATATATATATATATATATATATATATATATATATATATATATATATATATATATATATATATATATATAGGATAATACTAACTAGTGTCCTTGGGCACATGTTAAAAAATCCACAAATAAAAAATTCGTATTAGAAAAAGCAAATAAAATAAATGACATTAAAATTATATGTTAATATAAATAATTCATAATTATTTTATGATCACCAAAACAAATAAAATAAAAGAAAATAATTAAACTCAATTTAAACTTAGTATGTGACACATGATATAAAAAATGTGTGATTGTTGATAAATATATATTTTTGGGAACACGTTTTTTATTCATCAAAATATTTTTATAAATAATGTAAAAACAAAATTCATTCTTATTACATTTTGAAAACAATTGTGCATAATTCAATCAGTACCCGTATGAACGTACATGTATCCAGGCCATAATCCGTGATAAGTGCAAAATGTACCTATTTTTGTATATATGTTTTGTTGCACTTATCAATGCTTTGTGGTAAATATCGTGCGAATAAAACCCGATTTGTTTGTAAATACGTTTACTTTACGTTTTCGTGTGTATAGTGCGTTATCGTGTAAATATCATTGAGTTTAATTGATTTTTATTTATTTTTGAAGGTGTTCCAGCAATGGGATCTTGCCATTGTTGTATAGAGCATTGAATAAGCTTTCCAACGCTTCAAACCGTGCGTCAATCGGAGTTACGGTTCAAAAGTTACGAATAAAACAGTGCAGAAAAATTCTGCAGACTGGTGTGCTGCGCCCCTGCAGCGCCGGGCGGTGCAGCGGTGTCACAATTCTGACTTGCAAATGTAATAAACCGCCTTTCTCTGCCGGGCGAAGCCATAACGCCGCCGGGCGGTACTGCGCGTGCTGAAACTCCATTAAAGGTCCTAAAACACATTTTTTTTGGTTATGGGTTTGATATTTTTAGTTCCAAATCCATCCAATAGCATTTTTTGACTAGAATTAGGCTAGAAAACACATTGGAGCATGCATTGGGATGATCCGGAGTCGAATCCTTCATCAATCGGAGCCGACAACTCAAGAGATGTTTGGTTTTTCTCCATTTCTTCTCTATGTTTTTCTCTTTTTGTTGGGTGTTTGTATATTTACTATGAACATATGTATCTTTGTTGATCATAATATTGTATAAAGCTTGCTTTACAAATCATTATCGATGTCTTCCTTGATCTTTTTGCATTTATGTTTGGATTTGTGTTGTGTTAGAGATAAACTTCACAAATCTTGATTAGGGATGGATATCTATTGTCTAGATGCTAGAGATAGATTTAGATGATAATCTTTATGGTGTTGGAACTTAAATGCCTTCCGTGTTTCGAGGTTTCGTGCGCGAGAGTGACGAAGAGAGTGATACGGTTGCTTCTCAACTCAGTGTGCCAGAGATGGACACTGTTGTGAGCGATATTGGATGATTTTGACGAGTATTGCAGGTGGAGTATAATTGGTCGGTAAATTTATGTTTGTGACGAGTGGAATATATACATGCTTGATAGGTTTCTTCTCTTCAAAGAATGTATTGTTTTTATGTTTTTATTTACTTTTCTGTTTTTACGCTTTAAACCACATTTAAACCAAACTCATTAACATTGATATTGTCGAACGGCAGTTTAAGAACCGATCTCTGTGGACACGATAATTCCTGGAAAAATACTTCCAAATCTTTTTGTTGCTTGCCGCTATACCGCTTCAACAATCATCTATCACAATAGTGTATGTATAGCACATAAATAATGTTTTCATTTAGCTGATTTGTACATTTTGGTAAGGGACCAATTTGTTTATAATCAACAATTAATTTTCCAGTGCTTAAAAGTTTGCCTAAATAAGTAATTGGCAGTAATAGATCTTACTGCATGGTCTGCAAAATTGCAGGCTTGAATCTACACAAACTAAACAAACAAATATTATACTTGTTCTATCTAGAGTACAAGGGAAGTTTAAGAGATAATGACATGAAATAGAAAGAGTTAATGGAGTATAAAGGAAGTTTAAGAGATAATGGCATGAAATAGTTTGTGGTTTTTAAATTTTTGTCCAGGCTTCATAATCTTTCTGGCTCCGCCACTGCCTAATATGATAGATTAAAGCCGTGACATTCACCATTTGTTAAATCATGAGATAACAAAGGGGAGCCTTTAAGCAACTAAATCCAAAATACTAGTCCAAAATTTTCCATGCAAGACTGAACCCTAAACCCTATAATCAAATACTTACTAAAAGGATGTCGGGCAAAATGTTAGAAACATTTAAAAGTAAAAAAGGACAGTATCAATCTATAGAAGTGTCAAAAAAGCTCTAAATGACAAAGTCCCAATAATTAGGCCTCTTGTTGGCCCCATTTTTTTAGGCCCCTTACTATATGAATATTTTCTTGGCCCCTTATTTTTAAGTCCCTTCATATTTTTATCTTTAATGGGGCTTAAGTGAAGGGCTCAAAATCTAATATATTTGAAATAAAATATTTTATATTATAAAACCGATTTTTTTCTAAAACAGATTTTTTCTTAAAACTGTTTTTTTCCTAAAAACGAATTTTTCCAAAAATAAAAAAAAAACGGTTTTTGTTTTAGAAAATACAAAAAAATTGGTTTTTTTCGAAAATAAAAAAAAACTGAATTTTTCCGAAAATAAAAAAAAAAACCCAATTTTTCTGAAAATAAAAAACCCGGTTTTTTCAGAAGGAAAAAAAAGCCGATTATTTCCGAAAAAAAAAAAAAAAACACGATTTTTTTTCAGAAAATAAAAAACCGATTTTTTCCGAAAATTAAGAAAAACGATTTTTTTCAGAAAACAAAAAAAAAAACCGATTTTTTCCGAAAATACAAAAAAAAACCGATTTTTTCCGAAAATGAAAAAAATCGATTTTTTCCGATAATGAAAAGAAACCAATTTTTTTCGAAAATAAAAAAAACCGATTATTTCCGAAAATAAAAAAAAACCGGATTTTTCCAAAAATGAAAAAAACCGATTTTTTCCGATAATAAAAAAAAAACCGTTTTTTTCGTAAATAAAAAAAATTGATCCGAAAATAAAAAACCCGATTTTTTTCGAAAATGAGAAAAACCGATTTTTTTTTCCGAAAAAAATAACAAACATATTTTTTTCCGAAAATAAAAAAAAAACGATTTTTTTCGAAAATAATAAAAAATTGATTTTTTCCGAAAATAAAAAAATCAGATTTTTTCTGAAAATAAAAAAAAACAATTTTTTCCGAAAAAAAACTCAATTTTTTCCGAAAAAAAAAACTTTTTTTTTCGAAAACAAAAAAACTCGATTTTTTCCGAATAAATAAATAAAAAATACTTTTTTTTTCGAAAATAAAAAAGCTCGATTTTTTCTGAAAATAAAAAAACCGATTTTTTTCGAAAATGAAAAAAAACCGATTTTTTTCGAATATAAAAAAATCAATTTTTCCGAAAATGAAAAAACCGATTTTTTTTATGAAAATTAAAAAAACCGACTTTTTCAGAAAATGAAAAAAATCGATTTTTTTCGAATATAAAAAAACTGACTTTTTCCGAAAATAAAAAAAAAAACTTATTTTTTCCGAATATAAAAAAACAGATTTTTTCAGAAAAAGAAAAAAATCAATTTTTTCCGAATATAAAAAAACCGATTTTTTCTGAAAATGGAAAAACCCAATTTCTTCCGAATATAAAAAAAAAAGATTTTTTTCGAAAAAAAAAAAAAAAAAGATTTTTTCCAAAAAAAAAAACGATTTAAAAATAAATTGATTGAAAAAATCTATTTAAAAAAAAAGTCAAGTTTTGAAAATGTTGGGGCTTTGAGGCCCTACTTGAATTTTAGGGGCCCTTAATTTAGGGGCCCTACATATTTTGGAGCTCATTTATTTTTAAAATTTTGGGCCCTTCTATTTTTTGGGACTTTGAAATTTAGGCCCTAGCCCCCTAAATTGACACCTCTATCAATCTACTGCAAGAAATGAAAAATAACATCTAATACGAACCACAATCTGATGATTGGCTTCAATCGTCTTTCCCTTGTTAGTTTTACTACGTTTTTCACCGATGATCACTAAATCCTCGGAGTCATCACCATAGTCAAATGGTAGATTAGAGTCATGACCATCAACACTAATTGAACTATGTGATTGCAAAGAGGTGTTGAATATAATTCATAGTGTGTCGAAGTCGAATATCATTCATAGTGTCGAAGGTATTTCGACAGATTTATGTTAGATTGGATTCAGATTTGTTTTTATTAGATTTGATATGATTTAGATTAGATTTGATATTTTGGGCTTTAAAGTTTTTGGGCCTTTGTAAATCTAAATCTATATAAAGGGAGTATCCCTTACATTGTAACACAATAATTGTATTCACAGTTGCAGTAGCAAGTGAAAGTGTAATAGATTCAAAATCACACAGTTCGTGGGTAACATTTTTCCTCCAAATATTTCTCTTCTCTTTCTTTCTTTCTTTCTTGCTGTTATTGTTCTTCTTCTTTCTTTGTTCATCATTACCATTACGTATTGTTTGTGGGTTGGTGATCAATCTTGAGATCAAGATTGAAGTGAAATCATTATAGGGTGTGGTGAATTTCCAACATCTGGTATCTAGAGCTCCGGTTGCGATTCAAGGAGGAAAATCGTGATGGCTATGAATCATTCAAATGGACACTTTCCGGCGAACCTACCAATTCTCAAGAAAGATAATTATGAGAATTGGTGCAAGCAGATCAAGGTGGTTTTCTGTTATCAAGATCTTTGGGATCTTGTGAAGGAAGGAGTAACACCGCTTGGGGAAAACGCGATGGATCAAGAAAAGACTGCACTCAAAGATTTGAAGAAGAAAGATTATAAAGCGTTGTTTATAATCCATCAATGTGTTGATCTAGATAACTTTGAAAAAGTTAGCGATGCAGAATCAGCAAAGGAAGCATGGGAGATTCTTGAAAAGTCATTTGGAGGTGCAGAGAAGGTGAAAGAGGTGAGGTTACAAACTCACAAGAGAACCTATGAGTTGCTTCAGATGGAAGACAACGAAAGTATTACAGATTTCTTCACCAGAGTTACAAAACTGGTGAATCAAATCAAAGTATGTGGAGAAACGCTGACGACGAAAGCAGTAGTCTCAAAGATTTTGAGATCGTTGGCTCCTAAGTTCGACCATGTGGTAGTAGCCATAGAAGAGTCGAAAGACTTGTCAGTATTGACGAAGGAAGAGCTTCAAGGGACGCTTGAGTCTCATGAACAAAGGATGGCTGAGAGAGCTGCAGAAAAGTCGAAGAGTGATATGGCTTTGCAGGCGCAGTCAGAAAAGGAAAGGAAAGGCAAAGGAAACGTGAATGGCAACAAAGATAGAGGAGGCAGTAATTCGACTCAGAAGAAACCTTGGAACCAAGGCAACCAAAGAGGTGGTGCTGCAGGTAGAGGAAGAGGTGGTGGTCGAAAGCCAGACAAAAGTCACATTCATTGTTTCAATTGTCAGAAGTATGGCCATTATGTTAGTAACTGTCCAGAAAAGAAGAAAAATCAAGAAACTGATGCAAATCTGGCGAAGCATGAAGAAGAAGAGACGTTGCTGATGGTCACAACGAAAGATGAAGAGAGATTCCAAGATCAGTGGTACTTGGACTCAGGATGCTCATCACACATGACTGGGAGGAAAGATTGGTTTGTCAACATGAAGCCCTCGTCGAAGAACACGGTGAAGTTTGCAAATGACAACACTCTAGCAGCTGAAGGTGTTGGTGATGTTCTGATTATGAGGAAAGATGGAAAAAGGTCAACAATTTCCAATGTGTTGTACATACCAGGCATGAAGAGTAATTTGCTCAGTATAGGGCAGCTTGTCGAAAAGAACTACAAGGTAGTTGTCGAAGACAAGATGATGAGAGTTCTTGACGCAAGTGGTAGGTTGATCTTGAAGGCTCCAATGTCTCAGAATAGGACCTTCAAGATTGAACTCAATGTGATGGAGCACAAGTGTCTAGCAACAGCAGCCAGCAGAGATGAGTGGTTATGGCACTTTCGACTAGGCCATCTCAACTTCAATGACATCAGAGAACTGAAGAGAAGAAATATGGTTTCAAGATTACCAGAAATCGACATTCCAAGTGAAGTCTGTGAAGAGTGTGTTCAGTCGAGACAACACAAGAATAGCTTCAGCAAGGATGCAGGAAGGAAGTCGAAGGCAATACTTGAAATCATATACTCTGATGTATGTGGTCCAATCCAGGTGGATTAGATTGGTGGCAACAGATATTTTGTCACGTTTATAGATGATTTCAGTCGAAAGTTATGGACTTATCTCATCAAGAAGAAAAGTGATGTGTTTGAGGTATTTGTCAGATTCAAATCCATGGTCGAAAGACAGAGTAGTCGAAAGTTGAAGATTCTGAGGACAGATGGTGGTGGAGAGTATATGTCGAAAGAGTTCGATATATTGTGTAGAAAAGAAGGGATTGTGCATGAGGTGGTGCCACCCTACACTCCACGGCAGAATGGGATTGCAGAACGCAAGAACATAACCATCATGAATATAGTGAGAAGTATGTTGAATGGAAAGCATCTACCCAAAGAATTATGGGGAGAAGCAGTTTCGACAGCAACATATCTATTGAACAGATGTCCGACGAAGAAGCTTGAAGGAGTCACACCAGAAGAATGTTGGTATGGTGTCAAGCCAAGCCTCAGTCACTTAAAGGTGTTTGGATATATAGGACATAGACATGTGCCATATCAGTTGAGAAGGAAGCTTGATGACAAGTCGAATCAGATGATCTTGATAGGATATCATTCGACTGGAGGTTACAAGCTGTTCGACCCAGTGAATAAGCAGGTAGTGATCAGCAGGGACGTGATCATAGATGAGCTTAAAGAATGGGAATGGAAAGAGAAAGCCAAGAAGGATTCAGTGAGAATCTCTTGTGAAGAACCAGCTACTGAAGTCGAAAGAGAAGTTCGACAGGAACCAGGTGCAGATGAAGCAGGTTCAAGCAGACCTCGACGAACAAGACATGTGCCTGCAAGGTTGCAAGAATGTGTAATCACATCAGATGACGTGGTCAATGAAGAAGGTGAGCTGGTACATTATGGTTTCTATGCAGATGTCGAACCAGTCAATGCAGCTGAGGCATTGAAAGATTCGAAGTGGGTGAAAGCAATGAATGAAGAGTTAGAGTCCATCGAAGTCAACAACACATGGTCACTTGTCAAATTGCCTCAAGGCAAGAAGGCAATTGATGTGAAGTGGGTTTACAAGGTAAAGGTGAATCCTAGAGGAGAAGTAACTCGACACAAGACGAGACTTGGGGCGAAAGGATTTCTTCAGAAGGAAGGAATCGACTTCGATGAAGTGTTTGCACCTGTTGCTAGGATCGAAATAATCAGGTTGGTTGTTGGTCTAGCAAATATGAATAATTGGCACACATGTCAGATGGACGTGAAGTGTGCATTCCTTAATGGTCTCCTAGATGAAGAAGTTTATGTCTCACAACCAGCTAGGTATGTGAAACGAGGCGAAGAAGGAAAGGTGTACAGGCTGCATAAAGCCCTGTATGGACTTAAGCAAGCTCCAAGAGCTTGGAATAAGAAAATCGACAGCTTCTTAAGGGAAAAGGAATTTGTGAAGTGTACGACTGAGCATGGAGTATATGTAAGAAGAAGCAATGGCGAATTGCTTATACTATGTCTCTATGTCGATGATTTGTTGATAGCAGGAAGTTGCAAGAAGGAGATCGAAGATTTCAAACATGACCTGAGTGAGGAGTTTGAAATGTCAGACTTGGGAGATCTCTCATATTTCCTTGGCATCGAATTCTACAAGACTAGTAGAGGTTTGATAATGCACCAACGAAGATATGCAGGCGAAATACTCAAGAGATTTGAGATGCAAGATTGCAACTCAACTTCGACTCCAGTTGAGACCAGACTGCAACTGTCGAAGGATCCAGACGAAGATGATGTCGACCCAACCCAATACAGAAGACTTATTGGGTCACTTAGATACCTTTGTCACACAAGGCCTGACTTAGCATACAGTGTTGGTATGGTAAGTAGATTCATGCAGAAGCCAAATGTATCACACCTAACAGCGACGAAGAGGATACTGAGGTATCTGAAAGGGACTCTCGACTATGGCATTTTATTTCCTGCAGCTGACGAAGGGAAAGAATGCAAGTTAGTGGGATACACAGACTCTAGCTAGTGTAGTGATGCAGAGGATAGAAAATCCACAGCTGGATATGTGTTTATGTTAGGTGGTGCACCAGTTGCTTGGAGTTCGAGAAAGGAGCCAGTAGTGGAATTGTCATCATGCGGAGCAGAATACATAGTTGCTTCTCTTTGTGCGTGTCAAGCAACATGGATGGTGAACTTGGTCGAAGAGATTACAGGGAAGAATCATGGAGCAATTACCATGAGATCGACAGCATGTCAACTATCAACTTGGCGAAGAATCCAATAGCACACGGTCGAAGCAAGCACATCGAAATGAGGTTCCATTATCTTCGAGAGCAGGTAGCAGAAGGGAAGATGAAGTTGGAACACTGCAGAACTGAGAATCAGATTGCAGATATCATGACGAAGGGAGTGCAGGTCGAAGCCTTCAGAAAGCTAAGGACTATGATGAATGTAGATAGTTTAGACACAATGAATTAGGTGGTGTGTTGAATATAATTCATAGTGTGTCAAAGTCGAATATCATTCATAGTGTCGAAGGTATTTCGACAGATTTATGTTAGATTGGATTCAGATTTGTTTTTATTAGATTTGATATGATTTAGATTATATTTGATATTTTGGGCTTTAAAGTTTTTGGGCCTTTGTAAATCTAAATCTATATAAAGGGAGTATCCCTTACATTGTAACACAACAATTGCATTCACAGTTGCAGTAGAAAGTGAAAGTGCAATAGATTCAAAATCCCACTGTTTGTGGGTAACATTTTTCCTCCAAATATTTCTCTTCTCTCTCTTTCTTTCTTTCTTGCTGTTATTATTCTTCTTCTTTATTTGTTCATCATTGCCATTACGTATTGTTTGTGGGTTGATGATCAATCTTGAGATCAAGATTGAAGTGAAATCATCATAGGGTGTGGTGAATTTCCAACAAGAGGAACCATTAGAAGACTCAGTCGTAGCTATTTGTCCAAACGTTTCCACACCAATCTGACGACACTACTACGGAAAACCCATTTAACGACGGTTGGGAAATATATATAATCACGCGGCGCAAACATTGTTATGTAGAGTGTCATCGTATATATGATACTTACAATCACGACCCAGTACCCGTTGTAATAAACTGGAAAGCGCGCACCCTATCACAACAGGTTTTTCAAAAGACCGTTGTATTCTAGAAAGCGCGCGTCATATCACAACGATTAGTTAACCCAACCGTTGTGATAGAAACCGTTGTCAAAACTTTCTTTGTTTTAAATATGCAATTCTCTGCTTTTCAAATTCTTCACATTTTTTATCATGTAACTATTATAACGATATCAGAGAATTTACAACAACATGTATTTTTGTTAACCATGAATAAAGAGCATAAACAACAGCTAACAATGTGCATCAAAATCCAAAATTAATATTTACATCAAACACAATATCAGAGAATTTACAAAAACCTGTATTTTTGTTAACCATGCATAAAGAGCATAAACAACGGCTAACATTGTGCTTCAAAATCCAAAATTAATATTTACATCAAATGCAATATGTTTAAGTGTTAGATGTCAATCATGATATATTTGAGTATGAATTATTTGGCATTTTTCATGACTTTTCATGTGGAATAGGTTGATTTTAGTGTGGATTGATGTTGTTGTGCATTATTTGAAATATACTTGTGGTGCTTGTAATTTATGTGCTAAATGTGCAGAAATAGGAATGAAAAGATCAAAGTTTGAAGACACAATGAAATAGTGCAAGCTGCCCAAAAATCTGTTGTGCAACAGCATTCGCTAGGCGAGTGTTGGCGAAGCTTCTGGCGAAGGTTCGCCTAGCGAAGGTCAGCGAATGTACCAGCGAGGGGGTGGCAGAAAGTATGCAAAACCTACAGTAGGAAAACTGGGTAAATTCGCTGGGCGAGGAAACCAGCGAATGCTCGCTGATGGTTCGCTGGGCGAAGGTGCCAGCGAAGGGGTGGCAGAAACTTCCATTTTTAAAACTCCCAAACTTCGCTGGGGCGAGTGGTCTGGCGAAGGTTCGCTTCGCGAGTGTTTTGGTTCGCCTAGCGAACCCGCAATAATTCTGAGGGGCGGTTTAAGTCTGAGGCACTTAAATGTGCCATATTTTTGGTCATTCGCTAGGCGAATGAATCCTTCGCTAGGCGAAAGGTGCTGTTAGGAAAAGTGTATAAATAGAATTGTTACTTTTTGGAATGGGATCTTTTGCTCATTTTCCATCAGAATTGATATTTTACAGTATTTTGTTCCTCAAAGAGTGTATTTTCGATTGGAGAAGCTGAAGTCGCATCCATTCTCGATTAATCGTCGTGGATGCTCATTCATCTCCTCTCTTTACTTGTCATCCAAGCTACCATGAGAAGTGGTAGCTAATCACTCAATATTGAGGTTGAAGGTAGTTGATTCTGTTTTTATGTATTGCTTTTGATCCATTGTATATGAACAAAGTCTTTGATCAATATAGATGAAGTTGTTTTCTCTTAATACTTTATGTTTGATTTATTTTACTCTAGACATAGATTCCACAAATCTTGACCTAACAATTTCATCTCTTAAAAACCAAACTCTAGACATAGATTTGGGATTTGCTATTCGCATTGTATTGATCTTAATGATCGTTGCTTAGATTGTTAGCGTGAGACATCATCTAATGGTCTAAACAACGGTACTCACGATTTCGCTTTAGACATAAACGTAGTCGGGAGGATACGCGATTGTATTGGTCGAAAACCGAGTTCATATGCTTGATTAATTGTTTATACATGGACGGGATTAGCGAAACCTAACCTTAACATGCTTTTATAAAACTGTTTACAAAAATCTTTGTCATAACTTAATCTTTGCTACAAGTGAATGATAACACCAATTGAAACTTTTGAAACCCGTAACTTAGAATATCGCAACTATTGAACGGCAGGCATCAAATATCCGACAATCCCTGTGGATATGATAACAAAAACCCACACTTTAACTATTCCAACAAAATGGCGCCGTTGCCGGGGATCGAACCCGGGTCACCCGCGTGACAGGCGGGAATACTTACCACTATACTACAACGACCGTGGAACGTACCGGACAATTGATGCTTTGTTCGTGGCAAAGAAATGGGATCGTTTGATGATGCCTCTGGATGGCTACAACACTGAAATTATTCGGGAATTTTATGCAAATGCATTGCCGGATGATGGAGAAAGATTTAGTTGGGCCTCTTGGGTTAGAGGCATTGTTGTCAGATTTGATCGTAGGACGATCAACACTATTTTGGGAGATCCTTTACCGTTGATTGGTTCTGAGCTGGATGCATATCATCGAGATTTGCATCTCCACCGTGATATTGAGAAGATGACCCGGGATTTACTTCTGGAAGGTAAGGAAGTGGAGCTGAATTCATCCGGGGCACCTATTAGATTCAGACGGGTGGATATGCAACCTTTAGTCCAGCTTATTCTATTATTTGTGCTCACTAACATTTGTCCCAGGTCGCATCATAGTACAGTTCCGATCGTTCTGGCTCATCTTATCCATAGCATTCAAATGAATGTGCAGATTGGCGTGGCCCGCATCATGGCGGATGAAATCAAGGCTATTGTGTTAAGTGGCTTGGGTGGTACTGCGGCGCGCAGGAATGCCCCGCTTGCTTTTCCATGTTTGATCATGACCTTGTATGCTTACTCTGGGGTAGATATTCCAGCCCGTATGCAGGTCACTATTCCATCTGCTATTGATGATCGGTATGTGGATAAGTTCTGTAAAGCTAGGGGGAATGTTGGAGAGATTTTTAGAGCTGGTGTTGATGATGCTGCTGAAGCTGGTGAAGGTTTTGAACCGGCGCCGCCGGCCTTTTATCCATATCAGCAGGAGATCTGCCAATACAATTGGGATTGGATGGCTGCGCAGCAGCGTGCTATGTCTGACATCCAGGATTCTTTGCAGGTTCTTCAGTTACAGATCCGTGACCCTACTTCCGAGCAGATGATGATGTCTAGGGAGCAGTTCCTAGCGCATGCTGGTTGGCCTGAGGCCAGGCCAATTTTAGGAGGGGGTGAGGACGATGCTGATGGTGAGGATGATGATGTTGATGATGATGAGGGTACTGAGTTGCTGGTGACTGAGTCCGAAGATGAGGACTGATTTTTTGTGTGATCTTTGACTTGTATACTTCCTTTGAGCATCAAAGTGAAGTTTTTGTATTTTGTTTCTTTTTTCAGCTTTTACTAGTCAAGTATTAATGTACTTGTACCCGTGTGGTACTTTTTGAATTAAGTAGGTGTTTTATACACCAGGCACTTTATGTTTATTATTAGTAATAATTATGGTTTGTAGTAAAAAAATTTGTTTCGCTTTACTAATAATTGTTGGTTTTTAATTATAGTAGTAAGTGTGTTTTTGTATGTGTTATTTTGATTTTTCTTCTTTAATGGTGGAAATTTGGGAAGTAGGTTGGACTCTTGTGATTAAAGAGTAATTTCTCCAAGATGTGAGGGCTATGATAGTACTGTAAGCATTGTGTTGCGACAAGGTACATCGTTACCTTGATTCAAGAATTTTTTATGTTTTAGAATTTTGTGTCTTGGGCGAGTGTAAATGTGTTTCATGTTACAACTTCTTTTGAATACATATGTCATTTTAGGATCTGAAACTAGTAAAGTGAGAAGCCTCAAAATTGTATTATATGTCAAGGAGTGTTGATGAATGTTGTCTTTATTTTTAATTCATGCCTTATCTTGTGACCATGTGATTTTGTGGAAGTAGGAGAAGTGATCAAGGCAATTTTTTTGTTAGTGAGCACAACTATGCCCAAATATTAATTTACCTGTGAGTAGTGAGTATTCGGTAGCCCCTTTGAGCCTAAACAGTTTAGAACTCAATTGAATGATGAACTTGTTTTATGTACATAATTTGCTAGTTTGGTTCATCATTGAATTTGGTGAGTTTCTAACATTTTCTTCTTGAACCTTTGTAAATTGTTTATTTTGACTTCCTTGCCCTAAAAAGCAAGGAACTTTCACTTTAGGTTGAGTTGAAAATGAGTTAGGGAGAGAATAAAAAGAAGATGGGTGCATTACTCCTAATTTTGAAAAGAAAAAAAATTTTCAAGCAAGCATGTAAAAAGAAGAGTATGAATATATTGTACAAAAGAGAAAATGCTTGCTTGAACGGAAAAAATAATAGAATCAATAAGTGTGCACGGTAGTTTGTGAAGGTGGAATGACAAATTGGTGAAATGAAGTGTGTTGTGTGAATATGTACATAGTGAATGTTCTTTTGCGTCGGCAATTTCGTTTCAAAGACCTTTATAAATGTCCCTTTTTTGTTCACCCGACCTAGCTACAACCCTTTAAGCCCTTAGTGATCTTTTACTTCCATAAATTTTTGTTATGATCATTGAGATATGATATGAATTGCTTAGTATTGCATCATTTGTCATGTGAGTTTAATTGTCCCGTGCTTGTATGCACGTTTGCCTTCAATCCTATTTCGAAGAGGAGTGTAGTATGACATGTGTTTGATGAATTAGTTGTCTCTTGAAACATTGTTTAATTTGTTTAAGAGTCAAGTTCTTTTACGTTTTGAGTTCTTGAATTGCGTAATTGTTGCATTGTTGTGATCGTTGTTTAGCTGAGCCATTTTCGTGTCTTGGTTGAATTTAATCCTCGAGCAAATCCTCGTGAGAGGCATACTTTGCTTGAGGACAAGCAATGAGTTAGTTGGGGAGAGTTTGTTAGATGTCAATCATGATATATTTGAGTATGAATTATTTGGCATTTTTCATGACTTTTCATGTGGAATAGGTTGATTTTAGTGTGGATTGATGTTGTTGTGCATTATTTGAAATATACTTGTGGTGCTTGTAATTTGTGTGCTAAATATGCAGAAATAGGAATGAAAAGATCAAAGTTTGAAGACACAATGAAATAGTGCAAGCTGCCCAAAAATCTGTTGTGCAACAGCATTCGCTAGGCGAGTGTTGGCGAAGCTTCTGGCGAAGGTTCGCCTAGCGAAGGTCAGCGAATGTGCCAGCGAGGGGGTGGCAGAAAGTATGCAAAACCTACACTAGGAAAACTGGGTAAATTCGCTGGGCGAGGAAACCAGCGAATGCTCGCTGATGGTTCGCTGGGCGAAGGTGCCAGCGAAGGGGTGGCAGAAACTTCCATTTTTAAAACTCCCAAACTTCGCTGGGGCGAGTGGTCTGGCGAAGGTTCACTTCGCGAGTGTTTTGGTTCGCCTAGCGAACCCGCGATAATTCTGAGGGGCGGTTTAAGTCTGAGGCACTTAAATGTGCCATATTTTTTGTCATTCGCTAGGCGAATGAATCCTTCGCTAGGCGAAGGGTGCTGTTAGGAAAAGTGTATAAATAGAATTGTTACTTTTTGGAATGGGATCTTTTGCTCATTTTCCATCAGAATTGATATTTTACAGTATTTTGTTCCTCAAAGAGTGTATTTTCGATTGGAGAAGCTGAAGTCGCATCCATTCTCGATTAATCGTCGTGGATGCTCATTCATCTCCTCTCTTTACTTGTCATCCAAGCTACCATGAGAAGTGGTAGCTAATCACTCAATGTTGAGGTTGGAGGTAGTTGATTCTGTTTTTATGTATTGCTTTTGATCTATTGTATATGAACAAAGTCTTTGATCAATATAGATGAAGTTGTTTTCTCTTAATACTTTATGTTTGATTTGTTTTACTCTAGACATAGATTCCACAAATCTTGACCTAACAATTTCATCTCTTAAAAACCAAACTCTAGACATAGATTTGGGATTTGCTATTCGCATTGTATTGATCTTAATGATCGTTGCTTAGATTGTTAGCGTGAGACATCATCTAATGGTCTAAACAACGGTACTCACGATTTCGCTTTAGACATAAACGTAGTCGGGAGGATACGCGGTTGTATTGGTCGGAAACCGAGTTCATATGCTTGATTAATCGTTTATACATGGACGAGATTAGCGAAACCTAACCTTAACATGCTTTTATAAAACTGTTTACAAAAATCTTTGTCATAACTTAATCTTTGCTACAAGTGAATGATAACACCAATTGAAACTTTTGAAACCCGTAACTTAGAATATCGCAACTATTGAACGGCAGACATCAAATATCCGACAATCCCTATGGATACGATAACATAAGCCCACACTTTAACTATTCCAACATTAAGTCAAAAGTAATATTCACATCATCAATACATAAAATAAGTCTTTAGCACATCTCAATAAATCAATCAGCAAGACCCTTAAGCACATTGTGGATATACGCTCAACGTCTACGAAGATCTACAAAGTCCTCAACGGGGAATGAGATTTCGTCGTTAAACATCTACATAAGAAAGAGCAAAAAATTGAATATCATGTAAAAAATTTATGCAAAAATTTTATGTAAACATTGAAAGAGCAACTTATATATTAATATATGTAAACATTTTATGACATATATACCTTATCCCATGAATCAAAATGCCGACAACGACAATGTTTAACATGTGTTTCATGACATAATATCCACACTCGCAAGTCTCGGGTTGTCTCCTCGTCTACAAATTTAAGCAATAATGACATGAATATAACAACACATGAATGTAAATGAAAGAAACAGGTAATGGGGCCACTTACTTTAGGAAAGATCCATGAGGGCTTTCTTTAAACATTGTTCATCATATTCACTTGCTCCACAACACTGTACATTGAAAATGAATTAAACATATTACATGATAAACTAATTACAATGTCAAAGAAAATGAATTAAACATGCACTTATGAATTAAGAATGTCTTTCATTTTCTATTTGAGAGGGTCATGCAAGGAACACAGTACAATTACCGTATTCGTCTTAAATGATATGATGATCAATTGCCAATGACTAGTGAATAAACACGAGCATATATATTATTAGGATTTGCTAAAACTAAACTAAATATAGAATACATAAACAACAATTACAAAAATACTTACGAACAGAGAAATGGTGCAAAGTAACATTCTTTTCCATCCTCATTTAACCGTTTTTTCAAGTCCTCTCGAATGTCTTTTGGTTAATTAAACGGTCGTCGAATAAAAAGCGGATCCAAGATTCCATAAACACTCGATTTATTTAACTCTATACAAACACGGTAAATGTACCTAAATGGTTAAAGAAAATGAATAAATTAAGGGAGGAAATACAAAAAAGGATAATATTCTATAATGACATGTATATTCAACTATATACTTACGTGCACCAAACTTGCAATATCCATACGTCCAACCACTTATATCCACCGAGAAAATATGTTACATCATCAGGACTGTAATAGAATAACTCCAAACATGGACAATGTTTTAGAGGGAGAGTTTGCGTATCATTTATCACCACAATGTTCAAGTATAGCGTGGTGATTTCATTTGCGTTAGGGTCCATTATCTCATTTCGGTTATCTGGAGGGGGAAGGGGCTAAACAATTACTTCCTTTTGTAGAAGCACGACGTACAACACGTCTACTTGAAGTTTGATCATCATCATCACCATCAACATAACGGTGGTCTTCATTTGTATTTTGTTCGAGGTTTTCACTTAACCTCTACATCATAATATTCAATTAGAACATAAAACAAAAATAAGCACAATATATATCAAACATTTCCGATAAAACATTAACATCTCAAGTAAAGCACATAGCGAATATAACTCTTGAAACCTTTCCATATCTTTCTCCCTTTTTTCCCTCTCATCTTCTAACATCCTCTTTTGTTCTTCTAATTGCTTCTCAACATTCTCAATTTTTTTTCTTTGTGCATTAAATTTTGGGCTTTCGGTACTTTTTCTTTGAGACCCAAAGAATGACCTCAAGCCGACACCTTCTCTATCACCACAAACATGCCCACCATGCTAATTTGTTCCAATAGCTTATACTAATATGTCATGTCGCACTTCTGGAACAAATGTGCATTCACGGACCGCCTCAACCAACTTGTCCTACACAACATGAGCAACTTACATATATTGTTACCAACACATTTAAATAACAAATAACATAAACAAAACAAATCATACTTACAATTTTCTTAGCAACTAATCTTGACGCCTCAGAGGTGTACTCTCTATTTGGTCTTAATCGAACCCTCTTCCATTTCTCATGTCTTGACGGTGAAGATGGGATGCGATCATCTCCTGTTTCTTGTTGTTTTTCAAGCATGATTCTTTTCTCAAGTTTCCTGTAACCCCCACGAGGCAATCTATGGGGTGTATGTTCTTTGCCTTTTTTTTTTTGTATTCCTTCTTCGCTTTTAACCTGCTATTAACATAGTGAAAAATGTATATGATTAGTATCTATATATAACTCATTAGCATAACATTATCAGTTACATAAGACTAGTACTAACCTTGAGTTTCTAAGAACGACGTATCTTCGCAAACTTGTTCCATTGCTTCTTCGATATAAAACTATATCGAATCCATGGACGAGAAAGACCGCTCTTAGACTTCCTAATGTAGTCAGCCGTGAGCAGTGACTTAAATCCCTTCCAACGAGAACCGGCATAAGATATCCACTTTTTTTTCAACATTGAGTCATCGATAAACTCAAAATTCAACTACATTTAAATTAATATATAAGTATGTATTATAAATTATAAGTAGTGGTATCGAATATATGAAAATTATAGTATGTAATACCTTAACGTATGTCCATATGTTGTCTTTGACTTTATCATCCACTTGTTTCCAATCATCTATCAGTATATTGACTTTGCTACGTGCAAGGAACGCAACATAACTTTTAAAAGTAGAGTAATGTTCACAATCCACTACTCTGTAGAACGAATCAAACTCGATAGGAATTTTTTCACCTGATGAGTTGCAGACTGATGTGAATTGGGGCATCATTGTGACACCTTTTTGTGATCTTTTCGATTGAGTATCATTTGCACAACCTTCATTTGTTTGAGTTTCTTCACTAGTATCTGATGCAGAACTCGGCAAGTTCGACATCTATGTTAAAAAAACAACAACAACATGAACAACAAGAACATAAACAACAACCACAACATAAACAACAACAACCACAACAATGGCAAATGAAGTTTACTGTAGATGCATGGGAAAAATATTTTACGTACCATAAACGTGATGAATAAGTAAATGATGTTGGTGTTGGTGTTGGTGTTGTCTTCCTTCCTTACAACAACGACGGTGTTGTTGTTGTCTTCCTTATCTACGGTGACAACTTGGTTGGTGTACTCTTCCTTCTCGACGCCACATCGTAATGGTCTTGTCAACCTCCTTGACGATGATGATGAAAATGACAAATACACAGTGAAGAATGGATACTGAAGAGACAAGCTAGGGTGAACAATGGTGTTTTGGTTGAAATCGTGTATTATTTCATACTATTGAACGTTAGGGTTTAGGGTTGAAATCGGGTATTGTTTCTATTTTCAATGAAAAACAAGATACTGAAGAGACAAGCTAGCTAGGAGTGTATAATAGTATAAAGCTACCACAACGGCCAATACCAGAAACCGCTATGATATATTACTTTCATAGTGAAATTTCTTAAAGAAGCGCCAGAGTTTAATTTACAATTAAAAATTTTAAATAAAAAAACAAATTATATCACAACGGTGGAACTCATCAACTGTAATCATAACCCTTTAAGTTTTTATTTAAAAATAAATAAAAAAGAAAAGACGCGCCTTAACATTAAAGGAATAATATATATGAGGGCGCTAAGGTTCGAACCCATAAAAGTTTGATGGTATCACCACGGTTGGTCCCTCAACCGTTGTTATATACACATAATTTTTAATCAAAAAACAAAAATAATATAATAGCGCCTTAGGTTAGAGATGTCACCACGGTGTAGGGAAGAACCGTGGTGACCATGGCGTTGTTGTTTACACGTTTTGTAGTAGTGCGAATAGTATTATCAGATGCTTTCTAGAAAAATATTTCTTGTAAAATGTTAGAATCATTTACAAGTTTGATAAGATAACATTTATGTACCAAAAGAAATGAGAAATAGCATCAGGTATATACCACAACTTGATGAATGGCTTCAATTGTCTTTCCCTTGTTACTCTTACTAACTTTTTCACCAATGATCACTAAATCCTCAGAGTCATCACCATTGTAAGATGACATATTAGAGTCACGACGATCAACAATGATTGAATTATGTGATAGCAAAGAGGAAGCATTAGAAGACTCAATCACAGTTATTTGTCCAAAACTTTCCACGTCAAGCTGACAAATAGTATTATCAGATGCTTTCTGGAAAAGGATTTCGAGTAAAATATTAGAATCATAAACAAATTAGAAAATATAACATTTATATACTACAAGAAATGACAAGTAGCATCAAATACATATCACAGCTTGATGAATGGTTTCAATTTTCTTCCTCTCGTTATTTTTACTAACATTTCCCCCAATTATCACTAAATCTTCAGAATCATCACCATCGTCAATGTCAAACACATCATGCAAAATAGCCTACAAAAGTAAGATTAAATTTTAAATAACTATCACGGTCGCGTAAAGGCTTTTGCAATTTCGGTCTGGTGTTGCGACATTGATTATAGTCGTCGCGCTGTGAATTAACCACAATCTGTTCTTTAACGTTAAAACACGGTGAATAACTGCATCCGTAATATAGCACCTTCTGATACCATTTTGTCGCAGCCGTTTGATTTAATTTATGATTTTGCAATATATAGTTTAATCTGATTCAAAAAATTCAATGGCTGAAATCACTGACTTTGTTCAACAGTTTGGCTACTGCCGCCGATTTAGGAGAGTTTAATTGATATGCATTGACAGTATAAAATAATTTTACACTATCATCTAATAGAAATTTATCAATGTGTCATGTCATATCAATAACTTAAAATTTACAGTCTGGTGTGGCGGGATACATGAAAGTGATTGGTTGACACTATAAAATTATCAGTACATAGCAATTAAATTCGATTTGGGAAATAACAGCGGTTGTCTTCCTCCTTACTCCACCACCTGGTTGATCTTGGCGGATCATTTCTGAAGGAAGAAATAAGAGAGAATACAATTAGAGTGATTTCTTCAAACTTCAATCCAATTCAATCATCCCTAAAGTGAACGAAGCATAATCGATTTTTCTTTGCTTAACGCGTGTTTGTTTTTGTTTTCTTTCAAAATCTCGATTATTAACGTTATTATTTTAAAAAAAAATTGGGCTAATTAAATTTGTTTTCTTTGCACATTGTGTTATTTCGAAATTGAATCCATTTTAGTTTTTTGCCGCCGTCAAGGTTATTAGTCATTCCATTTTAAAATAATATAGTTTTTTATGTAATAATAAAATATAGTTTTTTTTTTTTTATAAATAATTGCACTTAACGGGATTTATATAAAATATAAATTTTGATTTTGTTTGATATAAAAAAAATTATAATTGAAACATGCCAATTTAATTTTAAAATATGAAATATGTATGCAAGACTTATATATGTTTTATTATATTCTTTTTTTTTCAACATCTTTAAAAAAGTTTGTTCTTTAATATTATATGGATATAAAACAATCTACATTCAAACAACTCACAACAATCATTCATCACGGTCAATATTAAAATCTAAGATGCAATTCTCTAATTTCCATTGACTTTGTAGTCTAAAAAAGTAGAGTATAATTGTGGAATGTGTTTATATGGGTCGTTTATATGGGTCAAGAAATGATTTGGATATTTAAACATGTACAATGTTGTTTTTTTTATATGTTTGCCCTTTTACTATATCATTAATTTGCAACATTTACAATAGATTTAATTTAAATAAATTAATTATTTAACTTTAATTATTTACAATTTATCAATATATTATATAAAATTTATAAGTAAAGAATTATAAATGATAGTTGAAAATTTTATGGTTTAATTTTGTAATATGTA
Organism: Lathyrus tuberosus; assembly: GCA_022829125.1. Classification (NCBI taxonomy): domain Eukaryota; kingdom Viridiplantae; phylum Streptophyta; class Magnoliopsida; order Fabales; family Fabaceae; genus Lathyrus; species Lathyrus tuberosus. The sequence continues at coordinate 1,450,141 of JALAZF010000840.1, read as the reverse complement.
TATGCGATTATAATTTAAAATAATATTTTAGAAACAACTTGATGTTTTTGTTTGTTTATTTGAAAATTATAAGTTAAATTTGAAAGTATTGTTTGATAATTTTTTTTAGTATTGTAATGAGATTTAGTATTTGAAGTTAATTTTATACCATGTAATTGCAAATATAATTCAAAAATATGTTTTAAAAAAAATATTGAAGTATTTGTTTGTCTGTTTGAAAGTATTGTTTAATCACTTTATCTTAAATATTGTAATATGTTTTTTACGTTATTATTATTATTTTAAAACTGATATGAATATTTTCGGTAAAAATATTTTATGCAATTTTTTATGGAATAAATTATTATATAATGTATTTTTTTTCTTGAGCAATATTGATAAGCACAAAAACATAGGCATGGAAAAAATAAAAATAATGATTAGTATATGAAGATAAAATCGTATCTTTATAATAGTTTTTCTATCAATTTATTTAAAAATTAATTAATTTAGTTTTTTTGTGTGAATATGTGTGAGTAATAGGAAATAGAATGAAAGTTTAATAATTTGAATTTCGATGTATGGTTGATATATGACCTGTACACATATGTAACTTATAATATCATGTGTTTTGATGTTGTTCTGGACTGGACCAGTGGATAGAATTGGCCCAATAAGCCTCTGCTACAGAGCGGCCCAAATCGCCTAAGTCCAACCCACAGAAGGGTGAAAGTTACCTTTCTGCCCCTCCTACCGGGCAAGGAACATAACGTCCCCCCCGGACATTCTGCCCAACACGCGCAGCTTCAGTGCTCCCCGAGCAGCCATGGGCAGATGCCCGAAACTAAGCATATGCCCGACATAACGGCTAGTTTTGGACACCCTGCCCGTCGTAACGGCTAGTTTGGGCAGCGACCGATTCTTTAGGGAAAACGGTTATTTCGCCCCGAAAATAGGACCGTTAGCCACGCGCTTAGAGCCCTATATAAACCCTCTCACTTGAGAGGGTCAGGTATCAAATATTCACCATACGAACTAATACTTTGTACTTCCCCCTTTCTTCTGACCCTTTCTTACTTGAGCGTCAGAGTGCCTTGCAGGTACACCACCACCTCTCCTCAATCACTTACCGGACAGCCAGTACGACCAGCACCCATCCGGACACCTCCATAACGACCAGCCCGCGTGGACCCGTTCGAGCACATCGGATCAGTGGCGCCGTCTGTGGGAACTCCTTGTTCTCCCCTTCTTTCATTCCTCCTCGGAAACCAAAAGATCAAAACATATTCTCTTTGATCCGCCCACGTATGGCTGCCCAGAATTCCGCGATAGGTGCGGACACCACTGTTCTCGTCCCCGTCAACAAGATGGACGTTGACGGCCATTCTTCGTTACTCTCTGACCCCCGTTTCCGTCGGGACGGGGCTACTGCATCTCCAACTCCTCCTCCCACCGGACAAGGAGACGTGCAGATCCCATTGGAAGACCGGCCAGTTCCCGGTCCGCCCAGCGCCGACTTGGCCGTGGCAGCCCTTCTAGAAGCTGTTAACCGCACCAACCTCCTCATCCTACAACAAAGAGAAAGGATAGGAGCTCTTGAGGAGGCATCTTTCCCAAGATCCTCTCCTCCCCGGAATAAAGACCGAAGATCCAAAAGCCCGCCACCTAGGCGCGGAGAAGACCGTGCGGTTAGGCACGAGCCTGAGATACGACCCACTCGCAAGTGCGACCAGATTTCCCCGCGGGATCGATCCCCGTCAAGACGCAAAAGAACGAGGCAAGATAGGCCCTCCCCGCCGGGCAGACCTCGTGACCGGACCCGTTCGCCCTCACCTCGCAGAAACCGTCGCCGCGAGCGCAGACGACGGTCACCATCAGAGCCAAGTTCAGATAGCGACGACGAACCTCGCGGCCCGCTGTCCCGGGAGATCCTAGCAACCCGCCTTCCTAAGGGGCTGGAGAAGCCTCCGTCACTGGGGAAGTACGATGGAACCGCCGACCCGGACGAGCATATAGAGAACATCGACACTCTCTTGGATTACAGAGGGGTACGGGGAGCCATCAAGTGCCGCCTGTTCCCGACCACGCTCCGTAAAGGAGCAATGACGTGGTACAAGCAGCTGCCCGAGGAATCCATCACATCATGGAGACAGCTGGGAAGGATCTTCTCCCGTCACTTCACTGCTTCACGACGCCACCCCAAGACCGAGGCGTCCCTGGGAGCCGTCGTACAAGGCAAAGATGAGCCTCTCCGGGCTTATATCGAGCGCTTCAACAAGGAGGCTATCCAAGTACCAACGACCGACGCCATGAAGAAATTCTTGCTCGAGCAAGGGTTACGTCCTGGTTCCGATTTTGCGAAAGCCATCGGCCTCGACCCACCGAGGAATCTCAATGCACTTCTCCACCAGGCCCAGTCACATATACAGTACGAGGAGAAAGTCGCTGCCCACTCGGTCCGGACATCTCGCAACCAAGAAGGTGCCCGGACGTCCAGAGTTGAAGAGCCCTCGACGTCCCATCGAGGAGACAAGAGACGCGACGATCGACCTCGTGATACACGCGAGCAGAGAGCACCCTCCGGGCGATTCCACGATTATACCCCCCTCACTGCCTCGAGGGAGAAAATACTGTCCGAGTGCGCCAACTCGGAGTTCAAATAGGCGGGAGTCCGCTTCCCCAAGCAGCTGCCGGTCAGACCAGGGATGGACAAGTCCAAGTACTGCCGTTTCCACAAGAGTCACGGCCATACAACGAAAGAGTGCATCCACCTCAGAGATGCCATAGAGATCCTCATTCGCGATGGCCATCTGAAGCAGTTCGCAAAAAAGAAGGACGCTCCCCGGCAAGAGGCCCAGGAAAGCAAAAAGGTCGCAGGGGAAATTCCGCCCTCTGACGACGCCAACATCCAGGTCGCTATGTCCGTGACCCGACCAGAAGACTTTCGCTTCCCGGACAATCTGCTCGCCTCCACATACCTCGCTGCCAGCAGCCCATGGGAGGCCTTCCCGTCGGCCATGGTGATCTCCGGGGGCGGATTCAACAAAATCACAGTTGGCTCGGTCAAAAGGAGATTCGACCAACTGATCAGCAAAAGCTCCAACGAGGTCACCACGCTGGACGCCACACACAAAGGGTCCGCTCCCATTTCCTTCTACAAGGAAGAACTCCTCGGCGGGGCACCGAATTCGAACATCCCACTGCTTATCCGGGCCAGGATGGCGAATTTCGATGTCCGAAGGATACTCGTGGACCAAGGCAGTTCGGTTGACATAATGTACAACCACCTGTTCGAGACATTGCAGCTGAACGACTCTCACCTCACTCCATACGTCGGATCCGACCTGCAAGGGTTCAACGGAGCGGTGACAAAGCCCCGAGGTTACGTAGAGCTCATCGTAACCTTCGGTTCAGGAAAGACAACCCGAGCAATCAAGGCACAATTTCTGGTAATCGATTGCCCGTCACTATACCAGTGCATCTTCGGAAGGCCAACCCTGGCAGAGTTGATTGCAGTACCTTCCACCGTACATCTCAAAATGAAGTACTACACTTCTGAAGGGATGGTCGCCACCCTCCACGGCGACATCGAGGCTGGCCGCCACTGCTTTGAAGCAGCGTCAAAGGGACTTAACACCATCTCGGCGAAGCCAAGAGCATCTGGTCGTCCACCCCTGCCCAGCAGCTCCGAGCAGCCAAGACCACTTCCCCAGGTCGAATCAATCGATCTAGACAGCCGGTTCAACGAAGAAGATCGCGCTAAGGTTCCAACGCCGTCGGGCAGTGAGTCCGACAACAGCGGCCACCTCCTACGACCTGTCCCAGATGGCAACTTCGAGATCGTTCCGTTCGGAGAAGACCCCCAACGGGGAGTGAAGATCGGAGCAGATCTGCCCGACCTGGCCAAAAGACAACTGAAAGTGTGCCTCCGCGAAAACGCAGACCTGTTCGCATGGAGCGCTGCTGAGATGCCCGGATTGGACCCCTCCGTCGCCTGCCACTAGCTCACGATCGACCCGACCATCAAAGCCGTTGCCCAGCGCAGAAGGAAGCAATCCCCGGAGAAAACAGAAGCCGCGGAGAAAGTTGTCAAAGACCTTCTAGAAGCTAGGTTTATTTTCGAGGCCAAATATACTACATGGCTCTCTAATGTTGTACTTGTACGAAAAAATAATGGCAAATGGAGGATGTGCGTTGATTATACTGATGTTAATAAGGCCTGTCCGAAGGACGCCTACCCCCTCCCCAATATAGACAAACTCGTAGATAATTCGGCCGGTTTTAAACTGTTATCGTTCCTCGACGCCTACTCGGGCTACAACCAAATACCAATGGCCGCGAGCGATAAAACTTACACAGCCTTCATGACCGAATCGGGCAACTATTACTACAACGTAATGCCCTTCGGACTGAAGAACGCCGGCGCTACATACCAACGAATGATGAACAAAGTCTTCCGCGAACAGATAGGCGACATGCTCGAGGTATACATGGACGACATGATCGTCAAATCCCACGAGGAACTAGACCATGTTGCCCACCTCCGCAAAATTTTCGAGCAGGCAAGGAAATACCAAATGCGTTTCAACCCGGAGAAGTGCACGTTCGGGGTACGAGCAGGTAAGTTCCTCGGTTTCTACCTAACGGAACGAGGAATAGAGGATAACCCCGATAAATGTCAGACATTCTCCGAGTTCCCAACGCCCACGTCTAAAAAGAACATCCAATCCCTGAACGGAGTGCTGACCTCGCTGTCCCGCTTCGTCGCAAAGTCCGCCCAGCACGCCTTTCCTTTCTTCAAGCTCTTGCGGAAATAAGCAGCGTTTGAATGGACCGAAGAATGTGAGGCGTCCCTCCTCCACTTGAAGCAAGCTCTATCGGAACCGCCCGTGTTGTCACGACCAGATACCGGGGAGGTCTTGTTCCTGTACCTCGCCGTCTCCGCCGAGGCCGTTAGCGCCGTTCTCATCCGCGAAAATCCTAGCGGGCAAAAGCCGGTATATTTCACGAGCAAGGCACTGCAGGACACAGAATTGAGATATCAACAGATAGAGAAGGTAGCATTGGCCCTCGTCAACGCTGCCAGACGACTAAGACACTATTTCTTGGCCCACACGATCGTGGTGAGGATCGATCAACCCATCAAGCAGCTACTGGGACGACCAGACATGGCCGGGCGAATGCTCAGATGGTCGCTAGAACTGTCCGAATTCGACGTCCAGTACGAAAGCAGGAAAGCTCTTAAAGCCCAGGCCCTGGCCGATTTCGTAGCAGAAGTGACCTTTTCAAACTCCTCGCCCCACGTGACAAATAGATGGACCATCTATGTGGACGGGGCATCCAGCTCGAGCGGCAGCGGGGCAGGCGTAATTCTGGAAAACGACGAAGGGACCATAGTCGAGGCTTCTCTCACATTGTCTTTTCCCACGTCGAACAACCAGGCCGAGTACGAAGCCTTCCTCGCCGGGCTACGCCTAGCCGAAGACCTGGAGGCCGAGGAAGTCATCATCTGCACGAATTCGCAGCTCGTAGGCAACCAGGTGTCCGGGGAATATCAAGCCAAAAACGAAAGTCTCTCCGAATACCTCACCCTCGTCAGAGAAAAGATGTCGAAATTCAGAACAGTAGAAGTAAGACACGTTCCACGCGAACACAACGTACGAGCAGACGTATTGTCAAAACTGGCAAGCACCAAGAGGAAAGGCGGAAACAGGTCAGTCATCCAAGAGATACTTCCCCGGTCAAGCATCACTAAGGGATCTTCGACCCTACACGTACACGCGATCGGGGATAGCGATTGCTGGATGACGCCCGTTTACAACTACCTCACCAGGGACGAACTTCCAGAGGATCCCAAGGAGGCCAGCACCATCAAACGAAGGGCCTGCTCGTACGTTATCCTCGAAAACAAACTCTATCGGCGGGGCTTCTCCATCCCACTTCTTAAATGCATAGAAGAGGAGGTCGTCCCCCACGTATTGCGAGAAATCCATGAAGGCATCAACGCCCAACACCTCGGAGGAAAGTCCCTTGCCCGTAAGGCCCTCCGAGCAGGGTACTATTGGCCGACCATGCAACAAGACGCCAAGGAGCATGTGAAGAAATGCGACAAATGCCAACGACACGGGGATATGCACCTAGCTCCGCCAAACGAACTAAAAAGCATGACCTCCCCGTGGCCATTCGCCTGGTGGGGCCTGGACATCCTAGGACCCTTCGTGACGGGGTCCATCCAAAACAAATACCTGATAGTGGGCGTAGATTACTTCATAAAGTGGATAGAAGCAGAAGCTTTAGCCAAGATAACAGCGCTCAACATTCTGCGCTTCTACAAGCGGAACATCCTTGCCCGGTTTGGGATCCCCCAAGCAAATGTCACGGACAATGGAACACAATTCACAGACAAAAAATTCCAAGACTTTGTCGCACACCTCGGAACGAGGCAACACTTCGCTTCCGTGGAGCATCCCCAAACCAACGGGCAGGCAGAAGCGGCCAATCGTGTCATACTGCGTGGCCTCAAGCGAAGACTGGACGAAACAAAGAAAGCCTGGGTCGAGGAGCTTCACAGTGTCCTATGGGCATACCGCACCACTCCCTAGTCCACCACCGGGGAAACACCTTTCCGTTTGGCATATGGCACCGAGGCGGTCATACCCATCAAAATCCACGTACCGTCCAGGAGGACGGAATCACCCCTGGACGAGGAAATGAACGACAAAGCGATAAGAGAGGAGCTCGACCTCGTCGAGGAAATCCGAACAGGAGCAGCCCTCCGCGAGGCATCTCTCAAGCAAAAAATAGCGATCAGGCACAACGCCAAAGTCTTGCGAAGGGAATTCGACGTGGGCAGCCTCGTCCTGCGAAGAAACCACAAGGACTCCCGCGAAGGTAAACTGGCGCCCAACTGGGAAGGACCATACCGAGTCCGCGCCAAAACGGGGAACGGCGCATACTTCCTCGAAAACCTCAACGGGGAAACGCTCCCTCGACCATGGAACGCTGAAAAACTTAAGCAATACTATAACTAAAAGGCACAAGAAGCTTCCTCGCGTCACAAGGCCGTCTAACGGCCATCACGCTCGTTCAGGTACAAACGACGCGTACGTACAAAGCGGAATCCCGCTCAAATAAATGAGCCGGAGCTCCGCTCGTCGGCGGTCCTCGATCGAGCACCGCCTTCGCCCAAGTACCATGATTGGCAGAACCCCAGCTCGCGATGGGACGTTCACGCCGCGACCTCAGGCCTCAATCGCGACCTGAGATTCGCAACCTCGCCAGGATCTTCCCCGGCTGTTCGACCAGTTCCCCACACTGGCGAATTCATAACGCAACGAGCAATCTGTCAAAAATAAGCCTTGTTGACAAACACACCCTCCGACGGGCAGTCACGCATACACAACTAAAACAAAATACAACAGTATAAACAGAAGTTGTATAAATTAACCGGGCATTAAATTAAAAGGCCACAAGGGCCAAAGATTGTGCTTGTTACATTAAAAAGGGGCCACGCCCCCAGAACAAAAATAAGATTACAACGAGTTCAACGGCACGCAGGCCGGACAAGATACAACTAAGCAACAAAAACTCTTCAGCCTTCCACACGCTCGGTTGACGCTGCTTCAGGCCTCGGCTCCTCCACGGGCTGCTCCTCGATATGTTCCTCGGGAGTATCGAGAACAAGACCCTCGGGCAGGACAATGCGGCCACCCTCCACACGAGCTAGGTAGTGAGTACCCCCGATCAAAATCTCGAGCCCAGGGTTCACCACTCGCAACTGGGCCACCGCACTATCAAAAGACTCCGCGGCCACAGTAATACCATCATCCTCGGCCTGCAGAATGCCAGCGACCAGCTCTGCCCGAGTCTTCAACACTCTTATCTCCTCTGGTTTGTCATCACCTGGGGCATTGGCCGCCATCAACTCCGCGTTCAACTCCTCGGACGCCTTCTTCTCCGACTTTAGCTTGGTAACTTCCTCCCTCAGCGTTGTCGCCTCTTCCTCGGCTTTCTTCTTCGCCTCACGGGCATTTCGGACCTCCTCCTTCAGCGTCGCTTCGGAGGTCCGAGCAGCAGTAAGCTCAGCCTCGAGCACGTGGTCCCCCTCAGTGTACACAGCTGCCATATTGAGCATCCTCACGAGGGCAGAAGCATCCCTGGCCACCATCGCCCTTTTGCCCGCGCGATCCATGTTCCCCAGGCTAAGAGATTCAGCCCGAGGAACAACCAAGGTATTACCCTCAAAGAACCTCATATCGTTGATGCACAGAGGAAGTTCGAACTTCCCCTTCTCAACCGCCCCCCTCAGATCCACCGTATCTGTTGTTCGGAGGCGCTTCTGTCGCCCGACCAAAGGCAGCGGAGAATCCCGCGGACAGGGAGTGGGAGAACAGGAGGTCCCCGGAGCAGTTTGAACAAGGGGAGGCGCACGAGCACCAGCAGCAGTCCGGGTCTTGGAGGGGGTCGCTCCAGCCTTACCCCTCGCCATGGCGTTCCTCACCACACGGTCACGGGCTTGAGGCATCTCACCTGCACAAAGAAAACAAGCGCGTCAGAAACGAGGAAGAAAGAATAGCAAATAAGTCTAAGTAACTAAATCTACCGAGCAGCGCCGTGACATCCGCAGAAGTCTTGCACTCCAGCAGTGCCTTGACGGGGATAAACCGGCGCTCGACCCTTTGACTGCCATCCTCCTCGAAGATAGGATTACCCTTGCTCGTCCAACAGGTCGCGAGCTGAAAGGAGTTGACCCACTTCACCAGGGTCTCGTAAGACGCGGCATCCTGCCCGCGTAAAGCACTCGGCTCAAAAACATAGGCACTGGGCTTCTTTGAGAAGTGGTCGGGTGTCCAGCGGATTGGAAACTTATACACCCTCTCCCCGACGTACTTCCCCTCCTCGGTGAGAAGTTCCACTCCGTTCTCGTCACACTCTAACTCCCAGGAATACACGTTGTCCTGAGCAGCTTCGGACAGAGGCTCGACGATGTAGTACCGTCTCTTGAAGTTTCGGATGGACTCTGAGAACGGCTTGAACAGTTTTTTGGGCTGCTTCAAAGAGACCCATCCGTACCTCTTCCCCGTCAGCTGCCGCTGTAGGTGGAAAATAGCAAAGAACAGAGGGATGGTGAGCCCCAAAGCAAGGTGCTCGCACACCAACTCAAAAGCCCGTATAAAGGCCAGCGAATTGGGGTGAAGTTGGGAAGGCGCCAGCTTCAGATGATGGAACACCGACCGCTGGAAGTCAGTGAAGGGCAACCTCAGCCCCAGTTCTTTGAAGACGTATTCGTACATCCCAAAGCAGTCCCCGAAGCTCGAGCATATCCGCTCGCCCACGCTAGGCAGAAGCACCCTCCATTCACCTGAGGGCCCCACCTCAGTAAAAGCGTCAGCCGCAAACCTCGCAAACGTGGAAGTGTGTTCGGAAGGCTCGGCCACCTCCCACTCTTTCGGGCAGAATGCGTCTACGTCCTCTTCCATTATATCTTCCTCCTCGACCCCCAGGTCATCTCCCTCCTCGGCATCACTCGCTTCCCCCTCGACGTCGCTCGAGGAATTTGAAACCGACGAACTCGAGGACGCAGAACTCGAGGCCGTTGCACTGCTGCTCTCATCGGAGACAGTTTCTTCGGACGTAACGGGTATAACCTCCCTCTCGGGCTCCATCGCCACTATGATCACCTAAAAAAGCAGAGAAAGGCAGTGAATTCGACAGGAAATCAAATCCACCCTTCCACCGCTAAGACAAGTGAAAGGGCGCGCGAAAGGCTAGGAACTACGTCCCCGGCCTAAGCCCTAACATCAAACAAAGAAGGATAAAATATCCCCGCGCCTGTATCCAGATTCCGTCGAAACTCTATCGGAATCTGGAAACGTCCTAACGGGAAACTCACCAAATCCATCAACGGATGATAGGACGCGATGGTCACGACTCGCAACCACCACGCGGGCCACCACGACCACCAAACGTGCTACCTAATCCGGCAAGACATTTGGTACAGAAAAAAAGGCAGAACCTCCGCCCACCACCAACACTCGCCGGAAATCTACTTATTTTGCCGTCTAGAACTAACCCTAGCCGCATGAAATCTACCACTTACAACAAAAGGAGGCAAAGCAAGCAAAAAAATCAGGATACTTACTTGATTTTACTAGAAGAAAGTGGAAGAAAACGGTTGCTCGAAACTTGTCACGGTGGTCGGCACGACGGTCGGCTGCTTGAAGAAGGTGACGGGCAAACGCACTGGTGACGAGGAAGAATCAGAAGAAGGAAAAGTGGAAAATGGGACGGTTTCCCCCATTTTATACCAAGGGGCACGTACACACACGCGCCCGTAGGCAATAATGACGACCCACTAGCCATAATTGCCTAGGTAACTGCTACACAGGTCTCGATGCACACGTGGCGACCCAACGTTTCCCATTCCATCTGACGCGTCACCTCCCCGATTACCGGGCAAGATGGAATCGACCACGAATATCACGGACACGGAGAATCACGAGCACCTCGAGGCAGTCGCCCTCGTATACAACGACGGCTTCGTGATAGTTCCCCGGGATAACGAGGAGTCCTTAAGTCATCACTCCCATGCTCGGGAGCAACGACTTGGGGGGCTCCTGTTCTGGACTGGACCAGTGGATAGAATTGGCCCAATAAGCCTCTGCTACAGAGCGGCCCAAATCGCCTAAGTCCAACCCACAGAAGGGTGAAAGTTACCTTTCTGCCCCTCCTACCGGGCAAGGAACATAACGTCCCCCCCGGACATTCTGCCCAACACGCGCAGCTTCAGTGCTCCCTGAGCAGCCATGGGCAGATGCCCGAAACTAAGCATATGCCCGACATAACGGCTAGTTTTGGACACCCTGCCCGTCGTAACGGCTAGTTTGGGCAGCGACCGATTCTTTAGGGAAAACGGTTATTTCGCCCCGAAAATAGGACCGTTAGCCACGCGCTTAGAGCCCTATATAAACCCTCTCACTTGAGAGGGTCAGGTATCAAATATTCACCCTACGAACTAATACTTTGTACTTCCCCCTTTCTTCTGACCCTTTCTTACTTGAGCGTCGGAGTGCCTTGTAGGTACACCACCACCTCTCCTCAATCACTTACCGGACAGCCAGTACGGCCAGCACCCATCCGGACACCTCCATAACGACCAGCCTGCGTGGTCCCGTTCGAGCACATCGGATCAGATGTATTGTGAATGTATAATTTGTACAAGTATGTAACTTTATGTATGGAATAGAGACACAGAAAATATATCAATATGTATACGTAAATTTTAGTTAGAGAAAATATTAGGAGATGAGTCATGAAATATGAAAATAGATGTGTTTTAATTAAGATAGTTTTATAAATGAAACTGTTCTGGACTGGGCCGAGGCTGCCCAACAGTCGAGCAGGCCCAACCCATACAGCATGGGGAGGCCCAATAAGACCCTTCTGCGGGGCACTTGACCGCCACGAGCAAGCCACCGCTTCCCCCGGGCACTTTACAGTGTCGGGCACTTGGGTCAACAGGACAGAAGGACCTCACACCCCAGCGGAGAGGTACCTCCCCGACATACCAGCTTCTCCCCCGCGAGAATGTTTCATATCACTCCTCGACAGACATGGCTCCTCCCCGCGAGGCCATGTCCGTCGTACGGCTTGATAGGTCCTCGACATAGAAGGCTCCTCCCCCGCGAGGAGTGTCTAACGGTCCGTACCACGTGGACACGTTCCAAGTAACCTCCCACTTCCGAAGGATTCGGTCTGCCCTAATCCCGGAAATCTAGGAGCGGTTACCCCAGGGCGAAGACCACGTGCTGGTCTTCACTACGCCACGTAAGCCCTGACAGTTACTTGGATTGGGCCTGACAATCCAGCCCAATGCAAGTAACCGTTGGCCCCGCGCTGGGGGCTCTCTATAAATACCCTCTCACTTGAGAGGGTCAGGTTAAGTCACTTTCTTACTCACCTCTGTACTTGCTTTTCTCTGACAACCACCTTACTTGAGCGTCGGAGTACCTTGCAGGTACACCCCCCGACCGTCCTTCAACCTCACCGGAGCCGGAGTTCGACGGACGTCGTTGGCCACCAGTAACTGTCTGATCCAGGTACGATCAGTGGCGCCGTCTGTGGGGATTCATAAGCTTCCCCGTTTTTCTCCTCGATAAACTAAAGCTTCCACCATTCATCACCAACATGGCCAATCCGACAGTCAACCAGGCTCTGGACACCGTGCTCGCTCAACTGGAGAACGGGAGCCACCGCGAGGACGCCATCATCCTCCACGACGGCGAAGCCGACATAAGAGACGGACAGTCCGCCTCCCCGGACTCCCAAGATGCGACCCACAACATCGTCCGCACGGAAGACCAACAAACCACTCTCCAGCCAGTTGCTCCGCCGCCCAACGCGGACCCAAGCACCGTGGCCCTGTTTGCATTGATCAACCAGACCAATCAGCTGATCGCGCAGCAGAACACCAGAATTGAAGCCTTGGAGCAAGGACGGGCACAACGATCTTCCCCGCGAAGACATCGTCGTCCCCCGTCACCTCGCCGTTTTCCTTCCCCGCGAAGGACCCCTTCCGAAGATTCTCAGACCCCGTCGCCCGTACGCCAGGGTCGTCGACCGCTCCTCGAGCGCCCCCAGCCGACGATCACCCAGAAACGCCCTCGTTCCCCTCCTCAGAAGGAACCCAGGGCCTCCACCACCTCCAAGAGGTCCAAGCAGACCGAAGAGAGACCAAAGAACCGTTCGAGGAACTCCCCTCCACGGCACCATCGATCACCTTCGAGATCCCCGACTGGTAGCGACGACGAGGACCAAAGGACCCCTTTGTCGTGGGAAATCATGGACGCCCCAATCCCTGCAGGCATGGAGAGACCCCCACCATTGGGGACCTATGACGGGCTGACCGACCCTGACGATCACTTGGAAAATTTCGAAGCGATGCTCGACTTTCGAAACGTCAGGGGAGCCATCAGGTGCAGGCTGTTCCCCACCACCTTGCGGAAGGGAGCCATGACGTGGTATAAGGGTCTGGAACCTGGGTCGATCACGTCATGGAAGCAACTGAAGCAACGCTTCACCAAATACTTCACCGCGTCTCGTCGACACCCGAAGACAAAGGCTGCCCTTGAAAAGATCTTCCAAGGGAGGAACGAATCTCTACGAAACTACATCGAGAGGTTCAACAAGGAGGCCGTCGAGGTCCACACGACCGACGACATGAAGAAATACTTAATTATCTATGGACTACGGGTCGGGTCGGACTTTGCCAAATCCATAGGCCTCCGAAGACCCCGGCGTCTCGAGGACCTTCTCGCTCGAGCCCAGAAGTACATCGAACTCGAAGAGACAGAAGCAGCCCAGATCGCTCTTGAGACGAGACGTAGGGAAGGCCCCCGCGGCCAAAAAGATGATGACGCTTCTCCCCAACGGGGAGGAGAAAAGAAGAAAGAGAACCGCGGCCGAGACCCTCGGGAACAACGCGGGCCAGCTGGTCGATTCACGGAATACACCCCGCTCAACACTCCCCGGTCACGGATCCTCTCGGACTGCTAGAATTCCGAGTTTGCGAAAGGAGGAGTTCGCTTCCCAAAGCCCGTTGCCTCCAGACCTAACGTTGACAAATCTAAGTACTGCAGGTTCCACCGAAGCCACGGGTACGTGACCGAAGATTGCGTCCATCTCAAGGACGCCATTGAGATTCTCATCAAAGAGGGGCACTTGAAGAAGTACACCCAAAAGAATGATCCTCCTCGTCCCAGCTCAAGGGAAACACAGAACGTCGAGGAGGCAACACCTCCTCCCGTCGACAGTCAGATTCAGGTCGCCCTCAGTGTCACCCGACCTGAGGACTTCTTCGTCCCCCCAATCATCGAGGGCGAAGAGGCAATCCGCAACATGTGGGCGACCTTCCCCGACGAGGACCCCGTCACTTCCCGCAGCACCTGGGAAGGCTTCCCCAAAGCAATGGTCATCTCCGGAGGCGATCCCGGGAAAGTGTCAGTTAGATCGATCAAACGAAAGTTTGACGAGCTGGAATCCGCGACATCCGCGAAAACGACCACCCTCGAGAAAGTGCGGGGAGACTCCAATCCCATCACCTTCTACCTCGAGGAACTCCCCGGGGGAGCACTAAACGCAACTATTCCCCTCCTGGTCAGGGCACAAATGGCGAACTTTGACGTCCGAAGAATCCTAATCGACCAGGGGAGCTCGGTCGACATCATGTACTCTCACTTGTTTGGGACCCTTCAGCTGGACGAGAGGCATTTGACCCCGTACGTTGGGTCAGATCTACAGGGGTTCAATGGAACCACCACCAGACCATGGGGTTATGTGGAGCTAATGGTTATGTTCGGGGCCGAAGACATGGCCCGACAGGTGAAGATCCGATTCCTGGTGGTTGAATGCCCATCCCTTTACAACTGCATCCTCGGAAGGACCACCCTTGCTGAACTCGCGGCGGTCCACCTCAAAATGAAGTACTACACGAGGAGGGGGCGAGTGGTGACGATGCACGGGGACATCGACGCGGCCAGAAGATGCTTCGACTCCGCCGTCAAGGGCCTAAGTTCCATTGGTCCCAAACCAAAGTCCGTGGCCAAGCCACCCCGAGACGCCGAACAAGTACCTTTCCCGCGCGTCAACGCGGTCGACCTCGACAGCAGGTTCTCCAGCGAGCGCGACGAAGACAGAGTGGAAGATCCCAACCACCAGGCGGAGAACAACGGGCAGCCTCTCCACCCAGCGTGCCCCATCCCAGATGGAGACTTCGAGCTCGTGGCCCTCGGGGACGATCCAGATCGCAACGTGAAGATCGGCGCCGGAATCCCCGACCTGGCGAAAGAGCAGCTGAAAGCATGTCTGAGGGAGAATGCTGACCTCTTCGCGTGGAGCGCATCCGAGATGCCCGGCCTCGACCCCGAAGTGGCTTGCCATCAGCTCGCGGTAGATCCGGCCGCTAGGGTCATAGCTCAACGTAGGCGTAAGCAGTCTCCCGAGAAAGCGGAGGCTGCTGAAAAAGCTGTAAAAGACCTCCTAGAGGCAAATTTTATCTCGGAAGCCAAATACACGACATGGCTGTCCAACGTTGTACTTGTTAAGAAAAATAATGGAAAATGGAGAATGTGCGTTGATTATACTGATCTCAACCGGGCTTGCCCGAAAGACTGTTATCCCTTGCCAAACATCGACCAACTGGTCGACAATTCTGCAGGTTACAAACTACTATCCTTCATGGACGCCTATTCAGGGTACAACCAAATTCCCATGGACAAGGTCGACAAACAACACACGGCCTTCATGACCGCGACGGGCAACTACTATTATAACGTAATGCCCTTCGGTCTGAAGAATGCCGGTGTGACTTACCAACGGATGATGAACAAGGTCTTCCGGACTGAAATCGGCGACATGCTCGAAGTCTACATGGACGACATGATCGTCAAGTCTACAGAAGAAGTCGACCACGCTGCGCACCTCAAGAAGGTGTTCGACAGGGCGAGGAGGTGCCGCATGAGGTTTAACCCCGACAAATGCACCTTCGGCGTCCGGGCAGGGAAGTTCCTCGGATTTTACCTCACGGAACGCGGAATCGAGGCAAACCCCGACAAGTGTAGGGCTTTCTCCGAGCTCCCTACCCCGGACTCGAAGAGGTCAATACAATCATTGAACGGGATGCTCACTGCCCTTTCCCGGTTCGTCGCCAAATCCGCACAGTACGCACTCCCCTTTTTCAAACTTCTTCGACAAAAAGCCGAGTTCGACTGGAGCGAGGAATGCGAACAAGCACTCACGCACTTGAAACAAGTCCTATCACGACCCCCGGTCCTCTCGCGGTCCGAGAACGGGGAAACACTCTTCTTATATCTTGCGATCACGAGCGAAGCGGTCTGCACCGTCCTCATTCGGGAAACCTCGGACGGGCAGAAGCCAGTTTACTTCACGAGCAAAGCTCTCCAAGGCCCCGAGCTCAGATATCAGCAGATCGAGAAAGTCGCACTGGGCCTCGTCACCGCGGCCAGAAGACTACGCCACTACTTCCTCGCCCACACTGTCATCGTAAGGACTGAACAGCCTATCAGGCAGCTCCTCGGACGACCGGACATGGCGGGGAGGATGCTCAGGTGGTCACTCAAGCTAGCCGAATTCGACATCCGATATGAAGGAAGGAAAGCCCTGAAGGCATAGGTACTGGCCGACTTTGTAGCAGAGATGACCGTCCCCGAACCCTCGACCAACGGGTCACAGAAATGGACAATTTATGTCGATGGAGCATCCAGCCCGAAGGGAAGCGGGGCGGGAATCATCCTCGAAAATGAGGAAGGCATCCTTATCAAGGTGTCCCTCGAACTGTCCTCCCGACTTCGAACAACCAAGCCGAATACAAGGCCTTCCTCGCAGGACTCCGGCTGGCCGAGGACTTTGGCGCCAAAGAGGTCAAGCTTTTCACCGATTCTCAGCTCGTGGCCTCACAAGTCCGAGGAGAGTACCAAGCCAA
This sequence comes from Lathyrus tuberosus, assembly GCA_022829125.1. Classification (NCBI taxonomy): domain Eukaryota; kingdom Viridiplantae; phylum Streptophyta; class Magnoliopsida; order Fabales; family Fabaceae; genus Lathyrus; species Lathyrus tuberosus. Next base: position 1,433,664 of record JALAZF010000840.1, on the reverse strand, counting down.
GAACGACAGCCTCATAGAATACTTGGCCTTAGTAAAAGAGAAGATGAAAAAGTTCACCTCGGCAGAAGTGACTCACATTCCCCGGGAACATAATGCCTGAGCGGATGTCCTGTCGAAATTGGCGAGCACGAAAAAGAAAGGCGGGAACAAGTCCGTCATACAAGAAGTGCTTTCCCGCCCAAGCATCGACAAACCGGTCGTGGTGTCGGACATCAACGCCATAGGGGACAGCAGCTACTGGATGACCCTGGTATACGAATACCTCATGACAGGCAAACTGTCCGAAGATCCCAAAGAGGCAGGAATGGTCAAGAGGCGGGCATGCTCGTACACCATAGTCGAGGACAAACTATACCGCCGAGGGTTCTCTATTCCCCTCCTCAGATGTGTCGAGGAGACCAAGGTCCCCGACATACTCCAGGAGATCCATGAGGGAATCAATGCACAGCACCTCGGCGGACAATCGCTAGCTCGTAAAGCACTCCGGGCAGGATATTACTGGCCCACCATGCAACAAGACGCCAAGGAGCACGTCAAGAAGTGTGATAAATGCCAACGGCACGGGGACATGCACCTCGCTCCTCCCAGCGAGCTCACGTCGCTATCCTTCCCGTGGCCGTTCGCATGGTGGGGGATGGATATCCTCGGACCTTTCGTCCAAGGATCATATCAAAACAAATACCTCATCGTCGGGGTAGACTACTTTACGAAGTGGATTGAAGCAGAAACGTTGGCCAAAATTACAGCCTTCAACATACTACGTTTCTACAAAAGAAACATCCTCGCTCGGTTCGGAGTGCCTCAAGCCATTGTCACCGACAACGGAACCCAATTCACCGACAGGAACTTCCAAGACTTCGTCGCAAAGCTAGGCACGAAGCAACACTTCACGTCGGTCGAACACCCTCAAATGAACGGGCAGGTTGAGGCTGCGAATAGAGTGATCCTTCGAGGATTAAGACGACGACTGGGCGACGCCAAACAACGGTGGGTCGAGGAGCTACACAGCGTCCTATGGGCCTACCGAACAACCCCACACTCCACGACCGGGGATACCCCTTTCCGTTTGACCTACGGAACGGAAGCAGTGATCCCCGTAGAGATCAGTGAACCCTCGAGGAGGATAGAAGACCCCCTCGACGGGAACGCAAACGATGAAACCCTGAGAGAAGAGCTCGACTTCATCGAGGAAACACGCTCGGGCGCTTCCCTCCGAGAAGCTTCACTTAAACAAAAAATAACACTACGTTATAACGACAAAGTTATCAAACATGAGTTTCAGGTAGGCACCCTCGTCCTGCGCAGGAACCAGAAGGACTCGCGAGAAGGTAAACTCGCCGCGAACTGGGAGGGCCCGTACCGCGGCCGCGGAAAAACGGGGACAGAAGCCTACTTCCTCGAAAACCTGCACGTGGAAGAACTTGCTCGACCATGGAACGCTGAAAAGCTAAAACAATATTACAGTTAAACACTGCCCGCGGCTTACTAGCACCGCGATTACGGGGACGCGCTAGGGTACAAGCGCGACGCCCCTATAAGAACACGACGATCAGAGACCGCGTTGTGTGTGCGCGAGCACATTTGATCCGGCGGGGATACCTCGATCGAGGCCCACCGTCATCGTACCAACCGGGCATAACACCCAGCTCGCGATGGGAAGTTCATGCCACGAGGCTAGGACCTCGATCGAACTCTTAGCCTCGTTAATGGTCGGAGTACACCTCCGGCCGCCCGACCAGCTCTCCACGCGGTCAGGGTCTATCAAGGTCGAGCAACACCCAAAGCCTTATTACTTAGGCAAAAATAAAGTATAACAAACACCACATCACACACAAGCAAAATTAATAAAGAGGTATTATAAAGTGCGAATATCGGGCAAAACCCTTAGTACAAAAAGTTACAAATATAAGCCCACAAGCCGGGCAAAAATAACCATTGTGCAAATAGTACATAAAATAAGCCCGCAGGCCGGGCAAAAACAAAGTGGCACGCAGGCCAAGTAAAACATAATCCTATGCAGCATCCTCGGTCGCGTCTGGCCCGCCTCCATCATTGCCATGTCCACCTTGACCGAGCGGAACTATCTGGCCATCCACCACCTCAGCGTCGGGGTCAATCCCTTCGGTGATGAGGTCGGGGTTAAGAACCCGAAGCTGCGCCACGGCACTACGGAACCCTATGCCCGCAGTTTCAATGGCATCGTCCTCTGATAGTCGGAGATCTTGCTCGAGCTTCCGGAGTTGGGCCACAAACGCTGCTCGGGTGGTCAGGAGTCTGTCCTCCTCTGTCTCCCCGTCGGCCGGCCGCACAACATCTTCCAACTTAGCAATCCTTTCCTTAAGCCGCTTCTCCTCCGCCTCCATCTCGGCGATTCGGGCGAGGTGGCCTGTCTCCCTTTCCTCGACTTTCTTGAGCTTGTCCTCGACCCGCTGCTGCTGCTCGCTTTGTTTCTTGTTCAGATCTTGGCACTCTTTCAATTCCTTGTGCATACCGACCATCTCAGCACCCAAGGTCTCCAGCTTTTCCTGCAAGCGGACAAGTTCAGCAGCAGGGTGAGTCTCGTCATTAAGGATGATAGCGGTTGAGCAGAGGCGCATGACGGCCGACAAATCCTCAAAAATCATCCTCCTCCTCACTTCAGTGGCAGTGCCCAGCACAATTTGGATCTCGGAAGGAGGGACGCGAGGATAAGTGACCTCGGAGAAGAAGCGAGGCTTTTGATGGCAAGGCGGGAGGTCGAAGGTAGCAGGAGGCGGGGGACTTTCTTCACCACCCAGGTCGACGACCTCCGCAACCCATTGCCGCTTCGGAGTCCCTTGGGTAGCCGGGGACTGGCTGCCCGCGGGAGTTGTGCGCCCACCTGCAGTCCCCGACACAGTGGCAACGGGCTGAGGCTGACTTGAACCTTCGGGCATGGCAGCAGAGGAAACACCCTCGGGCGGGGCCCCAGAAGGAGCAACCTCTTGGTCCTTGGGGCGCGATGTCTCTCCCAGGGCCTGCGCTTCCCGGGCCCTCTTCGCTTTCAGCTTCTTCAACCTCTCCTCGGCTCCGGCCATTGTTCCTGCAAAAAGAAAGAAAACGTTAGTAAGGCAAGAAACACAGATGTGAGGAAGACTCAAAGCGGGGACGTTTTCACCACCTAACAACTCGATAGCTTCCTCGTCGGAGAAGGTCTCAAGCAGAATGCGAGTATTTATCAGGCGACGTTCTTTCTTCACCTGCCCATCTGCACCCATTATAGGCTGGTCGTCCAACGTCTCGTGCCGAGCTTCGGTAAAACTGTCAACGAAAGCGACGATTTTATCGTAGGCTTCCCGCTCGTAGGCCTCCATCTGAACCTGCTTCGTTTTATATTTGTCGACTCCCTTCTTAAAATGTTCCTCCGTCCAGTACAGAGGAAACTTTGGCTCCAGCACCTCCTCGGAACGACCGTCGACCTCGCGGGTGACTTTCCGGTACAACGAATATATCGCCTCGAGGGTGACCGGCTTCACGTAGAAATAGCGGAACTTGAAATCCCGGATGGAATCCAAGTAAGTGTGGAACAGTGCCTTGCTCTGCTTGAAAGACACCCAGCCGTGTCGACCACCGGTCGACGACCGTTGGAGGTGGAATATGCGGAAGAAGAGGCGAACGGTCGGCACGATCTCCAAATACTTACATACGAGCTCGAAGGCCCGGATGAAGGCCAGCGAGTTCGGGTGAATCTGTGAAGGGGCCAACTTCAACCAGTCGAAGATCCCCTCCTGTAAATCCGTGAAAGGCAGCCTCCACCCCGCCTTCTCGAACATAAATTCATATAAGGGGACTCGCATTCCCCGGTAAGGTGAGCATATCCGATGATGCTCCTCGGGACGAAAAACCTTCCAGGATTTGCCGGATCCAATTAGTCGGTGCTCGACGGTGCAAAAAGCATCGTCCACATCTGGGTACACGAAGATGGACGACATCTCCAGGGCTTCGTTGCAGACCCACTCCTCGAGCGGGCGCTCTTGCGCGAAAGCCATGTGAGCCATGGGAGAGTCGGGCTGGTCGTCGTTTTCTTCGAAATATCCTACGGCCACCTCCGCAGCCAAATCGTCCATTTACCTGAAAAGCAGAAGGAAACGGTGAATTCGATTGGTCGTATCAAATCCACCCCTCCACCGCTGTTCAAGCGAACGGGCGAAGAGGGGGCAAGGCTTCCTCGGCTCCCCGACATACTCGGTCGAGGATCAACATGTTCACCGGGGAATTCGTCGACTCCCCGGAAGGTTCTGCCCCGTGTCCCCGCGACGCTAACAAATATACTGATTATTAGGGACCCCGAGATATTCAACGGGTCCCCGACATGTTCGTCCCTTATCCCCGAGATATTCATCAAAAAAAGAGCGATGTTCTTCGCACTCTCTCCCTCAACAACTAAAGATTCCCACCGTATTCGCCAAGAATCCTTTCATTTCCCATGGGAACATCATTAGTTCACCAAGGAAATGTCGCATACTAGTTGAAATTGAAGAAAAACGCAAAATGAAGGTCAAGTTTGAAACAAGTACCTGTTAAACGGCGAATTAGGGTTCCGGCACGGAGTCTCCGGCGGTGAACGACGGTTGTAGAGGAGAAAAGGTCTCCGGCAGGGAGTGTCCGGCGGACGACGGCTGCAAGCTACGACGGAAGAGAGTAGAGAGAGAAGGAGAGGATTCTTGAGAGAGAAGCGGAAAAGTGAAAAATGAGTGAGGGGAGCGGCTTTTATAAGCGGTTCTCGCGAGACTCGAGGTGCATAGGGCACTCGAGTGCGCTACCCTAGCCAGCCTCCCTAGGTAATTATGACAGGCGACACGTGGCACGCATGCAGCCGCCCATCTCCCCACGCGTGTCATTTCGGTTTTCCTCAATGCTTCAAATCCGAAACCCCTTCAGCTGCCCGAAGCCCGACTCTCATCTGACCAAAGGAACTTCGCGCACGGGAACGACCTCCTCGGTTCCTCTCCTGGCGTATCCTCGACACACCGATAACCCTTAAGTCATTACTCCGACACCTCAGAGCAACGACTTGGGGGGCTCCTATTCTGGACTGGGCCGAGGCTGCCCAACAGTCGAGCAGGCCCAACCCATACAACATGGGGAGGCCCAATAAGACCCTTCTGCGGGGCACTTGACCGCCACGAGCAAGCCACCGCTTCCCCCGGGCACTTTACAGTGTCGGGCACTTGGGTCAACAGGACAAAAGGACCTCATACCCCGGCGGAGAGGTACCTCCCCGACATACCAGCTTCTCCCCCGCGAGAATGTCACATATCACTTCTCGACAGACATGACTCCTCCCCGCGAGGCCATGTCCGTCGTACGGCTTGATAGGTCCTCGACACAGAAGGATCCTCCCCCGCGAGGAGTGTCTAACGGTCTGTACCATGTGGACACGTTCCAAGTAACCTCCCACTTCCGAAGGATTCGGTCTGCCCTAATCCCGGAAATCTAGGAGCGGTTACCCCAGGGCGAAGACCACGTGCTAGTCTTCACTACGCCACGTAAGCCCTGGCAGTTACTTGGATTGGGCCTGACAATCCAGCCCAATGCAAGTAACCGTTGGCCCCGCGCTGGGGCTCTCTATAAATACCCTCTCACTTGAGAGGGTCAGGTTAAGTCACTTTCTTACTCACCTCTGTACTTACTTTTCTCTGACAACCACCTTACTTGAGCGTCGGAGTACCTTGCAGGTACAACCCCCCCCCCCCCCCCCCCCCCCCCCGGTCCTTCAACCTCACCGGAGCCGGAGTTCGACGGACGTCGTTGGCCACCAGTAACTGTCTGATCCAGGTACGATCAGAAACCTTACACATTTTTCTCAAATGAATAATTGAAGTTTTGGAAGATTGTGTTTTGAAGAGTGCCGCATCATATTTTTGATGATGTGGCAAGTAAGAGAATGAATTGTCAAAAAATGGTTCGTGGCTCAATTTTAATATATTATAATGTACAATTTGTACAAGTATGTAGGTATACATGAATTTTAGTTAGAGGAATATTAGAAGATGACTCATGGAATTTGAAAATAGACGTGTTTTAATTAATATAGTTTTGTAAATGAAAAATTACACATTTTTCTCAAATGAATAATTGAACATGGTACAGAGTATGTAGCAACTCTAATCTTCCTAAATCGTTGTGGAATAAAGCACAAAAGACGGTTGTGTATATTCTAAATTGGGTTTCATCCAAGGTTATCCCAAAGAAATCATTTCAGTTATTTAAAGGATGGAACATATGCGCTTTTGGGGATGTCCATCTAAGGTGAAGATTTATAACCCACAAAAGAATAAACTAGACTTGAGGACCATCAGTGGATATTTCATTGGATATGCCAAAATATCTAAAGGCTATAGATTTTACTGTCCATCTCACATAACTAGGATTGTGGATTCAAGAAATGTAGAGTTTCTTGAAAATCATTTGATTAGTGGGAGCGATCAAATAAAATATTTAGTTTATGTGCATGATCATATGGAGCATGAACTTTCCATTTCAAGTGATAGATTAGTTACTATTCACAACATCCCTCAAGTTCAAATGGATGTTGATCAACTAATCATCGAGACTCCACAAGCTGTTGATAATCTAGTATATTAAGTTGGTCATCAAAATGATGAACAATTAGTTGAACAACATGACCCACAAAAAAATGTTAATCAAACATTAAGAAGGTCTACTAGGACAAGAAAATCACCTATTTCTGATTATTACACTGTGTATATATAAGAATCTAACTATAAAGTTGGAGCTATGAATGATCCTGAGAGCTTTATACAAGCCATGAGTTGCAAAGAAACAAATTTGTGGTATAATGCCATGAATGATGAGATGTATTCCATGAAAAACAACGGTGTATGAGATCTTGTAGAGTAACTTAATGGGGCAAAAACCATTGGTTGTGTTAGCGGAATAATCGAGGGGGACAACGAGGGAGCATTTCTTATTTGGGACACACCTTTGTGAGAGACACACCACATACTCACCTAAAACCTTAAGGTTATTGGTGTGTGGGTTCTCCCACTTATATAGTATTCAATCTTCCCTTTTCTAATCAATGTGGGACTTCTTCCTCACACTTGATTCTCAACACTCCCCCTCAAGTGTGAGTTTATACACAATGCTCCCCCTCATGTAGAAGCTATCTCTTCCACATACACTTGTATCACCGTTGAACTCAACGGAACACCTTATACCCACACCTGCGGGAAGTGTTTCGATACAAGTAACCCGGTCCCTTTCTCGAACCAGGCTCATGATACCATTGTTAGCGGAACAATTGAGGGGGTCAACGAGGGAGCATTTCTTATTTGGGACACACCTTTGTGAGAGACACACCACATACTCATCTGAAATCTTAAGGTTATTAGTTTGTGGGTTCTCCCACTTAAATAGTATTCAATCTTCCCTTTTCGAATCAATGTGGGACTTCTTCCTCACACTTGATTCTCGACAGGTTGTAAATGGGTTTTTAAAACCCAGAAACATTCATTAGGTATCATTGAGAGATACAAGGTCATACTCGTTGCTAAGGGAATTACTCAAAAGCAGGGAATCGATTACACATATATTATTTCTCCTGCATCTAAAAGAGATTCTCTTCGTGTCATATTGGCATTAGTTGCACATTTTTACTTTGAGTTGCATCAAATGGATGTGAAAACAACCTTTCTTAATGGTGATTTAGAGGAGGAGGAGGATTATATGAAACAACCTGAAGGTTTCTCCTCTAATAATGGTGAGCATTTGATTTGCAAGCTCGAGAAATTCATATTTGGTTTAAAACAAGCATCTCGTCAATGGTATCTTAAATTCCATAGAACAATATCTTCACTTGGATTTGTTAAAAATCTCATGGATCAGTGCATATATACCAGAAGGTCACTGGGAGTAAAAATTGTTTTTTCATTTTGTATGTGGATGATATACTACTTGCAACCAACGATAAAGGTTTGCTACATGAGGTGAAACAATTTATCTCTAAAAACTTTGATATGCAGGATATGGGTGAGGCATCTTATGTCATTGGCATTAAGATCCATAGAGATAAACCTCGAGAAATTTTGGGTCTATCATAATAAACCTACATCAACAAGGTTTTGGAGAAATTTCAAATGAAAGATTGTTCACCAAGTGTTGCCCCATTGTCAAGGGTGATAAATTTAACTTGAAACAATGCCTTAAAAATGATTTTGAGCGAGAATAAATGAAGAACATTCCATATGTTTCTGTTGTTGGAAATCCTTATATAGACACCCCCACCCCTACAAATTACAAATGTTAACTACTAGTTGACCCTCTAGCTAACACAATTGTCATGCAGGCTTCAATTAGTCAACCTTTAAACTAATTTTAATGGCCACTAATCAAACAGGGGACACACAAAGTTAATTTCTATATTTATTTATTTTCTTGCAATACATTTTAAGTGTTGGAGTAGTATTTGTGCTTTGCCTAATAGAAATACCAACATTAAAATATAATTAAACATTTATAGGCAATTAGAAAATATTTTATAAATGATTTGGCTCCTCTAAATAAAAGAGATGGTAAAGTGAGCAAATCAAAAGTTTCTAGTAAGATAGATAAATGAAGGATTTCTAGTGACAGAGAAGCGAACAATTTTTGTTTTCATTTAATTTATTTTAACTTTTATTAGTAATATTAAACAAGAGTGAGAAAAAATATTTTGAGGGATTCGTGAAAATTTGTGTGTTATAAAATGGTTTAGACTAGAGGTGTCAATTTAGGGGACTGAGCCTAAATTTCAAGGCCCCCAAAAATAGAAGGGCCCAAAATTTTTAGAATAAATGAGTCCTAAAATATGTAGGCCCCCTAAATTAAGGGCCCCTAAAATTCAAGTAATGCCTGAAAGCCCCAACATTTTCAAAACATGACTTTTTTTTAAATAGATTTTTTCAATCAATTTTTCTTAAAATCGTTTTTTTCTTATTTTTGGAAAAAAATTGTTCTGGACTGGACCAATGGCTAGAATTGGCCCAATCCGCCTCTGCTCTAGAGCGGCCCATATTGCCTAAGTCCAATCCACAGAGGGGCAAAAGTGACCTTTCTGCCCCTCCAACCGGGCAAGGAATGCAACGTTCCTCCCCGGCGTTTATGCCCGTTACGCACGGCTTTCTCGCTGCCCGAACATAAAAGGACATGTGCCCGGAACTGCGGTTATGCCCGACATAACGGCTAGTTTTGGGCACCCTGCCCGACATAACGACTAGTTTGGGCAGTTACCTATTCTTTGGGGAAAACAGTTATTTCGCTCCGAAAATAGGACCGTTGGCCACGCGTTGGAGGCTCTATATAAACCCTCTCGCTTTAGAGGGTCAGGTATCCAATATTCACCCTACAAATTCATACTTTGTACTTGCCCCTTTTTCTCTGACCCTTTCTTACTTGAGCGTTGGAGTGCCTTGCAGGTACACCCCCCTCCTCTCCATACGACCAGCATCCCTGACGCACTTGGCAGCCTGATTCTACAGGATCTGATCCAGCCCTCACGATCAGTGGCGCCGTCTGTGAGAATCTTTGTTCTCCCCTTCTTTCTTTAACCGAAGATCAAAATAACTTTCGAACATCATCACGATCATGGCCTCCCAAGATCGCACCCAGGATGCTCTTCATTCCACCATCCTCCCTGTCAACAAATCTGACGTTGACGACCAATCGTCTCTCCTCCGAGATGCCCGTTTTCTTAGGGATGGAGCCACTGTCTCTCCTTCCCCTACCCGTGCTGATCGCCACAACGATCAACCTTCTCTCGACCTCCAGTCCATTCCCGTTCCGCCCAACGCCGACCCAGCCGTGGCAGCTCTCCTGGAGGCGCTCAACAAGACTAACACCCTGATCCTGTAGCAGAACGAGAGGATCGGGGCACTGGAAGAGTCTCACCGTCCAAGATCCCCTCCCACGCGGAGGAATCAAAGACGATCAAGAAGTCCGCAGCCACGGAGAGAAATCGACCATAGACTGCGCCAAGAGGTTGATCCTCGCGCAGCTCGAAAGCGCGACCAGATCTCCCCGCGTGACCAGCACGCTCATGACCATAAACAGACTCGCAGGAACGAGCAATCTCCTCCGATCAAGTCCAAAGGATGGGCACGCTCACATTCTCCCCGAAAGAACCGCTCACCTTCTCCTCGAAGGAACCACTCACCTTCCCCTTGAAGGAACTGCTCACCTTCTCCACGAAGGAACCGCCGACGCGAGTATCCCGTCCGGTCACCATCATACACCAGTACTAGCAGCGACGACGAGCCTCGAGGCCCGTTGTCCCAAGAGATCCTGGCTACCCGTCTCCCGAAAGGCTTGGAGAAACCCCCGTCGCTTGGAACGTACGACGGGACCACTGACCCAGACGAGCACATCGAGAATATCGATGCGCTCTTAGACTACCGTGGCGTACGGGGCGCCATCAAATGCAGACTGTTCCCAACCACGCTCCGAAAGGGAGCAATGATATGGTATAAACAACTGCCCGAGGAATCCATCACCTCTTGGAAACAGCTCGGCAGGATGTTCTCGCGACACTTCACAACATCTCGCCGCCATCCCAAAACTGAGGCCTCCCTCGGAGCCATAATCCAGGGGAAAGACGAACCTCTCCGCGCATATATCGAGAGGTTCAACAAGGAAGCTGTCCAGGTCCCGACGACAGACAAGATGAAGAAGTTCCTACTCAAACAAGGGGTCCGCCCGGACTTCGAGTTCGCTAAAGCCATTGGCCTCGCGCCACCGAGGAACTTAGACGCCCTCCTCCTCAAAGCTCAATCTCATATTCAATACGAGGAGAAGATTGCAGCCAGCAACGTCCGAGCGTCTCGCCGCCAGGAAAACGCCCGGGCTTCCAAAGGAGAAGAAGTCTCGACGTCACGTCGGGGTGAACGAAGGCACGAGGACCGTCCCCGCGACTCCCGTGACAGCAAAGGGCCCTCCGGGCGTTTCCATGATTACACTCCCCTGACCGTCTCCAGGGAAAAGATTATGTCCGAATGTGCCAATTCGGAGTTCAAACAAGCCGGGGTCCGTTTCCCCAAACAGCTGCCGAACAGATCAAACGTGGACAAGTCAAAATACTGCCGCTTCCACAAAAGTCACGGCCATACTACGGAGGACTGCATCCATCTGAAGGATGCCATAGAGATACTGATCAGGGACGGCCACCTGAAGCAGTTCGCGGAGAAGAAGGACAATCCTCGGCAGGACGCCCAAGAGTCCAAGAAGGTCGAGGAGGAGGTACCCTCCTCGGAAGACGCCAACATACAGGTCGTTATGTCCATATCGCAACCCGAGGACTTCAGCGTCCCCGACGGGCTCAGCGCCCCTGCATATTTCGCGGCCCACATCCCGTGGGAGACCTTTCCCTCCGCCATGGTCATCTCTGGCGGGGGTTTCAACAAGGTTACTGTGGGGTCCGTGAAACGGAAGTTCGAACACCTGATCAACACCAGCTCGAGCAAAGTGACCACGCTCGATCAGGCCCCGAAGGGTTCCATCCCTATCTCCTTCTACAGAGAGGAACTCCTTGGCGGATCCCCGAACTCAATCATCCCACTACTCGTCAGAGCCCAAATGGCAAGCTTCGACGTTCGCCGAATCCTAGTCGACCATGGCATCTCGGTCAACATCATGTACTCCCAGCTGCTCTCAACGCTGCAGCTGGACGAATCGCACCTTACCCCCTATGTAGGGTCCGATTTACAGGGATTCAACGTGTCTGTGACCAAGCCGTGGGGTTACGTTGAGTTGATCGTGACCTTTGGAGCAGCTAAAACGGCCAGATCCATCAAGGTGCAATTTCTGGTAATCGACTGCCCGTCACTTTACCAATGCATTTTCGGAAGGCCAACTCTAGCCGAGTTGGTAGCAGTACCATCAACCGTCCACCTGAAGATGAAGTACTACACTTCGAAAGGGATGGCCGCCACTCTCCACGGGGACATAGAAGCTGCCCGACGATGTTTTGAAGCAGCTACAAAGGGGCTCAACGCCATTGCGCCCAAGCCTAAAGCGCCGAGCAAGCCAGCACTGCCAAGCAGCTCCGAGGAGGCCAAGCCTCTGCCCCAGGTCGACTCTATCGACCTCGACAGTCGCTTCCCCGAGTACCAACAGGAGAAATGAACAGCTTCAGCCGGACCATCCACGTCATCCAGCAGCAGCTCCCATCCAATGCGCCCAATCCCAGATGGCAACTTCGAACTAGTCCAGTTCGGCGAAGACCCCCAACTGGGAGTGAAGATCGGAGCAGACCTGCCTGACCTCGTGAGGAAGCAGCTCAAAGCGTGCCTCTGAGAGAATTCCGACCTCTTCGCGTGGAGCGCCGCGGAAATGCCCGGCTTGGATCCATCCGTCGCATGTCACCAGCTGACCATTGACCCGGCCATCAAGGCCGTAGCACAACATAGGAGAAAGCAGTCTCCGGAGAAAACGGAGGCTGCTGGAAAAGCTGTAAAGGACCTCCTCGAGGCCAAATTTATTTCGGAAGCCAAGTACACCACTTGGCTGTCCAACGTTGTATTGGTTAAAAAATCTAATGGAAAATGGCGCATGTGCATTGATTATACCGATCTCAATAAGGCATGCCCGAAGGATGCTTACCCCCTCCCCAATATTGATAAACTTGTTGATAATTCTGCTGGTTTTAAACTTTTATCGTTCATGGACGCCTACTCGGGCTACAATCAAATCCCAATGGCAATGTCCGACAAAAAATACACGGCCTTCATGACCGAATCGGGGAACTATTACTACAACATAATGCCCTTCGGCTTGAAGAACGCCGGAGCAACGTACCAACGAATGATGAACAAAGTGTTTCGGGGACAGATATGCGACATGCTCGAAGCTTACATGGACTACATGATCGTTAAGTCCCACGAGGAAACCGACCATACCGCCCACTTACGAAAGGTCTTCGAATAGGCCAGGAAATACAAAATGCGTTTTAATCCGGAGAAGTGCACGTTCGGAGTCCGGGCAGGCAAATTCCTCAGCTTCTATTTAACGGAACGAGGAATCGAGGCCAATCCCGACAAATGCCGAGCATTCTCCGAGTTTCCTATGCCCAAGTCCAAAAAATCCATCCAGTCCCTCAACGGGATGCTCGCGTCACTATCTCGTTTCGTGGCCAAGTCCGCCCAGCACGCCCTACCATTCTTCAAGCTCCTCCGCAAAGAGGTTGCGTTCAAATGGACTAAGGAGTGCGACAAGGCCCTTCTTCATCTGAAATGAGCACTCTCAGAGCCACTGGTCCTCTCTCGCCCGGACAATGGCGAAACATTGTACCTATACCTGGCCGTAGCTGCCGAAGCAGTAAGTGCCGCCCTCATCCGCGAGACACCTGACGGGCAGAAGCCCATTTATTTCACGAGAAAGGCATTGCAAGGACCAGAGTTAAGTTACCAGCAGATAGAGAAAGTGGCATTAGCCCTCATCAACACAGCCAGGAGATTGAGACACTACTTCCTGGCTCACACGATCGTGGTTAGGACAGATCAGCCCATAAAGCAACTACTCGGTAGTCCAGATATGGCCGGAAGAATGCTCAAGTGGTCGCTGGAACTATCCGAATTTGACATTCAATACGAAGGCAGAAAGGCCCTCATGGCCCAAGCTCTGGCCGACTTCATCGCGGAGATGACATTCGCGGACTCCCCCGCGAGCGAAGCGCGCAAATGGACCATCTTCGTTGACGGTGCTTCGAGCTCGGCAGGAAGCGGCGCGGGCATCATACTGGAAAGCGACGAAGGGAATATCGTCGAGGTATCACTCACACTGTCTTTCCCAACCTCCAATAACCAGGCTGAATACGAAGCCTTCCTCGCTGGGCTACGCCTTGCCGAGGACCTGGGAGCAGAAGAAGTCGTCATTTGCACGGATTCACAACTCGTGGCCCTCCAGGTCCAGGGTGAATACCAAGCCAAAAACGACAACCTGAACGAATACTTGGCCCTGGTAAAGAAGGAAATGGCGAAGTTCACAATAGTGGAACTGAAACACGTTCCCCGCGAACATAACGTACGAGCAGACATGCTGTCTAAACTAGCCAGCACAAAGAAGAAAGGCGGAAACAAATCTGTCATACAAGAAGTACTTCCTCGACCCAGCATCGAGAAGGCCTCCCCGACACTCGACGTGCAGGTGATCGGCGACAACAACTGTTGGATGACCCCAGTCTACAACTACCTCGCCAAGGACGAACTCCCGTCCGACCCAAAGGAGGCCAGCATAGTCAGGCGAAGAGCCTGCTCTTATGTCTTGGTCGAAGAAAAACTATACAGACGGGGATTCTCCATTCCGCTGCTCAAATGTGTCGAGGAGGAAATGGTCGCGCACATCCTGCGCGAATTCCACGAAGGAATCAACGCCCAACATCTCGGCGGAAGGTCCCTTGCTCGAAAGGCCCTCCAAGCAGGATATTACTGGCCAACTATGCAAAACGACGCAAAAGAGCACGTGAAGAAGTGCGATAAATTCCAACGACATGGGGACATGCACCTAGCTCCACCTAACGAGCTCAAGGCTATGTCCTCCCCGTGGCCATTCGCCTGGTGGGGCCTAGACATCCTAGGACCCTTCGTGGTAGGATCAAGTCAGAACAAGTACCTCATAGTGGGCGTAGATTATTTCACAAAATGGATAGAAGCAGAAGCTCTAGCCAAAATAACTGCCCTCAACATCCTGCGTGTCTACAAACGAAACATCCTTGCGCGCTTCGGTATTCCCCAAGCGATAGTAACGGACAATGGGACGCAGTTCACGGACGGGAAGTTTCAGGATTTCGTCGCCCAACTGGGCATGAAGCAACACTTCGCATCCGCCGAACACCCTCAAACAAACAGGCAAGCTGAGGCAGCTAACCGAGTCATCCTTCGAGGCCTTAAGCGAAGGCTGGACGAAACAAAGAAGGCATGGGTCGAGGAGCTACACAGCGTGCTCTGGGCATACCGTACGACTCCCTATTCAACGACCGGGGAAACACCTTTCCGTTTAACATACGGAACCGAGGTTGTAATTCCCGTCGAAGTTCACGTGCCCTCTAGGCGGACAGAGTCGCCCCTAGACGAGGAGATGAACAACGAATCTTTAAGGAAAGAGCTCGACCTCGTCGAGGAAATCAGAACCGGGGCAGCTCTCCGCGAAGCCTCACTGAAACAAAAGATCACCATCAGGCACAACGCCAAAGTGATACGACGAGAGTTCGACGTGGGAAGCCTTGTCCTAAGAAGAAACCACAAAGACTCTCGCGAAGGAAAACTAGCAGCCAATTGGGAGGGACCCTACCGCGTCCGGGCAAAAACGGAAAATGGGGCCTACTACCTAGAACATCTCACTGGGGAAGAACTCGCTCGACCATGGAACGCTGAAAAGCTAAAACAATACTAAAGCTAAATCCTCGGTCCAACTCGTCGCAAGGACGAACGTCGACCACCGACCACTATGCAGGTCTAGGTACAAGCGTCGCATACGATTAAAAGCATAACCCCACTCAGTAACGAGCCGGGTAATTGCTCGACAGCGGTCCTCGATCGAGCATCGCCGTCGTCAAAGTACCACGATTGGCAGAACCCCAGCTCGCGATGGGACGTTCACGCCGCGAACTCAGGCCTCAAACGCGACCTGAGCTCCGCTCCCGGCCAGGATATTCCCCGGCAGTTCGACCAGTTCCCCACACTGCCGAACACATCTATTACGAGCAACCCCCCAGAAATAGTCACACAAGTCAAGTACCCCCTATTAAGGGCGGACATACATTCACAGCATGCATACAACACTTAGCAAAAATTAAAGCTAGTAAAGTCATGCAAACAACAAAACTAAATATGTGATAATTTAACAAGTGGCCACAAAGACCACAATTGTACGTTGTTACATAAAACGGGGGCCATGCCCCCCAAAAATAAATTACAACGGCACGCAGGTCGGACTCATTACAACAACATTAAAAAATAACAAATTCCTCATTCATCAGCGTGCTCGGTTGGCTCTGGCTCGGGTCTCTGCTCCTCTGCGGGCTGATCCTCGGGGGGTAACGACAAGGAGACCTTCGGGCAAGACAATGCAACCATCCTCAACACGTGCAAGATAGTGAGTACCCTCGGCAGAGATGTCAAGCCCAGGGTTCACCACCCGCAATTGAGCCACGGTGCCTTGAAAAGACTCCTCTGCCACGGTGATGCCATCATCTTCGGCCAGCAGGATGCGGGCAACCAGCTCAGACCTAGTCTTCAATTCTTTTACATCATCCGGCTCGTCGGCACCCGGGGTGCTGACCGCCATCAACTCTTTGTTCAGCTCCTCGGCAACCTTTTTCTCCGCCACCGGCTTAGAGACATCCTCCTTCAGCCTGGCCGTCTCCTCTCCGGCCTTCCTCCGAGCCTCGCGGGCACTCTTAACTTCCTCCTTGAGGGCCGCCTCAGAAGCCCGGGCGGCATTGAGTTCAGACTCAAGTGCGGAGTCCCATTCCGCGTAGACAGCAATCATCTCCAGCATCCTGACCAGGGCAGAAGCATCTTGGGCCACCAGCGCCCTCTTGCTCGGGCTATCCATGCCTTCCAAGCAAAGGGATTCCGCCCGAGGGACGACCAAAGAGTTACCTTCAAAGAACCTCCTATCAAGGATACACGGAGGGAGCTCAAACTTCCCTTTCTCCGGCACACGGGTAAGGTCCACAGCGTCTGATGTCCTTGGCCGCTTCGACCGCCCAGTCAAGGGCAGAGGAGATCCCCGTGGAGCAGGAGAGGGAGAAGAAGAGGTCCCCGCGACAGTTTCACGGGCACCAGCAGGCCGAGATTTAGGAGGAGCCGCTCCAGC
This sequence comes from Lathyrus tuberosus, assembly GCA_022829125.1. NCBI lineage: Eukaryota > Viridiplantae > Streptophyta > Magnoliopsida > Fabales > Fabaceae > Lathyrus > Lathyrus tuberosus. The sequence continues at coordinate 1,416,834 of JALAZF010000840.1, read as the reverse complement.
TTTATTCCTCGCCATAGCATTCCTCACCACGCGATCGCGAGCCTGAGGCATCTCACCTGAACAAATGAAAAAGAAAAAACGAGCATGTTAGCTACGAGGTAAAGAGATAACACAAACAAAATCTAAATAACTAAGACTACCGAGCAGCTTCTCAGCGTCCGCGGGAGTCTTGCACTCCAGCAGTGCCTTAACATTGACGAATCTGCGCTCAACTCTCTGGCTCCCATCCTCCTCGAAGATAGGGCTGCCCTTGCTCGTCCAGCAGCTTGCAAGACTGAAGGAGTTGACCCAGTTCACCAGCTTCTCGTACGCCACGACGTCCTGCCCGCGCAGGTCGCTCGGCTGAAAGACATAATCGCTGGGCTTCTTGGAGACATGGTCGGGTGCCCAGCGGATGGGGAACCTGTAGAGCCTCTGTCCAATATACTTCCCCTCCTCGTTAAGCAGCTCATTTCCATCCTCGTCAACCTCGATTTCCCAGACGTATGTGCTGTCCTGGGCCACCTCGGACACGGGTTCAACGACGAAGTACCGCTCCTTGAAAGTCCGGATTGACTCCGAGAACGGCTTGAATAGCTTGCTGGACTGCTTCAAAGAAACCCAGCCATACTTCTTCCCCGCCAGCTGCCTTTGAAGATGGAAAACAACGAAGAACAGAGGGAGAGTAGCCCCCAGAGAGAGATGCTCGCACACCAATTCAAAAGCCCGGATGAAGGCCAGCGAATTAGGGTGCAGTTGAGAAGGGGCCAGCTTCAGATGCTCGAACACCGACCGCTGGAAATCAGTAAAAGGCAGCCTCAGTCCCAGCTCTTTGAAGGCATACTCGTACATTGTGAAGCGGTTCCCAAAATCCGTGTAGACCAGCTCGTTCAAAGTAGGGAAGTGCACCTTCCACTCCCCTTTTGGTCCTACCTCCGTAAAGACGCCCGCCAAAGACTTTGCGAACGTAGAAATATGCTCGGAAGATTCGACCACCTCCCACTCTTCCGCGGAGAACCCTTCGACGTCTTCCTCTACGGCACCCATCTCTTCTTCCTCCCCGGCATTGCTGGAGGAACTTGAGGTCGCCGAGCTCGAAGCCGTCGAGCTACTATTTTCCTCAGAGTCGGTTTCCTCCTCGGACGTGTCTAGGATAACCTCTCTGTCTAGCCCCGTCGCCATTACGATCACCTGAAAAGCAGAGAAGACAGTGAATTCGACAGTAGATCAAATCCACCCTTCCACTGCTAAGTCAAGTGAAAGGGCGCGCAAAGGGCTGAGGACAACGTCCCCGGCCTAAGCCCTAACATCGAAAGAAAAACTAAAACCTCCCCGCGAGGAGATGCTCGAAACGTATCGTCCTCCTCCGAGGAGCTTCCTCGTACTCATGCCCAGATTCTGTTTGAAGCTCCACCGGAAACCGCAAAGCTTCACCGGAATCTGGAAACGTCCTACCGGAAAATTCATCGATCTATCAGAAGATGAAGAAACACGGTGGTCACACATGCACAACTACCGCAACCACGCCGTGGACCATCCTACTCGCTAAACGCACTATCTACTCCGACGAAGTGCTGGAGGCAGCAAAATGGCAGAACCACCGTCCACCACCAACACTCGCCAGAAATCCACCTATTTTGTCATCTAAAGCTAACCCTAACCGCATACAATCTACCACTAACAATAAAATGGAGTAAAACAAGTTACAGATCGGAAAACTTACTTGATTTTGGAAGAAGGTAGAAGCTGCTCGAAGCTGGTGACGGTGGTCGGAAAGCCGGGCAAGAACTGAAAGAGAAGGAGAGAAATCAGAAAGGAAAAGTTTCAAATGAAACGGTTTCCCCCCTTTTTATACAAAGGGGCACGTGCAACCACGCGCCCGTAGGCCATTATGACTACCCGCTAGCCATCATTGCCTATTAACTGCGACACGGAGCTCTAGGTACATGTGGCGCCCCAACGTTTCAAATTCTGTCTGACCATTAGTCTCCCCGTACACCGGGCAAGAAGGTCACGACCACGAATATCACGAACACCTGGGGCCACGAGCACTTTGAGACAATCTTCCTCGCCTACAAACGCTTACTCCGTGTTGGCTCCTCGGAGCAACGAGCAGTCCTTAAGTCATCACTCCAATGCTCGGGAGCAACGACTTGGGGGGCTCCTGTTCTGGACTGGACCAATGGCTAGAATTGGCCCAATCCTCCTCTGCTCTAGAGCGACCCATATTGCCTAAGTCCAATCCACAGAGGGGCAAAAGTGACATTTCTGTCCCTCCAACCGGGCAAGGAATGCAACGTTCGTCCCCTACGTTTATGCCCGTTACGCACGACTTTCTCGCTGCCCGAACAACAAAAGACATGTGCCCGGAACTGCGGTTATGCCCGACATAACGGCTAGTTTTGGGCACCCTGCCCGACATAACGGCTAGTTTGGGCAGTTGGGAAAACAGTTATTTCGCCCCGAAAATAGGACCGTTGGCCACGCGCTGGGGGCTCTATATAAACCCTTTCGCTTTAGAGGGTCAGGTATCCAATATTCACCCTACGAATTCATACTTTGTACTTGCCCCTTTTTCTCTGACCCTTTCTTACTTGAGCGTCGGAGTGCCTTGCAGGTACACCCCCCTCCTCTCCATACGACCAGCATCCCTGACGCACTTGGCGGCCTGATTCTACAGGATCTGATCCAGCCCCCACGATCAAAAATCAAAATTTTTTTTATTTTCGAAAAAAATCAATTTTTTTTTATTTTTAAAAAAAAATCGGTTTTTTTTCATTTTCGGTAAAAAATCGGTTTTTTTATATTTGGAAAAAATCGGGTTTTTTCATTTTCAGAAAAAATCAGTTTTTTATATTTGGAAAAAATCAGTTTTTTTTATTTTAAGAAAAAATCGGTTTTTTTATATTTGGAAAAAATCAGTTTTTTCCATTTTTGGAAAAAGTCGGTTTTTTTATATTCGAAAAAAAATCGGTTTTTTTCATTTTCGGAAAAAATTGGTTTTTTTTTTTCGAAAAAAATTGGTTTTTTTCGTTTTCGAAAAAAATCGGTTTTTTATTTTCGGAAAAAATCGAGTTTTTTTATTTTCGAAAAAAACCGTTTTTTTTTTTGAAAAATTTTTTTTTTTCTTTTATTTTTTCGGAAAAAATTGAGTTTTTTTTTTCCGGAAAAAATCAGTTTTTTATTATTTTCGAAAAATAATCGGTTTTTTTAAATTTTCGGAAAAAATTGCATTTTTTTCATTTTTCATAAAAATTCAGTTTTTTATTTTTTTAAGAAAAAATCGGGTTTTTTAATTTTCGGAAAAAATCGGGTTTTTTATTTTCGGATCATTTTTTTTATTTATGAAAAAATCGGTTTTTTTCATTTTCGGAAAAAATCAGTTTTTTTCATTTTTGGAAAAAATCGGATTTTTTTATTTTCGGAAAAAATCAATTTTTTTTTTTATTTTCGAAAAAAATCGGTTTTTTTTTCATTATCGGAAAAATTGATTTTTTCATTTTCGGAAAAAATCGGTTTTTTTTTATTTTCGGAAAAAATCAAGTTTTTTTTTTATTTTTGGAAAAAATCAGTTTTTTTAATCTTCGAATAAAATCTGTTTTTTTATTTTCTAAAAAAATTGTTTTTCTTAATTTTCGGAAAAAATCGGTTTTTTATTTTTTCGGAAAAAAATTGGGTTTTTTTTTAATTTTCGGAAATAATCGGTTTTTTACTTCTGAAAAACCGGTTCTTTTATTTGCGGAAAAAATTGGTTTTTTTTATTTTTGAAAAAAATCAGTTTTTTTTTATTTTCGGAAAAAATCAGTTTTTTTTACTGGAAAAATTGGTTTTTTTTTATTTTTGGAAAAAATCGGTTTTAGAAAAAAAACTGTTTGAAGAAAAAATCAGTTTTAGAAAAAAATCGGTTTTATAATATAAAATATTTTATTTCAAATAAATTAGATTTTGAGCCTCTCACTTAAGCCCCATTAAAGACAAAAATATGAAGAGGCTTAAAAATAAGAGGCCAAGAAAATATTTATTTAGTAAGGGGCCTAGAAAAATGGGACCAACAAGGGGCCTAATTACTGGGGTTTAGTCATTTAGAGCTTTTTTGAAATCTCTAGTTTAGACCATATGAGTCTGTCATTTAAGACTCTAAAAGGTTTTTATATATTATTTTTAGATTTTTTATTAGCTTCTTTTTAGAGTCCGTTTAAGAAGATACTAAAATGAAATTCATTTAAAAATTAAATTAAAACGATTAAATTCATAAGAGTCCACTTAAGTGACTTAAAATTGACGCTAATAGCGTTGCAGTGGGACCGACACTAGTAACGACGGAGTTAGGGTCCATGGTAATATTTTAAAGATAAGACATTTTTTTTTTGTTATGGCTACCTAGAGTTGTTAAAATGAAGTTTGTACATATGGATCAATCTGTCAAGCTCGATAAAGCACAAGATTTAGGTTTTAAAATTTCTTTTTCTACCCTAGATGTTTTTTATATACCATGTGAATTTTCAAATATGTCTCATGATTTCAGAGATACATCTTCGGACGCACTTCATTTATGAATAAACGTTGACATATATCAGAGATACATCTCCGGAACCATTTTAAACATTCAAAACATGTCACTCAGACACCATTTATATTTGAATTGTTTCGAAGGAGCATTTCCAGTAATATTACGGAGATACATATCCGAAATTTATCAGAACATGTTGTTTTTTTTACTATAAGTTGTGTATTTGTTTTCAGATAAAGTATAGCACACGATCCATAAAAAATAAAGGCAAAAGGCAACAGGGGTCCTTTAAGTTATTTTATGTTACCACTTAGGTCCTTTATGTTTTTTTTGTAACGTTTAGGTCCTTTAAGTTTAAAACCGTTTGCAACATTAGACTTTTTTGGAAATTCCGTTTAAAAAATGCACAGGTGGCAAAAGTTGATCTGAGGTGGCTTATTAGGTTTGATGACTGGGCAAATGTGTTGGCGTTTTAAAGTATTGATTGATTTCAGACATAAATCCCCAAATCAACATGCTTGAACCCTAAAACTGATAATATGCTGCAACAATGGCCTCTCAAGGTGGTAGTTCAACAAATCGTAGGTATATGAAGACCAATACTTGCGTTTCTCATGTACCTCAAACTGGAATGGAGAAGCAGTGTTCGTGTGGATCGTCAGCCGTGCTACGAACTGTTAAGAAAAAAGGAAAAAAATTTGGGAAGCAGTTTTGGGGATGTAGATTATTTGAGGTACGTATGAAGCTCAAACTATTTAGCAAATTATGGTTTTGGTTTATGGTATTAATTTTCGTTTTGGTTTATGTAAAGTGAAGCTTATAATGTTGGTTGCAATTTCTTTGAATGGTATGAACACAATGTCAGTGATGAAGTCAATGCAGAGTTACATGCCCCACTTATTTCAAAATGTCCCAAATGTGAAGAAAAGGATGTTGAAATTAAGTTGCTCAGAAAGAACATTGATAATGAAGAGGGATACACTAAGGAGGTTATGAAGATCATGGTGAAGACGTTGAAGATGTCAGGATATGTCATTGTGTTGTTAGGTCTTATTTTGTTAGTGTTATGTGTTATTCTGTTTTGGTTGATGTAATTTGTAACAAAGAATGTAATTTGTAACAAAGAAAGGGATGTTGAGTGATTGCTATGTATGTTTTGTTGACAGTACTTAATGAAACTTCTTTGTGTTGCATTCTGTCAAATTGTTGCCTCTGTGTGTTTTGGTTTCAAGTAAGTTCAGTTATTGTTAACAGGGAAGGGGTATGTCACATTTTAAAAATAGATAGGACTAAGTTGTAACATTTTAAAAACATATGGGACTATATTGTTACATTTTAAAAACATGAAGGATGTGAATGTTACAAATTAAAATCTTGAAGGACCAATTTGTGACATTTTAAAACAAAACAAAAACCAATTGCAAACGCAAATGTGCACATTAACATATCCCTGCATTGAGAATTACATAATCCAGAACTATTACAAAACACAATTGTCATGACTTCCCAAAACAAGTCTTCTCCTACCAAGAGTTCAGAAAAACCATCATTCAATATCTCATCATCAGAGTCAACAAAGTCTACATCTGCTAGTGCACTATCATCACTTCCATCCTCAACTCCAGCCTCAACATGCTCTGCCTCTACATGTTCTGACTCAACATTTTCTGCCTCAACATTTTCTTTTTCACAGTGGTCCCCACCATCATTCACATGTGCTCCCTCCACTCTCTCTTCCTCCACATGGTCCCCACCATCACTCACATGTGTTCCCTCCACATTCTCTTCCTCCACAAGGTCCCCACCATCATTAACAAATTCTGCCTCATTTTGGGATATGGGTAAAGCTACTATTTCATCGGGTTCTTCAACTGGGTGGACTATAAAGATATCAACCTTTCCAATTGTCTTTGACCAATTCAAAGCTTCTATTGCCCCAAAATCATCTTCCAACGCCTTCAGGGTTCCAGCAAAGTCATACCACATCTCTTGCACTCCTCGATACTTCATCTCTTTAACAACCCCCAATATTTCAAAGTAACTCCACCTGTCACCATCACATTTCCAGTTTGAGACTTCACCCCCAATATATTTGTCACTTTCGAAATACCCTCCATGATGAAAGTCAACAAAAAATTCATCCATAACCATGTTGTTCCTGTTTAAATCACCTAAACCATAAGTAACCTATTTTCTATCTACTTACACACATAACTATTTTAAAAACCGAAACAACAATGGCGAAGATGAAAACGAACCTGATACAACGCGTTCTGCAGATAAGGTCATAAATTTCACCGACAACAGATTGGATGGAAAAGAGGAGACGACAATGTTGTAGACCAGAGTTAGGGTTGGAGAAGATAAGACGACATTTAGTTTTGGAGAAGAGAAGGCGAGAATTAGATAACTGTGAAGAATTAGGGTTGGAGATGAAACGACACAATAGTGAAAATACTAACCAGCCATGTCATCTCACTTAACTAACAACTCAGTACCGTCTAAGCCACATATACTTTTTTTAACGGAATTTCCAAAAAAGGTTAACCACGCAATTGGTTTTAAAGTTAAAGGACCTAAACGTTACAAAAAAAATAAAGGACCTAAGTGGTAACATAAAATAACTTAAAGGACTAAAAGTGCCTTTTTGCCAAAAATAAAAAATAGATGTACAAAATAATAAGAGATTAATATTGGATAAAGTATAGCAATATATATAGAAAATGTCGTAAATATAGATCCAAAATGGGATAAAATTGTAAAATATAGTATAGAGTATAATAATACAACAAAATAATATCAGACTACTACTGGGTGTCCTGACAACATCTCCTCTGCCTCCTCTGTCTGCTCTGCCTCCTCAACCATCAATCCCCCTCGTCCTCGAGCGATGTCTCCGGTACAACAGAGCTCAATGTGCCTCCACTACAATGACATCCAGGACTCGCCTGACAGCAGACCCCTAAGGAAAGATACCAACGTCAATGTCTGCCTGTGCAATCTCCATTATGCAATGACACTAAGGCAAGACATCATCAATATGATCTAGCTGAGTCTGTTCCTCCTCTATTATCTCCTGATGAGATAGTCTCGGCGGATCTCCTAGAGCATTTTGTACCATGTACAAATGAGACACCCTGAAGAACCACCTGATGTATCAGTCGATTAGCTCCAATCATTCGGTGTTATGGTAGTATGTGCCTTCTCCAGAACTAGATGACTCTCATAATCAGCAAACATCTTCTCTATCTATCTACGAGTCAAGGCAGTGGGAGCAGAGACAACAGGGTGTCTGAGGATTTTCTGAATGTACCCGAACTGCCGCATGACACGCTTGGACAGGTGAGGAACATTGATACGTGATCCTCAGGCCAACCATCTGGAGTATAAAGATATCTCGTCAAATGTTTGTGTTGTTCGCTGGTGAATTTGGCGAACAATCTTTGGTTTCCTAATTTATAAAAATTAGTTTACTAACAGGACCAACCAAACAAATCCTAGGACAAAGTGCTTTTGAGAATGTGTTTGATTTTTGAAAAGTAATGTATTTGTTCTATGTTTCTAAGATTTCTTTTTACAACTAATTCGACTAACAGAACAAACCATGATAATGGCGAAAAAGTAATTGAAACAAACTTGAACTGAAAGTAAATTTCTGAAATGATAGATGACTTGAATATAAAGAAATGAAGGAAAACTTAAAATTTTATTGAAATTGCACAAAGGTAAACTGGTGTTTCCCACACATACATTTTCCAGAACACTCGTTTCTCTCGCGCGGTTACTTTGAGTATTTACGGTAATTTGTACACAGTTTGGAACACACCGAATCCAACATCAAGACCCCCTATTTATATACAAACGAAATAACTACCCATAACAGCTATCTCTTCTAATGGCGACAAATGTCATTCTGCATGTATTTGCCTTCTAGATGCGTTCCACGCGTCCCATTTCAAAATGAAAACTCCCTCCAGAAATTTGAAATTCAAAACAACCGTCGAATGGTCGAAAACTTGATTCGTCGAAATTAGCTTCCTTACTCGCAAGAATCTGCCAAATGCTTCTTTTAAGTACTGTGTCCCTTTGACTTGCATCTTTTAGCAAAACTGCAATATCTGGTCGAATTCAGCTGTCGAATTTTCCCTTTTTCTCTGAACTATTTTCCTGGCGTCGAAATTAGCCGCCTACAAATTGCCCCCCCAAAAAATGCATTTTCGACCGAGGGAGAAAAACCATTTTTTGCTAGTGCAATTCGACGCCATGGAGCATTCGACTAGTGACTGTTCATATGATTTAGACATTAGAAATGTCAGAATTATCATTACGCCTTTCCCAAAACGTCATTTCAACCCACTTTTTTTAGATCTTCATCATTCCTACTCTACCCCTATCACATCGTGGGTCAGACCTTAACTGCCACCGTCAGCACTATCCACTTTATACTCTCCACGTGTCCAAAACTTTCCCACTACTTTTCCCACTTTACTTCCAGAATCTCAACCGCTTCCACTTTCACCATCTATATATAAGCTAAAGACCTCATTTTTTTTTCGTTTTACATTCTTTCTTTCCAAAAACTCTTTTCAAAACTTCATCTTCCTCATTTATCTCCACTTCTCTGCAACCAACAATGGCATCCTCTGCCACTCAAAAGGTCACCGGAAAAGATCCTCGGAAGTCTAACAGTTTGGCACCAGTGGAAAGGATCCTTGGCCCCAGGGTGGTGGGAAACTAAGAGTACGTTCCAGAACCTCCCAATGAAGAAGAAAAACGCTCCATTTACCAATCCCATGTACTTATTCCCATCTTAATTTCTGGAAAGTCTCATGCCATGTTAGGACCGTTACCTGATTTAAAATTAGATCCCATTAAGGTATGAGAGTTTTTCCCAACCTACCATCGCTATAAACCCATAGCAAATGGTGTTAGACCTAGGACAGATAAGGAGAAGATTATCGATGAAAAATCCAAAGTAGATGGTCAAGGGACCCCTTCTGACGAAGTAATAAACCTAGAATACATGAATAACTTTAGAATTTTTAGATCCTGCCCTTTGTCGAAGGATCCTTCTGATTATTTGGCTTGGCTGGAAAAGATAGAAAAGGTTAAGAGCAATGACTGGAAAACCATGGGCATTTACGACCTTATCCAATTGTCGAAAGTAGGGCCAGGATATTGTCCTTCCATGCTTTTGGCTTCTCTCTATTTCTGGGATAATACTTACAACAATTTCCACATCCCGTGTGGGATGATTACCCCTACGCTTTTCGACATAGCCGCTATCACTGGTTTAAGTCCCCTAGGAGTCGACTATGATCCCAACTTGCTTGCTGATGACTCAATAGGTTTCGATACCAACAAGGCCACTTTACAGCCTATATTGCTAACTACCATGACAAGGAAACCAAGGAGGTCTCTGACCAAGAGCATGTAGCCTTCTTGGCCCTTTAGCTGTCGAGGTGTGTTTTTTGCTCCAGATCTCTTCAGGTGGCGAAGCGCTATATTACCATAGCAAATCAACTTCATGCTGGGCACCAACTATGTCTTAGCGAAATGATTCTGGCAAATCTATACGAATCGCTTGGCGAAGGAGTCACCATCTTGAAGAACATCAAGGAAAAGAAGACTTTGCTGTTATCAGGGCCTTTTTGGCTTTTACAACTGTGGCTCAACGCCACTTTCGAAGCCTCTCTTCCCAACAAACCAACTGTGACCCCAACTGTTCTAGGGGATAGGCAAGTCGAAGGTCTTCGTTTGGCACAGCTGACACCCCAGGACGAAGGTCTAAGCCTCCGACAAACCTTTACTAGCTACGTCATGATGTTTGCTAAACGTTATAGTTTTACACCCAACATGGCTCCTTTCGCTGATAGGAAGGTTGGACCCTCATGGTTCACTAGAAAACTCCCCTTGGAATCGAAATCTCTGGAGGACGAATTCCTCAATGTCTGGGAATCTTTCCTTACTCCAAGACTTCTAGTTTCCAAACTTGGCCCTTCAAAACTCAAAGTTTCCCTTGTCAATTATCAGCCCAATCTGGTTTCTCGACAGTTTGGGTTGATACAGATAATACCAAAACCTCTTTTCTCCAGGAAAGGTTCTCTGATTCATTACAACATGACCCACACTGAAGATGAATGCTCTGAGCAGTTGGCGAAGTATTCTAACCTGGTCGAGATCCAACCAGTGGTATTTCGACCTAGCTTCCTCTGCACTCAAGAGTTTGATGAATGGTGGAGGGCTTACTATGAGTCTCAAATGTTTAACGTGGATTCTTTTACTACCCAACTGACTAGAGCCTTTGCCCTTGTGCAGGACAGGACCAAGAAAGGTACTTCTCGACACATCAAAGAAATCCAAGCTTTCCAGAAATACTTTGAAACTACCTACAGGCCTGATGATCTTAGTCGAACCATACGCGAAGCAGCAGTTACTTTGAAACAAAAATTTACAGAAAGATTTGATGAGTTAAAACTACCCTCGTAAGTTCGACCAGAACAACGTTATGAGGTAGCTTTTAAACTTTATCGCCCAAAATTTCCCCCTCTACCATCTGCTGAATTTGGCGTGGCTTTTAGCCCTCCATTCCAAGATTGGTTCATTTGTGGGGAATCTCTAAAAATTCTTTGCCAAGATAATAAAAAACGTGCCAAGCGAGTGGTTCCGACTAAGTACACCCTGGACAATTTCAAAGGCCACCTTCATATTGGCATAGAACACGTTCGCGTGGAAACTCCTATATATGAAGGTGTGGGAAATGGGAAGCAGTTCAATCTCACTTTCTATTTATTCGAATATATATGTTATTTTATGCCTGACTCTTTTCTTCTTTTCTTCTCTAGCTATCAAGATTCCAATCAAGAAGCCCGCCACAGGTGAAGCAACCACTGCAGGAGACGCAAAGCCTCAGAAAGACACTGCCAAGACACCTTTGGCGAAGGTATTAATTTACTTTCTTTTAGTTCACCAAATATTGTATTTTCTTGAACTAACTAATGAAATTTGCTTGATCCACAGGGCAGTCGAAAACCCCCTTCAACGCCAAAGAAAAGGAAAGCAAAAGAAGTGCCCGCCGCTGATACGGAAGATGGTGATGAGTCATCTGATCAAGCAAAACCCACCAAAAAGAAGAAGAAAACAGCCAAACCTTTTCCACAGAAACCTCCCACTCCCAGAGTTTTAGAAAAAACTTTATCAAAAAATCCAGGCGAAGAAACCACTCCTGCTCCAGCAGACAGCGCAAGCTCTAGCTTGAAGACGAAAATTCCACAGGTACAATTTTTTTCTTCCTTTCGATACTCAAAGGCTGTTGACTTGTGTTACCTTCTTTTAATCTGTTTGTCTTTCAGGTAGCTGTCGATATTCATGGACATCTCATGGTCCAAGTTCTTCCCAAGACCAGCAGTGATCCCACTTATAATCCAGCCAGCGCCTCCAAATCTTCTCCTAAGAATTCGGCGAAGGAATCAGCTACTGAAGTAAATCAACCCACTGCTACTTCTTCACGAATTCCAGAGATAGTGGAAGAAAAGACTGGTCCTGAGACTGAAGGCTTAGTCGAAACTGGTGGGGATACTGTGATGCCCACCGCAATGGTTGCTACAAGAAATGAGCCTGAAGACCAATCCCCCCCCCACTCAGGATTTGATGTCGAAGAGAAAGATGAAGAGGGTGCAACTGACGCTGAAGAGGAAGAAGAAAAAGAAGACGAAAACCCGCCAACCCCTGCCGCTGATACTGACGAAGAGACAGAAAACGTCGAAAAAGACCTTAGCAAAACAACTAAAGCTGCTTCGACCGGGATGACTTCGACCCAACTCTCCCATGAGGAGCTAGAAAGTATGAAGGTACAAAGACCCTTCGAATACCTCAAGGCCATGCTCAGTTCCCGCTACAATTTCACTGACACTACCATCAGTAGTTCGACCACCTCAGGGACTACTTCTGATGCCAAATTAATGGACGAATCGCTGGCCAACATTCGACAGAAGGTTCTTGATATTGACTTATTTCAACTTCTGGAGAATGACTCTTCTGCTCAATTCGACCTGAAGAAAATCCTAAAGCAAGTCAACGTCCTGGAGGCTCCTTCTGAAGTCACTGATGTGGTGTTGGACCTTACTACCTTGATAGATCTTGTGGTAACTGACTTCAACCGACTTCGAGAGTATTCTAAGAAGCTTGAAAACAAAACAGAAACCCAACTTGCTGAGTGAGAAGCTGCGTCGAATTCGTCCAACAAAGTAACTGAATTGGAGCAAGTGTCTGAGCAGAATAAACAGGAAGCATCTTTGTGTGGCGAAAATATCCTTAAATGGAAGAAACAAATCGCTGCTCTTCAAAGCAAAATTTCGCTGGCGGAAAAGCGCCAAGCAGAACTGCAGCAGAATGATCAAGAGGAAATCCGCAAAGAGCTTGAAGTTGGTGTTCATCATGTTGACAGGGCCCGTAAGCTTGGTGAGGAGATTTAGGAGATTTCGAAAAGCAAGACGCTTTGTGAGCGACGTCTTCAAATCCAGCGGTCGAAATTTGAGAAGCTGAAAACATCTTTTCCCATTTAAATACTTTTAATTTTTGTTTGGCTTTTTAAAGCCCTTTTGTAATGACAATGGATCTATATTATTTGGCGAGAAAATTTTTATTCCGCCATATTGCTTTTTCTTTACAATCATTCGACTGTTATTTTAATTTCTTGTAATGTGGGCCTATATTTCTTCAAATATTTCCCGTTTATTTTTAATATACGCTTATCTTTATCCACTTCCTCGACTTCGTATGCGCCATTGGAAAATACTCGTATGATTTGAAAAGGTCCTTCCCACTTAGGGGACCATTTTCCCATAAGTCTGTCTTTTCGATCCATGGGGAGGATTACTTTCCAAACTAACTCACCCACTAGGAAAGTCTTATATTTTACTTTCTTATTGTAGAACTTTTCGACTCTTTCCTTTTGCCCTTTCAATAAATCCAACGCATTTAATCTTTCTTCGTCCAAATCAACTAACTCGTCCGTCATCATACTCCAATACGTGTCTGATGGAATTTCATGATGCCTCTGAATTCGAATCGACTGTAAATAAACCTCAACCGGTAAAACTGCATCATGCCCATATGTCAGTCTAAATGAAGTAGTATTTGTTGCTTCATTAGGGGATGTTCGACAAGCCCATAAGATTTGATCCAACGTCTTATGCCAATTCTTAGGCTTTGTCCCCACGTGCTTTTTAATTAAACTTATCACCACCTTATTCGCTGCTTCGACTTGTCCATTTGCTTGAGCGTAATAAGGCATCGAAGTGAGAAGCTTGAACCCCATCTCCTTTGCAAATGTTTGCATATTTTTCCCAGTGAACACAAACCCTTGATCTGTTGTTATTGTCTCAGGTATCTCATACCTATAGATGATATGCTTTCGAATGAATTCTATGATTGCTTCTTGGTCAACATTTACCAAAGGTATGTCTTCTATCCATTTTGTGAAATAATCTATTCCAACCAAAATGTATCTTTGTCCTTTCGACGATGATGGTCGGATTTCTCCAATTAAATCCAAAGCCCAACCCCTAAATGGCCAAGGCTTCACAATCGAATGTAATTCACTTGCAGGAATATGTGGTATCCCTGCGTGTACTTGACATTCCTGGCAACCTTTTGCAAATTCGACACAATCCTTCAACATCGTTGGCCAATACATCCCTTGTCGAAATAATAACCATTTCATTTTATGGCCTGCTTGATGAGCACCGCATACACCCCTGTGCACATTCGACAATGCTATAAAATCTTCATCTTCGCCCTAACATTTTAACAAAACCCCCTCTGAAGTCTTTTTAAACAACTCATTTCCAAAAAGCACGTAACTTAACGCCCTGTACTTAACTTTCCTTTCGACTTTCTGATTAGGGTCTCGTAAATAATCCTTGATGGGCTTTCTCCAATCTTTGACTCTCGAGTCGTCTATATTAAATATCTCGAAACTTTCTTCGTCACCATATCCTAACTTTATTGTCTCCAAATCTGATGGGGACAACTTGGTTGATACGACTCTTCCTCTTACTTCAATGGCCTTTTCCAACTTTTCTTTAGACACTTTATAACCGGATGCGAGTTGTGCCAAATCATTCGCCACCTGATTTTCCATTCGAGGGATATGTCTGATAGTTACATTGTCGAATTTCTTTAAGAGCCTGTTAGCTATTACGAAATACATGATTAAATTTTCTTTAACACACTTGTACTCCTTGGTCACTTGTTTTATTACCAACTCAGAGTCTCCCATTATTTTGACTCTAGTTGCCCCCAATTCCAATAAAATTTCAAGTCCCGTTATCAAAGCTTCATATTCTGCTTCATTGTTCGAACATAAACCTTCGACTTTGTACTTGAATTTTGTTGGAATTCTGTTAGGTGAAATAACCAATAGCCCAATGCCAGTTCCATTCTTATGGCTGGAACCGTCGAAATATAATTTCCATGGCTCTATTTCGACATACCCAACATAATCTTCATTTATGGTGTGGTCAGCTATAAAGTCAGCCACCACTTGTCCCTTAACAACTTTTAACGGCAAATACATTAAGGAATATTCAGTCAATGCTAAAGCCCATTTCCCAATTCGACTATGTAAAATTGATTTTGATAACATATGCTTTATTACGTCAAAATGAGAGGAAATATATACATCGACTGGCTTTATGTAGTGCTTTAACTTCATACACGAAAAGTAAACACACAGACATAACTTTTCTATCACACTATACCTAGTTTCGGCATCATTTAAGACTCTACTGAGGTAGTAGATGACTCTTTCGATGCCATTCTCATCATCTTGACATAACATACTTCCTAATGTCTTATCTGATGCCGCTATATACAACCTCATACTTTTACTTCTACAAGGAGACATCAAGATTGGGGGATGGGTCAAGTATTCCTTGATTCTGTCGAATTCCTCTTGCTGATCTTGCCCCCATATAAAGTCTTCCTTCTTCAGTCGAAGTAGAGGAGAGAAGGCTTGCGTTTTTCCACTAAGGTTGGAGATGAACCTTCTGAGAAAGTTGATCTTCCCAAGCAGAGACTGCAACTCCTTCTTTGTCGATGGCGCTTTCGCCTCCATTATTGCTTTGGCCTTGTTTTCATTGATTTCGATCCCCTTCTTGTGGACCACAAAGCCAAGGAAATCTCCCGCCTGCACACCAAAAACACATATTAGAGGGTTCATTTTTAAACCAAACTTCCTCATCCTTTCGAATAATTGTCGAAGATGGTCAATATGATTTTCGCTTGAAACAGACTTAATTACAATGTCATCTATATAGATCTGCATAAAAGTTTCGATAAAATCATGAAAAATCGAATTCATGGCTCGCTGATAAGTTGCCCCAGCATTTTTTAAACCAAAAGGCATTACCACCCATTCGTAGGTGCATATGGCTCCGGGACAACGAAATGCCGTCTTAGGGACATCTTCTTCAGCAATAAAAATTTGATTATAGCCAGCGTATCCATCTAACATACTCAAATACTCATGGCCTGCAGCAGAATCTATAAGCATTTCCGCTATTGGCATAGGATATTCGTCCTTAGGGGTAGATGAATTCAAATCTCGAAAGTCAATGCATACCCTTAATTTGCCATTTTTCTTTATTACAGGAACAATATTTGCAATCCATTCGACGTACCTCATTGTGCGGATGAACTTACATTTCAGAAGTCTTTCGACCTCCTCTTTAATCTTCGACAAAATTTCTGGTGCGAAGCGTCTGGGAGTTTGCTTTACAGGCTTCTTTCCCGCCATTATTGGCAACTTCAATTCGAACAGACTCCTGTCGAGACCAGGCATTTCGTCGTAGTCCCACGCGAAACAATCTTTAAATTCTTTCAGCAGTTGGACTATTTCGACTTTTAACTGAGGGTCCATCTTGGCACTTATGTAGGTTGGCCTTTTTTCTGCCCCCAGTCCTATATCGACTTCTTCCAATAGATCCTGCGCCACCATCTTCATATCAGTCGAAGCCGGATCCTTTTCAAACCCCAAGGGTTCGTCATTATAAATGGCGTCTAGCTTTTGATGTTGCCATTCGCCAATCTCTGTATGGAACAGATCTTCTTCAACGTCCCTTCTAGGACATTGTTTGTTGAAATCTTTTTTATTGGCTTCGACAACCATATACTTTACTTTGGCTTCTAGAGCCGCCTTGAGCTTATTTTCGGCTACATAAGCCGTAATCCTTTCGAGCGCTGATGATTCACTCATCGTCACCAAACTCGCTTCCCCAGCCAGTTGGCTCTATATGTGCAACCCCAAAGATGTAGTTTGCTTCGTCGACCACTTCTATATCCCACTGGAAACCATATGTGGGGTGGAGATACAGCGAACAAAATGCATTATTAGTAGCGTTCAGGTCGAAATTTTCTGGACTGCATGGAGCTATGTGAGCCAAGTGTTTGTCGAAACTGCACCGATCGACATGGTTTACCTCAGCCATGAAATAGCTTTGATCCACCTCTATGTTTTCGACAATACCATCAGATCGCCAAATAACTATGCGTTGATGCATCGACGAGGTCACAGCACCTACTCCGTGGATCCATTCTCTACCCAGAAGTAAGTTATAATTAGCCTTCGAGGCTATGACCATGAACATCGTTGGTCTAGTTATTGTTCCAACAGTTAAGTCCACTTGGATAACGCCCATAGTTGTTCCTACTTTGCCTTCATAATTTAATAGTACCATGTTGTGGGGTTTTGTGTCGGAATCATCTTTCCCAATTTTCTTCAACAGGTAATGGGGCATTAAATTAACTGCAGCCCCTCCATCCACCAGGATTTTGTTTACTCCTACATTCTCCACCTTCCCCTTTATGAATAAGGGCTTGAGGTGGCCACGCATGGAGTCATCTAGCCTTTCGAAAAAGGCATTTTGTTCTTCGACACAGCCGTTATTCATGATATAGTAACACACTGGCCTGTGTCCTATAACTTCACTCTCGACAACATCCTCCTCTTCTTCGACCTCCATGATTTGGTCGTATTCCTTTGGAAGGACATATACCACGTTGCACACAATGTCGAGAGATGCATCCGATTCGGACCTGAAATCATCCGTCATTTCGTCATCTTCCACCACTTTTTCCTTGGGTTGTACCGGCTCAATTGCATTGCATGAATTGATGCTGTAAGATGCTCCTTGTTGATTTGCTACTTCAGTATTGCTACTTGACTCTGGTTTGCTTCTTTCGACGACTACTTCCTCAGCAGCTCCTTTTTCAGCAGCTTCCTTCTCCGCCCTTTTTTGTCTTTGGAAACGCCTCCATTGGGACCTCGACATGGGATTCTTGCCTTTATAACTTTCTGATGGATAAGGCCTTGGTTTTGGCCTTTCAACTTCCTTGTGGCCAGCCATAGACGAACCCCTCTGAACTTCGAAATTTCTCCACTTTTTCTGTCCTTGGGCTTCCCTTATTGGTTGAACCCATTTGTCATTAGGAGCTTTGTTGGTGGGTTTGAAGGTATTTGGGTACCTTCGTCCAAACCTTTGCTGATCCTGATTACTTCGCCTTGGGTCGAACCTCTCCGTTCTCGCTGGTGGAACTGCCCCCCCAGTTTCCTTTCCTTTTGGCCTTTTCGATTCCCTCCAGGTTGTCTGCTGCCTTCTTGTCGAACACGACACTACAGCGGGGGCATAACATAACCTCAGACCTTTTCTTCTGACATCTTTCGAGGAACTCAACCAGATTCTCTTCTTCCTTAGGGTACGCCACTTTTTGATATTCTTCTCTGCGACGTTCTTCGTCAGTCTGCATTGGAGCTTTCTGGGATACTTCGACCATATTAACGTTGGCCGATGGACCATCTTCAATACTTAACTTATTCATTTTCAAAGTGAGTCCCTCCTCAATCTCATGTTTCTTCTTAGCCAGGTCGAAATCCCCTTCAGGCTTATTAATGTTATGTTGGCAGCAAAAACCCACACATTTCTCTCTGGGATCCTCTGCTGTTTTTCGTAAAATCCCATAAACGGTTTGTTTTGGAGGGCCATCAGTGGTCTTTGCATTCACCATAGCAAAATCTTCGCCAATCTCAGTACTGGCCTTGCTGGCTTGGTCAATAGCAACACTGAACTTCATGCTATCTTCGTTAAGGCTCTCAGTGGCCCCATTATTGTTTTCAACAGAGCTTTCAGTAGCTTCGTCATTCTTCACAATGTTGAGACCCTCAGTAGTCTCCTTCTCTTTATCGACGCAACCCTCAGTAGTTTCGTCATTCTTCACAATGTTGAGACCCTCAGTAGTCTCCTCTTTGTTCACATTGTTGAGGTCTTCAGTGGCCTCTTTGCTGACGCAATTCTTTAAACTTCCTTCGTCAAGGTATTGAGTAACCTTGATCATCACTGGTTCATTGACGAAATCTTCAGATATTTCCTCCACATCACTTTCGGCTGCAGGGATCCCAGTGATTTCTACCATGTTCACATTTGCGTCGAAACCCTCAGTGGCTTCTATCATCTCAAAGCTGCAGTCAGAACCCTCTTCTACCTCCACCATGTTCACAGTGGATGGTTCAGCGTAGTGGGCTTCGACCATCTGTATCGGATTTGAGTCAACCTTCATTGGTGGCTTCGACTTGTCGCCGAACTTCAACCTTCCATCACGAATGGCATTTTGCACCAGATCCCTGAAAAGGAAACATTGAGACGTTTTATGACCTAAAAAGTTATGGTACTTACAAAAACCTCTCTTTTTCTGTTGTTCTATGGGAGGCACTTTGGTGCCAGGTGGCACTATCATTTGGCCGTCTTTAACCAACAAGTCAAATATTTCGTCACACTTAGTGACGTCAAATGTATAGGTCCTTTTAGGAAACTTATCATTTTTCTCAGTTTCGACTGGGTTTTTTCCGTTCGACGGAGCCAATACTTTACAGGAGTATGGCGGACCCTGTTTCAATTCTGCTAAGTTAACTTCTTGTTCGTCAAAACTAAATGATTCGCTCTCATCATCATTATCTTCTTGACATACGCCTACATATGCCACTCTTTCTTTCTTGTTTTTAGTTGCTCTGGCCTTTTCGGCTTTTAAACATTCGACCTGCCTCACTCTGTCCACCAATTGTGCCATATCCCTCAGATATTGGGTGTCTAACTTCTTCCTAATTGAATAGTCTAGACCACCTGCTGCCATTTCGACTAACTCGTGCTCAGGCACTTGCGTAAAACATCTCGCCTTAAGTAGCCTAAACCTATTTAGATAATCATCGATTGGCTCAGAGAATTTTCTTTTAACACTAGCCAATTCCTTCAAACTTATTTTTGTTTGTCCCATGTAAAATTGTTCATGGAACAGTCTTTCTAACTGGACCCACGTGTGGATCGAATTCGCAGGTAAAGATGTGAACCATGTGAAGGCATTTTTCGTCAAAGAACTTGGAAAATATTTCATTTTTAAATTTTCATTGCGTGCGATTTCTCCTGCTTCGATCAAGTAACGGGCCACGTGTTCGACAGTGGATTCGCTAGTGTCCCCTAAAAATTTGGTAAACTTGGGGACCTTCCACCTTGGGGGTAATTCCTCTTGCAAAATATATTCAGACAATGGTGATGTATAACTGGGCCTTTACAGCCCCACATTCACACCATTTCTGGCCATAATCCTTTCGACCATGGCTGCTAAGTTATTTTCTGCTGGCATGTTATTATAGCGTAATTGTTGCACAGCGTTATCAACATCTTGGTCTCTATGGACTAACACCCTTCTAGGCTCTTGTTGGACAGGAATTTCAATATGGGGCTGTTCGACCACTGCCTCTTGGTTTCTAGGATTTCCTTGAGGCATATTTGCCGGCCTCTGGTTTATTGTGGGCTCCTCTTCGACAACTACCCTGGGATTCTGAACTATTTGTTCCCTTGGTTGGGTTTGAGGAACACCAAAGAAGTCAGCAATGCGCGTCATTTGCGCTGCTAACAATTGGTTCGTTTGGGTGGTGTTTTGGATTAACGGATTAAACACGACCCCCATTTGTTGTGTTAACATCTGCACCATGTCATGGTTACTTTCGTCCATTTGTTGCCTAATGACTTGTGCATAACTATTAGTGATTGCAGGAATGTAAGTTTGGTATCCCGTTGATACAGGTTGACCTATTCTGCCTATGTGGTTCGCACCAGACCCTGATCCTTGCAGGGGAGAAGTAACATTCATCAAAGGATCAGAATATAATGACGACGAATTATGCAAACTTGCCATCACCGTTGTTGGCATTCCGTAAGGTTGTTCCCTATTATGTGGAGGCATTGAAAAATTCGTCACAAATGACCTATGAATACCCCCTAAAGGAGGGGGAGTCATCTGAGGCATTTGGGGTCCCACTGTAGAAATATTGGGCGCGTTGTGGGCTGCCAAAAACGCTGGAATTGACCCCGTTGATGATGGTATGGCTTCTGACACAAAAACTGACGCCGTATTGTCCCCTGTCGAAGGAATAGGCGTTGGGTTAACATTTTGATTATTAGGCGTGCTTTAATTCGCCATTTTTCTTGTTCTTGTTCTTTTTGGTCTTTCTTCGTTGTTCACGGCTAACTTGCCACTCCTTAGAATCATACAACGAAATAAAACTTTTTCTTCTAAGAATTTGCTATAAGAACAAAGGATAAACTAAACAAACGAATGCACTAGGTCCCACTGGGCGTGCCAATTTGTTCGCTGGTGAATTTGGCGAACAATCTTTGGTTTCCTAATTTATAAAAATTAGTTTACTAACAGGACCAACCAAACAAATCCTAGGACAAAGTGCTTTTGAGAATGTGTTTGATTTTTGAAAAGTAATGTATTCGTTCTATGTTTCTAAGATTTCTTTTTACAACTAATTCGACTAACAGAACAAACCATGATAATGGCGAAAAAGTAATTGAAACAAACTTGAACTGAAAGTAAATTTCTGAAATGATAGATGACTTGAATATAAAGAAATGAAGGAAAACTTAAAATTTTATTGAAATTGCACAAAGGTAAACTGGTGTTTCCCACACATACATTTTCCAGAACACTCGTTTCTCTCGCGCGGTTACTTTGAGTATTTACGGTAATTTGTACATAGTTTGGAACACACCGAATCCAACATCAAGACCCCCTATTTATATACAAACGAAATAACTACCCATAACAGCTATCTCTTCTAATGGCGACAAATGTCATTCTGCATGTATTTGCCTTCTAGATGCGTTCCACGCGTCCCATTTCAAAATGAAAACTCCCTCCAGAAATTTGAAATTCAAAACAACCGTCGAATGGTCGAAAACTTGATTCGTCGAAATTAGCTTCCTTACTCGCAAGAATCTGCCAAATGCTTCTTTTAAGTACTGTGTCCCTTTGACTTGCATCTTTTAGCAAAACTGCAATATCTGGTCGAATTCAACTGTCGAATTTTCCCTTTTTCTCTGAACTATTTTCCTGGCGTCGAAATTAGCCGCCTACACGTGTTTGACAGTGATCCACATAGCTGTTGAAGTGCATGTCCTCGGCAACCAAACTGTCAAGGTAGACTCTGAAAGGCTTTACCCCCTGGTTCCCTCTCAGTGGGATAAAAGCACGGACATATGGCATCTCCTCAGTGTACTCATCCACACTCGCCCAGTCAGTGATGCGCGGGAAGTGTTGGAGGATAGAAGACTGAAATGAAAATATAAAAAAAAAACATTCAAGGATCAAGAAAATATCGGCAAGGATTTCACAAATATGAAATGAAAATGACAAAAAAAATCAGAGATCAAGAATTATTACCACCAGTAGTGTCACGCTCCCTGTGACCTGCTTCGTCTTCCATAGACATCCCTCCCTCAACTTCCAATAAAGATAGGTCAGGCAAGTCGCCCCCCAGTTGTACTCATGGATCTGCTGTAGATCCAAGAAGTACTGGAGGTATACAACATCAGTATAAGTGGCACTCGTGTCCACAAAAATACAAGTGCCAACAAAAAAAGAAAGTATACTCTCAAAGCATGTGTCATGTGTACTGCCACCTACTCAGAATCACCATGTGTCTGTTGTGCCTTCTCGATCTCGGCCACATAAAGCTTCCTTAGGAACTCAAATATAGCATAAGCACCCATGGTCTTATCCACTTCTTCCATCACATCCTCTAGATCAGCCCCCAGATGCTCTACCATCATCTCGATTGCCTTGTCTCTGGTCATCCTCCCACGATCGATGAATCTCCCCCTGATCGAAAGATGTAACAAACACGAGACATCATCCAGTATGATCACCATCTCACCATTCAGCAGATGAAACGAAGAGGTCTCAGAATGTTATCTCTCCACAAACGCATTAAGCATCCTGTGGTTGACCAGGTTGTACCCGATCATGCATAGGTCCTTCAGGCCAGATAATAATAGAACACTCCGAAACCAATCGTCCTTCTGCTAAGGCAATGCAACAATATTTCTCCCATGGTTAAGAAATTTTTGGGGATCACGCACCTGAAATTTGCCAGAAATAAACAATGTCAGTAATAATCAATGTCAGAAATAATCAACATCATCAATTAAAATTAATGTAAAAAAATAAATCAAAAGTCCAACTAATATTAGCTCTCCGTCCCATATATGTTTGGCAGTGTGGTATGAATACAAAGGAAGTAAGGACAAATCATATGGATCTCTCCAAAACTCTCTAGCTCGGCATCCGCAGCAGCCTCACCCTTTGGAGGTGGCACTAGATCAGGAGGATCATAAGCGCGTGGTGGCACTGGATCAACAAGAGTTGGTACTGGTGAATCCTGAAGTCTACGGAAGGATGGGCAAAGTGACGCGCCACTGGGTGAATCTCGTCTCCTACAGGAAGAATAAGAAGGTGGAGTGACTTGAGGTAAAACACAATCCCCAGAAGTAGACTGCACCCAAATAGCGACGCCTTTGCCTAACCAGAGGTACCTGCTACCTCTGGAACCTGCTGCCTCTGCTCCCGCCGAACGGATGCGTGTTGGGCTACCCTGCCATGTCTCAGTCTGCTGACTCTGTCAACCATCATGCTTGTAAGGTAAAGTAAGGTATATCATTAGTGCACACAAACAAAACAAACAAACAAGAAAATTAAAAAAAGCAGACTACAGGAAATTCCAGAGATGCATCTCCGGAAACACCATACAACAATAACGTTGAACAATTTCAGAAATACATCTCCGGAAACACCTCAAAACTATTAACTTTGAAGAGTTCCGGAGATGCATCTCCGAAAATTCTCAAAGTATATGAAACACTGAACTATTTTCGGAGATGTATCTCCGGAAAGTTCTGCAACTCGGAGGTCGCGACAATGGCGTAATGTGACTCATGCAACTTGAAAAAACATGATCTGATCGCCATTTTGAGCTAACAAATAAGTCATACACTAAGTCTAAATTATGTTACATGCGATTCCTATACATTTCTAACCCTAATCATTGATTTCTACACATTTATACTAAAACTCAAAATTTATCCGAAAACTCTAAAATTTACCTAAAATTTATGGTTTTGATGATGTTGAATGATGTTATTGATGATGTTTGATATTCCTTAGAGTCTTGTTTGATGAAATTTGATGTTGTGAAGAAGTTGAAATTTTATATTGAGAAGAGTTTGAGAAGTGTATGTTGAGAAGTATGAGGGAGGAGAAGTGTAACGCCCCGATTCCAATTATTCCCATTTTGTTGAGTCTTTTATTTAAATTGTGTGATAAATTATTTTATTTATGGAATTGGTGTGTTAATATGTTATGTTGACATGTTATGTTATTTTACCGTTTTTGAGAGTTTTCGAGGAAAATTAGAATGGAGGGTATTTTAGACATTTCTCAATTAATGTTAAGTTAGAAAATTTAGTGGAAATATAATTGTGTGAGAAAATGAATTAATTTGAATTTGTGTAAAAAGAAAATAGAAAAGAAAAAGAGATAAGAAGAGGAAATAGGAGAGAAAGAGATAGAAAGGAAAAAATAGAGAGAAAAAGGAGAGAAAGAAAGAGGAAGAGGAGAAAAGAGAAGGAAAAGAGGAAAATCAAGAAAATCAACTTCTAGGAATCGATTTAATCGGGTAAGGGTGTGAAATCTTATTATCTTATCAATGTATATCATTATGTATGATTATGTATGTGTGTATTGGATTGTTTGTGGTGTTTTCATAGTTTTCTATTTTAGGTCAATGTTGAGAAATCGATGTTTTCACGGTTGGAAATCGACGTAAATGTGGTAGAATGCTTGTTGCCATGATTAGATTGAGTTCTGATGGATGTATGTTGTTTTGAGAATGTTTTGGGTTGAAAAATAGGGTTTTTGGGTTTTCAACAGCGCTGAAGGATTCTGAGTTTTCGCAGGTTCGCCTAGCGAACCATTCAGCAAAGGGTAGCGAATGTTCGCTACGGGTATTCGCCTAGCAAAGGCGTGAGCGAAGGTTTGCTAGAGGGTTCGCCTAGCGAAGTTTGGGTGTTTTTAATGTTGGTAGTTGCTGCCTTGGTTCGCCAAGGGGTTCGCCTAGCGAACTTTGTGTCTGTTTTTAGCTAGCGGTTGGTTCGCTGGAACATTCGCCTAGCGAAGGAGCTACCGAATGCTCGCGAGGGACGTTCGCCTAGCGAAGGAGCTAGCGAATGCTCGCGAGGGAGGTTCGCCCAGCGAACAGTGCTGTTCGTGTAATTTTGTTTTCTGCATAACTTTTGATCTGTGGTTCGGTTTGAGGCGTGGTTTGATGCATTAGAAAGCTTATGGAATGTTCTTTCTTATTATGATGACTTGGAAATTGTTAGCCGATTTAATTATGGCGAAAAGTCAGGAATAGTGTCTGATTGTGACTTTTCCCGTTTTGAATGGGTGTTTTGGATGTGAATCATATAATAGTGCATTGATGTGAATGTATATAGATTATATGTGATTGTATGAGATGAATGCATGAGTATATTGTGAATATGTATGCATTTCAAGAATGTCTTAAGTCATTTTGTATGTGAAGCATAATGATGTACATTCTTGTGTTGTGTGATTCTAATGAGAATCCGTTGTAACGTCGTGTGCCTGAGTGAGGTGTGAGCGATGATTACAAACGATTGTATGCCTAGGTGAGGTGTAAGCAATCAGATTGTGTGCCTATGTGAGGTGTGAGCAATCCATAAACATTGTGTGCCTATGTGAGGTGTGAGCAATGGGTGAACATCGTAGGCCCGACGGGGAGTTACATTGGTAACGAGCGATGGTTCCAAAAAGTTCCTGAGTGAACTTGAGATGATTGAGTCGGTACCGCATTGCATTTGCATAGAGTCGTGAGTAGGTCTCTATGATTTGCATTTATCATCTTTATATGGTGCGTTGATGAATAAACATGAATAGGTATGTTTATGTGAAATGGTAATAACTGTGAAAGTATGCATGATGAATATGCTTGGCTATATATATATATATATATATATATATATATACATTGTGATGTATATGGGTGAATGGTGATAGATTGTGGTGAGAATGTGGAAAATGGGTATTTTTATGTTAAGATATATAATTATATGCATTGTTATTATGATAATATTTCTCACCCTTCTGCTGTTTTATAATGCTCTATGAGGCATTGCAGAGTAGGTATGCTGGTGGTCTTTTTGTGGAGCGTGTCTTCATTTTTTGGTCGGTCGGCTCTGATATGTAGCACCGGGTAGCTAGGATGGCTATGATTCTTTTGTGATACATTTGTATATGTATCTTGTTGATGAATGTTTATGTAAACATGTATTATGTTGGTGGATAATACTTGAGGATACATGTATATATGTATATATGTTTGATGTTATTCAATGTTTAGATTTTCCGCTTGTATTCTAAATATTGAGACGTGGGTGTAAGGACTAAGTTCCTCTGTTGTAAAGTTACCCCACTGTTGCATATCAATTGTTGAGCAGGTGTTGAATGTTTTAATTTCATGTATAATGTGACATACCTCTTTTATACCATGTTTATAATTATACTCTGACGAAATATTCTATTATGTGCCTAAATGATTATGTGATTATTTGGGGGTATAGAAAGGGGGTGTTACATTAAGTGGTATCAGAGCCAGAGTTGAGTCAGTTGTGTCTGTCTTATTGTGGTGTTGGTTGAACTGTTGTTTAACTTTGTTGTCATTTTTGGGAATGATCAGAATATGGCTGGTAGAAACGACAATGCGATGGCTACTGCTTTGGAAGCAATGGCTAGGGCGGTGCAAGGTGCGCCGAACGTGAATGCTAATGACGAGTTCAGGAAGAATCAACCACCGGTCTTCAAAGGAAGATTTGATCCCGATGGTGCTCAACTTTGGTTGAAAGAGATTGAAAGAATCTTCAGAGTCATGGGCTGTGTGGAGGAGAATAAGGTGAGGCTTGGGTCTCACATGCTGAAGGAAGAAGCCGATGATTGGTGGGTCGGTATGCGTCTAGTTCTTGAGGTGGATGATGAAGAGATAACTTGGGATTTATTTCGTACCGAGTTCTTGAGGAAGTATTACCCTGAAAGTGTAAAAGGGAAGAAGGAGATGGAGTTCCTTGAACTGAAACAAGGTAGTATGTCTGTGGTGGACTATACTGCTAAGTTTGTGGAGTTAGTTCAATTCCATCCTCACTATGCTGCAATCACTGTTGAGTTCTCAAAGTGCATTAAGTATGAGAATGGTTTGCGTCCCGAGATTAAACAGGCTGTGGGATATCAAAGGATAAGAAGGTTTTCAGATTTGACGGAATGTTGTAGAATCTTCGAGGAAGATAGCAAGGCTCGTTCTACACATTACAAGAGTTTGAATGAGAGGAAGGGAAAGCAACAAGCGAGAAGTGGACCTTATGTGACACCCGTTGATAAGGGCAAGCATAGGGGAAACTTTGAGAAGAGATCTGGAGGAGGAGGTTCTGGTTCCATTAAGTGTTACAAGTGTGGTGAAATGGGTCATAAATCATTTGAGTGTAGGAAGATCGTGGTGAAATGTTCTAACTGTGGAGGCCTTGGGCATGCTACTACCGATTGTAGAAGGAATATGGTGAAGTGTTACAATTGTGGAGAAGTGGGTCACATTAGTACTAAGTGTACTAAGCCGAAACAAGCTCAAGCGGGCGGAAAGGTGTTTGCATTAGCGGGGAAGGACACTACTAGTGCATACCGTTTGATTAAAGGTACATGCTTTATTAATAGTACGCCTTTAGTTGCTATTATTGATATGGGAGCAACTCATTCGTTTGTTTCGTCTGAGTGCGCGAAGCGTTTGAATCTTGTGTTGTCTCTGATGGATGGTAAGATGGTTATTGATACTCCCGCAATGGGGTCAGTAACTACTTCTTTGGTTTGTTTGAGTTGTCCTTTGACCATTTATGGTAAAGACTTCGAGATGGATTTAGTGTGTTTGCCGTTGGAAGGTTTGGACGTAATCTTGGGTATGAACTGGTTGCGATTTAATCGAGTTCATATAGATTGCTATCACAAGTTAGTGAGGTTTCCTTCTTTGGAAGATGATGAAGGTGAGAGTTTCCTATCCACTAAGGAATTGAAGAAACTTTTAGCGGACGAAGCTCAATTGTTCGGTGTGTTTGTATCATTGTCGGTGGAGAGTAAAGTTGAGCTCGATGTGTTTCCAGTGGTGTGTGATTTTCCAGAAGTATTTCCGGAGGATATTACGGATGTACCGCCGGAAAGAGAAGTTGAGTTTTCTATTGATCTAGTTCCAGGTACTAGACCGATTTCGATGGCACCGTATCGTATGTCGGCATCGGAATTGGTAGAATTGAAGAAGCAATTGAATGACTTATTGGACAAGAGGTTTGTAAGACCAAGTGTTTCTCCTTGGGGTGCTCCGGTATTGTTGGTAAAAAAGAAGGATGGGAGTATGCGGTTATGCATTGATTATCGACAATTGAATAAGGTGACAATTAAGAACAAGTATCCGCTTCCAAGGATCGATGATTTGATGGACCAATTGGTTGGTGCGCGTGTTTTTAGCAAGATTGATTTGAGATCGGGATATCACCAGATTCGTGTGAAAGAAGAGGATATTCAAAAGACGGCCTTTAGGACACGGTATGGCCATTACGAATATTCTGTGATGCCATTCGGGGTTTCTAATACGCCGGGTGTGTTTATGGAATACATGAATCATATTTTTCATGAACAGTTAGATCGTTTTGTGGTTGTGTTCATCGACGATATTTTGATTTACTCTAAGTCTCAAGAGAAGCATGAAGAGCATTTAAGAATTGTGTTACAAATTTTGAAAGAGAAACAATTGTATGCTAAGTTGTCGAAATGTGAGTTTTGGTTGTCGGAAGTAAGTTTTCTTGGACATGTTATTTCTGATAGTGGTATTAGCGTTGATTCATCCAAGATTGATGCGGTGATGCAATGGGAGGCTCCTAGATCGGTTACGGAGATTCGAAGCTTTTTAGGCTTGGCGGGTTATTATCGGAGGTTTATTGAGGGATTTTCGAAGTTGGCACTTCCATTAACGCAATTGACTTGCAAGGAAAAGGCTTTCATTTGGGATATTCATTGTGAAGAGAGTTTCAATGAGCTAAAAAGAAGGTTGACAACGGCTCCGATCTTGATTTTGCCAAATCCGACGGAACCATTTGTTGTGTATTGTGATGCTTCATTGGTTGGTTTAGGTGGTGTTTTGATGCAAGATGGAAAAGTTGTGGCTTATGCTTCAAGACAATTGAGAGTGCATGAAAAGAATTATCCTACACATGACTTGGAGTTAGCGGCCGTGGTGTTTGTTTTGAAAATTTGGAGACACTATCTTTATGGTGCAAGATTTGAAGTTTTTAGTGATCACAAGAGCTTGAAATATTTATTTGATCAAAAGGAATTAAACATGAGACAAAGAAGGTGGTTAGAGCTTTTGAAGGATTATGATTTTGGTTTGAATTACCATCCGGGTAAGGCAAACGTGGTGGCCGATGCTTTGAGTCGGAAGTCGTTACATATGTCCGCATTGATGATGAGAGAATGGGAACTTTTGGAGAATTTTAGAGACTTGAGTTTGGTTTATGAAATGACGCCGAGAAGTGTGAGACTTGGTATGCTACATGTTACGAATGATTTCCTTGCAACCGTATGTGAAAAGCAAAAGTTGGATTTGAAGTTCGTTGATTTGATGATGAATGGGAGTGAGGATTTCAAGGTTGATAATTTTGGAGTTTTGAGATTCTGTGGTCGTATTTGTATTCCCGATGATGCGGAGTTGAAAAAGATGATATTGGAAGAAGGACACCGAAGTAACTTAAGTATTCATCCGGGAGCGAATAAAATGTATCAAGATTTGAAGAAAATCTTTTGGTGGTCCGGGTTAAAGAGAGATGTGGCTCAATTTGTGTATGCGTGCTTAACTTGTCAAAAGTCTAAGGTGGAACATCAAAAGCCTAGTGGATTGATGCAACCGTTGGACATTCCGGAGTGGAAATGGGATAGTATATCGATGGATTTTGTTACGGGATTGCCGAATACGCAAAGAGGTCATAATGCTATTTGGGTAATTGTTGATAGGCTTACTAAATCTGCTCACTTCATTCCAATTGATATTAGTTATCCTTTGGAGAAGTTAGCCGAGATTTATGTTCTTGTGGTTGTGAAGTTGCATGGGGTTCCTAAGAGTATTGTATCGGATAGAGATCCTAGATTCACATCGAGGTTTTGGGAGAGTTTACAAAAGGCTTTGGGTTCTAAGCTAAGAATGAGTTCGGCTTATCATCCGCAAACGGATGGTCAAACCGAGAGGACAATTCAATCGTTGGAAGATTTATTGCGTGCTTGTGTGCTTGAGCAAGGTGGTGTTTGGGATAGTTATTTGGCGTTGATTGAGT
The DNA here is from genome assembly GCA_022829125.1 of Lathyrus tuberosus. Taxonomy (NCBI): domain Eukaryota; kingdom Viridiplantae; phylum Streptophyta; class Magnoliopsida; order Fabales; family Fabaceae; genus Lathyrus; species Lathyrus tuberosus. Next base: position 1,386,513 of record JALAZF010000840.1, on the reverse strand, counting down.
TCACCTACAATAACAGTTTTCATTCAAGTATAAGTATGGCGCCATTTGAGGCTTTGTATGGTCGGAGATGTCGAACACCTTTGTGTTGGCATGGAACCGGTGAGAAGACGATAGTTGGACCGGAGATGGTACAACAAACGACAGAGAAAGTGAAGTTTATTCGTGAAAAGATGAAAGCTTCTCAAAGTAGACAAAAGAGCTATCATGACAAGAGAAGAAAAGATCTTGAGTTTCTAGAAGGCGACCATGTGTTTTTGAGAGTTACGCCGATTACGGGTGTGGGTCGTGCTTTGAAGTCGAAGAAGTTGACTTCTCGTTTTATTGGTCCGTATCAGATTTCTGCACGAGTTGGTGATGCGGCTTACCGTGTGGCGTTGCCTCCGAATCTTTCGAATTTGCATGATGTATTCCATGTTTCGCAACTTCGGAAGTATGTTCCGGATCCGTCACATGTTATTCCTATGGACGAGGTTGAAGTGAGAGATAACCTTACGATTGAAGCTTTACCGATTAGGATTTTGGATTGTGAAGTTAAGAAGCTAAGAGGCAAGGATATTGCGCTTGTGAAAGTAGCGTGGGGAGGCGCTGCGGAAGGCAATATGACTTAGGAACTAGAGAGTATGATGCGAGAGTCGTATCCGGAGTTGTTTGAATCAGGTAATATTTTCGAGGACGAAAATTTCTAAAGTGGGGGAGAGTTGTAACGCCCCGATTCCAATTATTCCCATTTTGTTGAGTCTTTTATTTAAATTGTGTGATAAATTATTTTATTTGTGGAATTGGTGTGTTAATATGTTATGTTGACATGTTATGTTATTTTACCGTTTTTGAGAGTTTTCGTGGAAAATTAGAATGGAGGGTATTTTAGACATTTCTCAATTAATGTTAAGTTAGAAAATTTAGTGGAAATATAATTGTGTGAGAAAATGAATTAATTTGAATTTGTGTAAAAAGAAAATAGAAAAGAAAAAGAGATAAGAAGAGGAAATAGGAGAGAAAGAGATAGAAAGGAAAAAATAGAGAGAAAAAGGAGAGAAAGAAAGAGGAAGAGGAGAAAAGAGAAGGAAAAGAGGAAAATCAAGAAAATCAACTTCTAGGAATCGATTTAATCGGGTAAGGGTGTGAAATCTTATTATCTTATCAATGTATATCATTATGTATGATTATGTATGTGTGTATTGGATTGTTTGTGGTGTTTTCATAGTTTTCTATTTTAGGTCAATGTTGAGAAATCGATGTTTTCATGGTTGGAAATCGACGTAAATGTGGTAGAATGCTTGTTGCCACGATTAGATTGAGTTCTGATGGATGTATGTTGTTTTGAAAATGTTTTGGGTTGAAAAATAGGGTTTTTGGGTTTTCAACAGCGCTGAAGGATTCTGAGTTTTCTTAGGTTCGCCTAGCGAACCATTCAGCGAACGGTAGCGAAGGTTCGCTACGGGTATTCGCCTAGCGAAGGCGTGAGCGAAGGTTCGCTAGAGGGTTCGCCTAGCGAAGTTTGGGTGTTTTTAATGTTGGTAGTTGCTGCCTTGGTTCGCCAAGGGGTTCGCCTAGCGAACTTTGTGTCTGTTTTTAGCTAGCAGTTGGTTCGCTGGAACATTCGCCTAGCGAAGGAGCTAGCGAATGCTCGCGAGGGACGTTCGCCTAGCGAAGGAGCTAGCGAATGCTCGCGAGGGAGGTTCGCCCAGCGAACAGTGCTGTTCGTGTAATTTTGTTTTCTGCATAACTTTTGATCTGTGGTTCGGTTTGAGGCGTGGTTTGATGCATTAGAAAGCTTATGGATTGTTCTTTCTTATTATGATGACTTGGAAATTGTTAGCCGATTTAATTATGACAAAAAGTCGGGAATAGTGTCTTATTGTGACTTTTCCCGTTTTGAATGGGTGTTTTGGATGTGAATCATACAATAGTGCATTGATGTGAATGTATATAGATTGTATGTGATTGTATGAGATGAATGCATGAGTATATTGTGAATATGTATGCATTTCAAGAATGTCTTGAGTCATTTTGTATGTGAAGCATAATGATGTACATTCTTGTGTTGTGTGATTCTAATGAGAATCCGTTGTAACGTCGTGTGCCTGAGTGAGGTGTGAGCGATGATTACAAACGATTGTGTGCCTAGGTGAGGTGTGAGCAATCAGATTGTGTGCCTATGTGAGGTGTGATCAATGGGTGAACATCGTAGGCCCGACGGGGAGTTACATTGGTAACGAGCGATGGTTCCAATAAGTTCCTGAGTGAACTTGAGATGATTGAGTCGGTACCGCATTGCATTTGCATAGAGTCGTGAGTCGGTCTCTATGATTTGCATTTATCATCTTTATATGGTGCGTTGATGAATAAACATGAATATGTATGTTTATGTGAAATGGTAATAACTGTGAAAGTATGCATGATGAATATACTTGGCTATATATATATATATATATATATATATATATATATATATATATATACATTGTGATGTATATGGGTGAATGGTGATGGATTGTGGTGAGAATGTGGAAAATGGGTATTTTTATGTTAAGATATATAATTATATGCATTGTTATTATGATAATATTTCTCACCCTTCTGCTGTTTTATAATGCTCTATGAGGCATTGCAGAGTAGGTATGCTGGTGGTCTTTTTGTGGAGCGTGTCTTCATTTTTTGGTCGGTCGGCTCTGATATGTAGCACCGGGTAGCTAGGATGGCTATGATTCTTTTGTGATACATTTGTATATGTATCTTGTTGATGAATGTTTACGTAAACATGTATTATGTTGGTGGATAATACTTGAGGATACATGTATATATGTATATATGTTTGATGTTATTCAATGTTTAGATTTTCCGCTTTTATTCTAAATATTGAGACGTGGGTGTAAGGACTAAGTTCCTCTGTTGCAAAGTTACCCCACTGTTGCATATCAATTGTTGAGCAGGTGTTGAATGTTTTAATTTCATGTATAATGTGACATACCTCTTTTATACCATGTTTATAATTATACTCTGACGAAATATTCTATTATGTGTCTAAATGATTATGTGATTATTTGAGGGTATAGAAAGGGGGTGTTACAAGAAGAGTCTAACGCGACTTTTGCTCTAAATTATTTCGGAGATATATCTCCAGAATATTTCGACGTTTACTGAACTTTGAATGCGTCCGAAGATATATCTCCGAAATCAATGAACATATGTAAAATTTCACATGGTCCGGTAAAAATACCTAGAATCTATAAAAAGTTCACGAATTTTAATATCAAATTTTGTGAAGTAATTTAAACAGAAGTATTTCATTTTTGACATAGCTGATGCTTAGTATACTCAATTTCAATAATCTCATAAAAGCTAACTAACCAGGTTCAATGAGCTAACCTAGCTAACAATTACTAACAGTTTTTTTACTCTGATAAAACTACTAACAGTCACGTTTTTCCTGCATTTTCTTTTAGTAACTAATATTCAACTTTTATCTCTTTACTAACAATATCATGATTTCAACAATACACTAACTCAGTCCTTAGTAATTCAAACCAATGGCATAACATTTCACTATCTCATTTCATCAATACATCCTAGTTCCTAATGTTAATTAACTAACGCATTTCTAACCTACACTAACGGTTGATTTTAACAATAACTGAACATGAGACAATCCCTTTCATATCTCATTCAACTTAACTTCATATGACACTAACACTCACGTATGGACTGCGAGTAGCATTTTTTTACCTACATAACTACATATTCTGAAAATTACACTAACATTAATATTTATATTGGCTCAATTGAAAAACAACAAACTCATTTCCTTCCCTTCCCTAAGTTATTTTTTATGATATTATATTCAATTTTTTATGTATATTAATATAATTAATATACATGACATCAAACTTATACATGTCCATCAAACTATTAGGTGGTTTCTTAATGCACCACCCAAGTTTCTTAGGCACCACGTGAAATTATTTTTTTGCCCACTGATTCCGGATGTTCACATCCGGACGCACCAAATTTTTAAAAAACGCTGAAGTGTTCTGGATATGCATATCCGGAAACAATTCTGATGTGCACTTCCGAAAGGATTTCTTATTAATTCGCGCCAGACGTTCTCCCTCCCCCTCATTCTTCACTTTTCCATTTCCAAAATCTCTCAAACTCTGAAATTTTCAATCACCACAAATCTCGATTTTTTCCACTGGAGTTCGGCGCAGAGCAACTTCTACAACGATCAACACACTTCAAATCATCCGTATCTCATTTTAACCGGTATTTTTCAAATTTTAGAGTTTCAGAGTACTTTTCGAGTAATCGATTTAGAGTAGACATTTAGGTGTAGAAATTGTTAGGTTGTATGAATAACATAGGTTAGAGACAATGTAGGTCATTTTTACTGCTTCAAACGGACGATCAGGACACAAAAATGCCCTTTTGTATGTTACAGTGGCCATGGCTGCCATTTTTAAACTTCAAAATACGTACCGGATGTGCAGATCCAGAAAGATTGTAACGTTTAGTTTTCTGAGTGTTTCTGGATATGCACATCCGAAAATACCCAACGTTAAAAATTATGTGTCCTTCCGGATGTGCACATCCGGAAGACTATTTTTTTTGTTTGTTTGTTTGTTTTTTTTTAATTATTTTTAAACAAAATTTAATTTATTTATTATGCTTTGCAGATTAGATGGCTGACAGAGACGATCGTACCATACATGGACGGACAGCTCAACACGCATCTGTCTGACGTGAGCAGATGCAGTCTACAACCGAGGCTTCCGGCGCAGAGGGAGTTGGGGTGGCCCCTACAGCTGAGTGACATCCTACACCACATCCTAGACCACAACCATCCACATCACAGGTTCATGCCACTTCCACATCACAGGTTCAGGCCACTCCCCCGTCAGCCGCCGATTCTACATCTCGGAGGCGTCAGAATTCTACTGCTAGTTCATCAGGGTCCCAGCCCGCACGCAGGCGTCGTCGGGAGACTCCAACTCCATCAGCTGCTCCTCCTCGTTCCCCTGTTCCTGTTCTTGTTCCAGAGGGTGATCACCCAGCACATGAGGGTGTTGACGCTGATGACGATTTCGATGAGCTGGGCGGTTACCCCGGGGGACCGCCTGATATGTCCCTACTCGTGGGGTACTCTGAGCATACTGCCAGATATGTCTGGCTAGGACAGGTAACCTTTCTCGGTTTATTTATAGAATTGTATTCGTTGAAAATATGTTCATTTGTAACATTGTTTTATTTGGAAATTTTCAGGATAAGGATTCATAGAAGTTCTATAACCATGGGGGCAAGGTTATGGACACGATTTAGATGCTGCCAGAGGCTGAGTGGTTCACATCTGCACTTGCGGAGTCTGGTCTTGGAGGCCTGTCTAGGATTGGGTATTCCCAGATCCAGTACGGTATCCTGATGGCATTTGTTGAGAGATGGCACCCTGAGACATCCTCATTCCATCTACTGTATGGCGAGATCACGATCACGCTGGACGACATCTCGTGCCTCTTACATCTACCGATCACGGGTACCCTTCTCCGTCACGGTAGGATGACGAAGTCGGACGACATGAAGTTGTTGGTTATAGAGCTTGGGGCTAGCCCAGAGAAGGCACATGCGGAGGTGCACCAGTTGAGGGGCGCACACACCCGGTTCTCGTTTCCGATGGATATATTTGATGAGGCGGTTGCAGAGGCAGGACAGGCAGATGGTGATCCAGCTGAGGTGGCGATCCACAAGACGCGTGCCCTGAAATGCTACTACTTGTTTTTGCCGGGCACGCAGGTGTTTGTGGACACCAGCGCCTATTATGTTGATATCGTCTACCTCAGGTACCTTTCGGATCAGACAGAGATCCATGGGTACAACTGGGGGGCGGCTGCACTGACATTCACCTATTCCAGGCTCTCTGATGGTTGCCGCTGGGCAGCCAAGACTGTGTCAGGCAGTTGTACGCTATACGTGGTAACAATCTAATATTCTAAGTGATTTTTTCATTTCTTTTCTTTCTGTATTCATTATAATGTTTGACACCCATGTTATGTTTTCCATTTCAGGCGTGGATTTTACAGCACTTTCCCTACATTACTGGTTGGGGGAGTGTCCAGGGGTACACTGAGGATATGCCACGTGCTGCTGCATTTGTCCTGCTCAGGGGGAACCAGGCGCCAGACCCCTTCAGAGTGTATCTAGATCGGATGGCTGCTGTGGACGTTTTGTATTGCCCCTATGCCGCTCACCATGTGACGCGCTCGTTCGATGAGGTTTGTTTGTTCTCAGGATGGTTGGCATGCAGTTTGATCGTTACTGCCCGATACCTGCCGGAGCGCGTCTTGCGTCAGTTCGGTTATACGCAGACGATCCCCAGGATGCCTCATGAGTCTGCTCCTCTAGGCTTGACCCGCAGGCAGATAGATGAGTTATATGCTGACTACCAGTCCCACTTGGTACCAGAGGAGGCTCGGGCGACCAGAGTGGAGACAGACTGGAGTGTTGCTGCCGGGTACATCGTGTGGTTCTACACCGTCTCACACCCATGCATGGTGCCCACTGCTGAGGGATTGCCACCCAGACCTGCTCATCAGGAGATATTAGAGGAGCGACAGTCTCAACTGGACCATACTCAGGATGTCCTACCACGCTGTCGTCAGATAGTACAGATAAGGCAGCAGGCCATTGAGGTCGGTCACCTCCCTGAGGGCTCTGGTGCCAGACTTGTCGTGGATATGATGATTGCGATTGCTGGGGGGCACTTCAGTACCGCAGACATCGATCCAGGTTGGGGGGTAGGGGCAGAGGAGTAGGGGAGCTAGGAGAGATCCTTCGCCATACGCAGTAGTTTTTTTTGATGTATCATATTTATATTACATGTATGCACTGTATTTTGACAAACGTTTATTATATATATCATTTTATTTTATATATGGATGTGGTCAAATGTATATTAAGTTGCGACGATTTATTAACATATGCGACCAAGTAAAAAAACCGATTTTAAAAAAAAAATAAAGTTCTGCTGTTTTCCGGATCTGCAGATCAGGAATGTTTCCGGATGTGCACTTCCGAAACGCATCAGCGTTTTTTAATAAAATGGTGCGTCCGGATGTGTACATCCAGAATCAGGGGGCAAAACCGAAAATTCAGATGGTGCCTAACAAACAAGTGTGGTGTAATAAGAAATTCTCAACTATTAAGTACAAATAAATAGAAAATCAAACACAGTAATAAAACATTAATAATAATATTAATTAATAACAATAATTTCATAAAAGATTATTGATCAAACACTATCCTTCATCGCTCATACAATAAATAAAAATATTCACACAATTTTCAAATTATTTTTTCATCAAATCAATTATTAATTATTTCATATTTTTATTTTATATTGCAAATTTCTCATATTCGATTAATTTGAATCGTCCTTAATATTTATCTACTATTTTAAATTTGTATTAATTTAAAAACATTTTGACTACTTTTCAAAGTAATCAAGTATTTTAAAATTTATTTTATCTAAGGTGATATAAGTTATATATTTTATTTATAATAAATGATGTGGAGTTTTAATTTTAAATTTAATTCTATATAAAAAAAATCTGTTTTAAGATCAGATATTATTATACTCCTATATAATTTATGACATGAGTAATTAAAATAAAGAATTTTTTTATCAAACATTATAAAGTTTAAAGTTGACTCCTATATTATTTAGGTGTCATTAATTATCTCATTTGTCTAAATATCACTTCACATATGTTTTTTTTCAATAATTTCTCACATTTACAAAAAAAGAGAATAGTTATATAAAATTACTTGCTAACTTAAGTCTCATTGTAAAGAATGTGGTAAGTTTGTTTTTTTTTTTAAGTTTATTTTTTTAATGAGAAGATCTTGATATACTCATGGTGTTTTTTTTCTTCTCTTTTCAATCCTTACTAGTAAGAAACCCGTGCTATCGCACGGGTCCCGTCTGAATTCACATCACATGTCTACTAAACCATCATTTGTAAAGTTTGAATTCATTCTTCAATTGGTTAATATTGACATAGTTACAAATATATGATAATAGTAGGCACCAACTTTTAACCATCGATTTGTACTTACAATAAATCGTACAGCTGATTCTCTAACTTCGATTATATAAAACAGCAGCAAATGAAATATTTAAAAGATTGACATTAAAATGAACAGTCTACAACTGATATTTAATAGATACGTTTACATCTACCCGTGAATCCAGATGAGTTAACAAAACTCAGTTGAATTCAGATGAGTTAATTTTAAATCTACAGATTTGAATAAAATCATTTTTCCAATTCAAATAACATTACTTTTTAGATATTAGTCAATTTTTATATGACAGCTCCCCGTCAAATTTCAGTTCTAAATGAATATCTACACTCTATGGTATCTTGAAATTTCAGTTCTAAATGAATATTTTATCTATCAGAAACCCGTGCTATCGCACGGGTCCCGTCTGGATTCACATTACATGTTTTTCATGCTCACTTGTCAGCTATGAAATTTATTCTGCGATCCGTAAATATTCAAATAGTTTCAAATATCTACTAATATTATGCACCAACTTTTAAGTATTGATCTGTTTTTATAATAAATTGTACAACTGTTTTCTAACTTCAATTATATAAAACAATAGAAAAAGAAAGATTTAAAACATGGACATTAAAACCCTCATTGAAACATGCAACCAAGGAATAAAAATAGTGTCTATTAATCCAAAATAATAGAATTAATAAAAAATATAAATAATTGTGAGAGTGACACATAAGCAGCATTAATTGCCAAATGAATAATATTGTAGCAAGGATGTAGTTAGACACTTATAACCCTGGAATTAGAAATGTTTGAACTTTAAGGCAGAAGGATTAATTTGGAAATTCCAGGTACTATTCTTTTAATAGATTCCCACATTTCAAATCAAAATGAATAATGTTCATTCCGTGTAAATACTCCATCTCAAATGCATCATCTATTGCTATAATGAGCCTCTTCCGACGATCTGTCATTATGTTAAATTCCTAAAAAAAAAGATAAATAATAAATCACCACTCCACAAAATTCTCAGATACATACTCCTGTGCTTGAAAATATTTTAAAATATCGAGTAAATGCAAAATCAGAAATGTGTTTCATTACTTGTCCTTCTTATGCAAGAACTGTTTCAAAGAACCATTAACCATAAACTCTGCTACTGTTGCTAAAGACCCATCAGAGCTATCACGAACAATACCATAAAAGGAGACTACATTAGGATTATGCAATGGATTAAACATCAATTCCTCATTCCAGAAATACGCAATCTGGGACAACAACCAAAATGAATTCACTACAGAGTTTAAATAACGATTACTAAAACAATAGGAAAAACTATAAACAAATATTACCAATGTTTAATGTGTTTGCATATTCCATCCTTTAGTTATGAACATTTCCTGCATCCAAACATGTTAAAATTATGCATAGAAATAATAAAAAATTCTGATCAAACATTGTGTAAAAATTCTGCACTAAAACATTGTTTAAAACTCTGCATAACCATGATAAAAAATTCTGCATTGGCACAGTAAAATTCTACACTAAAACTTTGTTTAAAATTCTAGATAAACATGATAAAAAATTATGCATTGGCATAGTAAAATTCTGCACTAAAACATTGTTTAAAATTCTGCATAAACATGATAAAAAAATTCAGCATTGACATAGTAAAATTCTACACTAAAACATTATTTAAAATTCTGCATAACCCGTGATAAAAAATTCAGCATTGACATCATTAACATAAGATCACATAACCACATGATAACATACCCCTTTCAAGCAAAATTCAACAACATTAAGCATGAGCATTCATTCAATTTCATGCATAAACCAAAGAAAATTCAGCATTCATTGCACATTTTCATCAAACAACCAAACATGGTTTGATCATTACAAAAATCATTCGAGGTTCATCACTAATTATTCGAACAACATACCCCGAAAATGAATATCAAAATTGTAAAAAAAAATGGAAAGTGTGCGTATACCTTTGCAGCAAAGTCCTCAGTTTTATAATTGATGCAAACATTAGTTTTAAGACTTTAGCATTGGCATAGTAAAATTCTGCACTAAAACATTGTTTAAAATTCTGCATAAACATGATAAAAAAATTCAGCATTGGCATAGTAAAATTCTACACTAAAACATTATTTAAAATTCTGCATAACCCATGATAAAAAATTCAGCATTGACATCATTAACATAAGATCACATAACCACATGATAACATACCCCTTTCAAGCAAAATTCAACAACATTACGCATGAGCATTCATTCATTTTCATGCATAAACCAAAGAAAATTCAGCATTCATTGCACATTTTCATCAAACAACCAAACATGGTTTGATCATTACAAAAATCATTCGAGGTTCATCACTAATTATTCGAACAACATACCCCGAAAATGAATATCAAAATTGTCAAAAAAAATGGAAAGTGTGCGCATACCTTTGCAGCAAAGTCCTCAGTTTTATAATTGATGCAAACATTAGTTTTAAGACTTTAGCAATAAGATAGCTTCTCATCATTACCTGCATATAGTAATATCAAGAATAAAATTTCTACAAATGTCGCTTGGAATGTCAATACTGTCAAGGTTTAAAGACACAGAAATTGGGTAACATTTCAATAACATGAAATGAAATAGTGAACCTGCAGCTATAAACAATAAGAAAAACTATAAACAAATATTACCAATCTTTCATGTGTTTGCATATTCCACCTTTTAGCTATGAATATTTTCTGCATCCAAACATGTTAAAATTATGCATAAAAGCATTAAAAATTCCGATCAAACATTGTGTAAAAATTCTGCACTAAAATATTGTTTAAAATTCTGCATAAACATGATAAAAAATTCTGCATTGGTATAGTAAAATTCTACAATAAAACTTTGTTTAAAATTCTGCATAAACATGATAAAAAATTATGCATTGGCATAGTAAAATTCTGCACAAAAACATTGTTTAATATTCTGCATAAACATGATAAAAAATTCAGCATTGACATAGTAAAATTCTGCACTAAAACATTGTTTAAAATTCTGCATAACCCATGACAAAAAATTCAGCATTGACATCATTAACATAGGATCACATAACCATATGATAACATACCACTTTCAAGCAAAATTCAGCAACATTAAGCATGAGCATTCATTCAATTTGTAGAATCAACCAAAAGAAATTCAGCATTCATTGCACATTTTCATCAAGCAACCAAACATGGTTTGATCATTACAAAAATCATTCGAGGTTCATCACTAATTATTCGAACAAAATACCTCGAAAATAAATATCAAAGTTGTCAAAAAAATGGAAAGTCTGTGCATACCTTTTCAGCTTAGACATTTCACCGAGCACTTGGTGTGCGAGCTGCGAAATGTTAGTAAAGACAACCATTTTTCTTCAATCTTTCAAACCACTATTTTGCAAATCAACAACACAAAAATACAACAAAGCAAATAGAAGTATAAAGAGTGAAAATCACAACCTACAATGAATCCATATCCATAGCCAAATTTGAAAAAAGAAGGTAGCATGCCTTTAGCATGAACAACCTCCACAATAGGTTTCCAAGCCTCAACATGCTCTTTATCAATATACCCGGTGAATCAGGATACCTACAGATAATAATATACATGACAAAAGTAATTCAATCAACACAATTTATATATACATAAAAAGAAACAAAATGAATGCATAAGTAGAAGAATGAAAGCAGAACCAACTCAGATAACAAACAAAGCAAAACTGAAACACATACTAAAATGTCCAAGTCCGTGCAAGCCTCTTCGACGAAACAACGGCGAAGTACATCGAGCTCCACCGTAAACCAACTACTTCGCAACAAACGACCGGCTTGCCCTCGAACTCCATCTCCGACGACCCTTCTTATTCGATCGCCCAACGCAGTCACAGGTGGCGGATCTGGTTGATTCTACAGTTACCGGTGGCAGTGAAAATGACAGTTCAGATAGAGACGCAATTGGTTCCGTTAAAAGAAGTCATTATTGGTATGAAAAGATGAGGGGAAGAGAAAATGGAAGAAGCCGAAGAAAATGAAGAGAAGAAGAAGTGGTTTTGAGTTTTCTGTCTTCACATATGCCTCTTGAATACCAAATGGTACATTCTTTTCAATTTCCTATGTAATTTTAGAGTTAACCAATGTTTTGTAATAATGAATAATTGCATCTGGTCATAATTATTCAAAAACCCTCATTGAAACGTGCAACCAAGGAATAAAAATAGTGTTTATTAATCCAAAATAATAGAATTAATAAAAAATATAAATAAGTGTGAGAGTGACATATAAGCAACATTAATTGCCAAATGAATAATATTGTAGCAAGGATGTAGTTAGACACTTATAACCTTAGAATTAGAAAAGTTTGAACTTTAAGTCAGAAGGATTAATTTGGAAATTCCAGGTACTATTTTTTTAATAGATAGATATTGATTTAAAAAAAAATATCATTTTGACAAGTCTACGGTACAAAACTAATCACTTAGGTTGGTACACTAGAAAAGCGCATATATTTAATAAGGCGCCAAAATATAAACGAATATTCTTTGTATAAACTTTATGATATTCAATCTCGTGCTTTGTTTATCCGTTTTTTGTAGTACGCGCACAGAATAATATAGAAATGAATATTTTTTGTACAAACTTTGTGATAAGTATTGCCTATTTTTTTAGTATGTACGTCAAGGTTGTCTTTGAAGGCGTGCAAGACGGCCTACAACAGAGAGTCTCACACTTTTTCATGATGAAACTATAAAAAAAAGGGCCTCTTTGCAAATATTTTACAGTTAATTTATGTTTAAATAGTGCCTCTAAAAAATTTCACAACATAATTAAAGCTAACTGCAGTTTCTTACACAGAGTCTCTTAAAAGATTGAGACGACTCTTCGTACGCCTTAGAATTTATAAAACTTTGTGAGACTGAAGAGATTTAAAAGAATTGACTTTTTTTAGTGAGAGAGATGAAATTAAAGACGGTGATAAGAAGAGAGATGAATTGGATTTTTTTTAATTTTCTAACCTCCCAAAAACCAAAAATAAAAATAGTTTACAATGAAAAGGGTCATCATCATGAAAATTTCTCTAACAATGAAATGAAATTTTTTTAATTTTCTAACCTCCCAAATAAACCATACATAAAATGGTTTACAATGAAAAAGATTATCATCATGAAAATTTCTCTAGCATTTTACACACACACACATATGAAAATTTCTCTAGCATTTCACACACACACCTTTGTGTTGGCATGAAACCTGTGAGAGGACGATAGTTGGACCGGAGATGGTACAGCAAACGACGGAGAAAGTGAAGTTTATCCATGAGAAGATGAAAGCTTCTCAAAGTAGACAAAAGAGTTATCATGACAAGAGAAGAAAAGATCTTGAGTTTCAAGAAGGCGACCATGTGTTTTTGAGAGTTACGCCGGTTACGGGTGTGGGTCGTGCTTTGAAGTCGAAGAAATTGACTTCTCGTTTTATTGGTCCGTATCAGATTTCTGTACGAGTTGGTGTTGTGGCTTACCGTGTGGCGTTGCCTCAGAATCTTTCGAATTTGCATGATGTATTCAATGTTTCGCAACTTCGGAAGTATGTTCCGGATCCGTCACATGTTATTCCTATGGACGAGGTTGAAGTGAGAGATAACCTTACGGTGGAAGCGTTACCGATTAGGATTTTGGACCGTGAAGTTAAGAAGCTAAGAGGCAAGGATATTGCACTTGTGAAAGTAGCGTGGGGAGGCGATGCGGAAGGCGATATGACTTGGGAACTAGAGAGTAGGATGCGAGAGTCGTATCCGGAGTTGTTTGAATCAGGTAATATTTTCGAGGACGAAAATTTCTAAAGTGGGGGAGAGTTGTAACGCCCCGATTCCAATTATTCCCATTTTGTTGAGTCTTTTATTTAGATTGAGTGATAAATTATTTTATTTGTGAAATTGGTGTGTTAATATGCTATGTTGATGTGTTATGATATTTTACCGTTTTTGAGAGTTTTCGGAGAAATTAGAATGGAGGGTATTTTGGACATTTCTCAATTAATGATAAATTAGAAATTTAGTAAAAATTGTTAGAAAAGTGATTAAGTGTAGAATTGTGTGAGAAAATGAATTAATTGAATTTTGCGTAAAAGAAATAGAAAAGAAATAGAAAAGAAATAGAAAAGAAAGAAAAAGAAAATGAGAAAAGGAAATTGGGGAGAAAGAGAAAGAAAAGAAAAATAGAAAGAAAGAGGAGAGAAAGAAAGAGGAAGAGGAGAAAGGAGAAGAAAAAATTGGGAAAAACTAGGAAATCATCAAGAACAATCATCTAGTAAGCTTGGAATCCGGGTAAGGGTGTGAAATCTTATTATCTTATTAATGTGTATCATTATGTATGATTGTGTTGTTGTTGTTGTGGATTTTTAGGAGTTTTTGCATAAACCCATATTTTGTAAAATTGCTTGGAAATCGATTAAATGTGGTTGAAATCATGTTGTTAGTGTCCATAATTGTTGGTATATGATAGATACTTGTCATTGGACATTGTATTGGTAATTTTCTGGTGTGTAGGTGGAATTTGGGATGATTTTGGGTGTAACCCGTAGAACAAAATTATGCAGAAGAATTTTTCTGGTTTTTCCAGGTCATACGCGTATGGGGCATGTTCATACGCGTATGAACCTTGGCAATACGCGTAATGGGGGCGAGCCATGGGCCAATACGCGTATGGTTTTCCTTTTTACTCGACCATCTGCCCATTTGCGTATGATACGCGTAGCATTGTAGGGCGATACGCGTACGGTGCTGGGCAGTACGCGTATGGACTTTTCAACGTGGAATTTGGGAAGAATGGGTCTCTGCCCGTACGCGTATGACATGTGCCCGTACGCGTATGGTCAGAGGAGTTGTAAAAATGTGATTTTTCAAAAATGTGTTTTCGTTTCCGTCCGTAACTTTTGTTCCGATGATCCGATTTTTACATTCTTGGTATTGTTGGAAAGCTATTGAGTTGTACTATATGATTATGATGATTTGGAAATTGTTAGCCGATTAAATATGTCGGAAAAGTCGGGAATAGTGTTATTTAGCGACTTTTACCGTTTTGAATGTGCGTTTGGATGTGAATCATACAATAGTGCATTGATGTAAATGTATATAAATTTTATGTGATTGTATGAGATGAATGCATGAATATATTGTGAATATGTATGCATTTCAAGAATGTCTTGAGTCATTGGCATGTGAAGCATAATGATGTGCATTCTTGTGTTGAGGGATTCTAATGAGAATCCGCTATAACGTCGTGTGCCCGCTTGTGGGGTGTGAGCGATGATTATAGACGATCGTGTGCCCGCTTGTGGGGTGTGAGCGATTGGGTCGTGTGCCCGCTTGTGGGGTGTGAGCGATCCATAAACACCGTGTGCCCGCTTGTGGGGTGTGAGCAGTGGGTGAACATCGTAGGCCCGACGGGGAGTTACAGTGATGTAACGAGCGATGGTTCCAGCAGAGTTCCTGAGTGAACTTGATATGATTGAGTTGGTACCCGCATTGCATTTGCATAGAGTCGTGAGTCGGCCTCTATGATTTGCATTTATCATCTTTATAATGGTGCATTGATGAATGAACATAAATGTGTATATTTATGTGGAATGATGAGAAATGTGAAAGTAGGCATGATGTATATGCTTGGTTGTGAATATATATATACATTGTGATGTATATGAGTGAGTTGTGATGAATTGTGGTGAGAATGTGAACTATGTGTATTTTCATGCTAAGATACATAATTATATGCATTGTTATTATGATAATATTTCTCACCCTTCTGTTGTTTTATAATGCTCTATGAGGCATTGCAGAGTAGGTATGCTGGTGGTCTTTTTGTGGAGTGTGTCTTCATTCTTTTGGTCAGTCGGCTCTGATATGTAGCACCGGGTAGCTAGGATGGCTATGATTCTTTTGTGATACATTTGTGCATGTATCTTGTTGATGAATGTTTATGTAAACATGAATGATGTTGGTGGAGAATACTTGATGATTCATGTATATATGTATATATGTTTGTTGTTATTCAATGTTTAGATTTTCCGCTTTTATTCTAAATATTGAGATGTGGGTGTAAGGACTAAGTTCCTCTGTTGCAAAGTTACCCCACTGTTGCATATCAATGGTTGAGCAGGTGTTGTATGTTTTAACTTAATGTATAATGTGACATACCTCTTTTATACTATGTTTATAATTATACTCTGACGAAATTTTTAATATGTGCCTAAATGATTATGTGATTATTTTGGGGTATAGAAAGGGGGTGTTACATTAAGTGGTATCAGAGCCAGAGTTGAGTCAGTTATGTCTGTCTTGTTGCTGTGGTTGAATTGTTGTTTAACTTTGTTGTCATTTTTGGGAATGATCAGAATATGGCTGGTAGGAACGACAATGCGATGGCTGCTGCTTTGGAAGCAATGGCTAGGGCGGTGCAAGGTACGCCGAACGTGAATGCTAATGACGAGTTCAGGAAGAATCAACCACCGGTTTTCAAAGGAAGATTTGATCCCGATGGTGCTCAACTTTGGTTGAAAGAGATTGAAAGGATCTTCAGATTAAACAAGCTGTGGGATATCAAAGGATAAGAAGGTTTTCGGATTTGACGGAATGTTGTAGAATCTTCGAGGAAGATAGCAAGGCTCGTTCTACACATTATAAAAGTTTGAATGAGAGGAAGGGAAAGCAACAAGATAGAAGTGGACCTTATGTGACACCCGCTGATAAGGGCAAGCATAGGGGAAACTTTGAGAAGAGATCTGGAGGAGGAGGAGGAGGTTCCATTAAGTGTTACAAGTGTGGAGAAATGGGTCATAAATCATTTGAGTGTGGGAAGACTGTGGTGAAATGTTCTAACTGTGGAGGCCTTGGGCATGCTACTGCCGATTGTAGAAGGAATGTGGTGAAGTGCTATAATTGTGGGGAACCTGGTCACATTAGCACGAATTGTCCGAATCCGAAGAAAGCTCCAACTGGTGGGAAGGTATTTTCTTTGGCAGGAACTCAGACTTCCAGTGCATACCGTCTGATTAAAGGTACTTGCTTTATTAATAGTACACCTTTAGTCGCTATTATTGATACTGGAGCGACTCATTCGTTTATTTCGTCTGAGTGCGCGAAGCGTTTGAATCTTGTGTTGTCTCTGATGGATGGTAAGATGGTTATTCATACTCCAGCAATGGGGTCAGTAACTACTTCTTTGGTTTGTTTGAGTTATCCATTGACCATTTATGGTAAGGACTTTGAAATGGATTTAGTGTGTTTGCCGTTGGAAGGGTTGGATGTGGTCTTGGGTATGAATTGGTTGCAATTTAATAGGGTTCATATTGATTGCTATCACAAGTTAGTGAGGTTTCCTTCTTTGGAAGAGGACGAAGACTCGAGTTTCTTGTCTACTAAAGAGTTGAAGAGACTTTTGGCGGACGAAGCTCAGTTGTTCGGGTTGTTTGCATCTTTAACTGTGGATAGTCAGGTGTCACTTGATGTGTTTCCTGTTGTGTGTGATTTTCCTGAAGTGTTTCCTGAGGATATTACAGAGGTACCGCCGGAAAGAGAAGTTGAGTTTTCTATTGATCTAGTTCCGGGTACTAGACCGATTTCGATGGCACCGTATCGTATGTCGGCATCGGAGTTGGTAGAGTTGAAGAAGCAATTGAATTACTTGTTGGATAAGAGATCTGTAAGACCAAGTGTTTCTCCTTGGGGTGCTCCGGTATTGTTGGTAAAAAAGAAGGATGGGAGTATGCGGTTATGCATTGATTATCGACAATTGAACAAGGTGACAATTAAGAACAAGTATCCGCTTCCAAGGATCGATGATTTGTTGGACCAATTGGTTAGTGCGCGTGTTTTTAGCAAGATTGATTTGAGATCAGGATATCACCAGATTCGTGTGAAAGAAGAGGATATTCAAAAGACGGCCTTTAGGACACGGTATGGCCATTACGAATATTCTGTGATGCCATTCGGGGTTTCTAATGCGCCGGGTGTGTTTATGGAATACATGAATCGTATTTTTCATGAAAAGTTAGATCGTTTTGTGGTTGTGTTCATCGACGATATTTTGATTTACTCTAAGTCTCAAGAAGAGCATGAAGAGCATTTGAGGATTGTGTTACAAATTTTGAAAGAGAAACAATTGTATGCTAAGTTGTCGAAATGTGAGTTTTGGTTGTCGGAAGTAAGTTTTCTTGGACATGTTATTTCCGGTAGTGGTATTAGTGTTGATCCATCCAAGATTGATGCGGTGATGCAATGGGAGGCTCCTAGATCGGTTACGGAGATTCGAAGCTTTCTAGGCTTGGCGGGTTATTATTGGAGGTTTATTGAGGGATTTTCGAAGTTGGCACTTCCGTTAACGCAATTGACTTGTAAAGGAAAGGCTTTCATTTGGGATATTCATTGTGAAGAGAGTTTCAATGAGCTAAAAAGAAGGTTGACAACGACTCCGATCTTGATTTTTCCAAATCCTAAGGAACCATTTGTTGTGTATTGTGATGCTTCATTGGTTGGTTTAGGTGGTGTTTTGATGCAAGATGGAAAAGTTGTGGCTTATGCTTCAAGACAATTGAGAGTGCATGAAAAGAATTATCCTACACATGACTTGGAGTTAGCGGTCGTGGTATTTGTTTTGAAAATATGGAGGCACTATCTTTATGGTGCGAGATTTGAGGTTTTTAGTGATCACAAGAGCTTGAAATATTTATTTGATAAAAAAGAATTGAACATGAGACAAAGGAGGTGGTTAGAGCTTTTGAAAGATTATGATTTTGGTTTGAATTACCATCCGGGTAAGGCAAACGTGGTGGCCGATGCTTTGAGTCGAAAGTCGTTACATATGTCCGCATTAATGATGAGAGAATGGGAACTTTTGGAGAATTTTAGAGACTTGAGTTTGGTTTGTGAAATTACGCCGAGAAGTGTGAGACTTGGTATGCTACATGTTACGAATGACTTTCTTGCAACCGTGCGTGAAAAGCAAAAGTTGGATTTGAAATTCGTTGATTTGATGATGAATGAGAATGAAGATTTCAAGGTTGATAATTTTGGAGTTTTGAGATTCCGTGGTCGTATTTGTATTCCCGATGATGCGGAGTTGAAAAAGATGATATTGGAAGAAGGACACCGAAGTAACTTAAGTATGCATCCGGGAACGAATAAAATGTATCAAGATTTGAAGAAAATCTTTTGGTGGTCCGGGTTAAAGAGAGATGTGGCTCAATTTGTGTATGCATGCTTAACTTGTCAAAATTCGAAGGTGGAAATCAAAAGCCTAGTGGATTGATGCAACCGTTGGACATTCCGGAGTGGAAATGGGATAGTATATCGATGGATTTTGTTACGGGATTGCCGAATACGCAAAGAGGTCATAATTCCATTTGGGTAATTGTTGATAGGCTTACTAAATCTGCTCACTTCATTCCAATTGATATTAGTTATCCTTTGGAGAGGTTAGCCGAGATTTATATTCTTGCGGTGGTGAAGTTACATGGAGTTCCTAAGAGTATTGTATCGGATAGAGATCCTAGATTCACATCGAGGTTTTGGGAGAGTTTACAAAAGGCTTTGGGTTCAAAGTTAAGATTGAGTTCGGCTTATCATCCGCAAACGGATGGTCAAACCGAGAGGACAATTCAATCGTTGGAGGATTTATTGCGTGCTTGTGTGCTCGAGCAAGGTGGTGCTTGGGATAGTTATTTGGCATTGATTGAGTTCACCTATAATAACAGTTTTCATTCAAGTATAAGTATGGCACCATTTGAGGCTTTTTATGGTCGGAGATGTCGAACACCTTTGTGTTGGCATGAAACCGGTGAGAGGACGATAGTTGGACCGGAGATGGTACAACAAACGACGGAGAAAGTGAAGTTTATCCGTGAGAAAATGTGTAGCGAGCGATTTTGAACGTGGTTCTTAAGCACAGGTCGCTCTCTGCGGTTGAGTTTACTACAGGTCGATTCATTTTTTATCCTATTGTAAGCTGACTAAGGAAGGGAAATAGATGTCTCCAATTAACCCTGCTTGCATACTGAGTTTAAACAGCAGTCTGTTAAGTTACGAATGCTACAATGTGGGGGGCCTTTGTACTGGTTATTTGTATTTTCGCCAATACGACTTTCTTTCTTTTTATCTAGGCAAAGGGTTTTCTGACAAGGAATAAGGATTAGGATATTAGGACTGATGTTTTTGAATTACTGCTTTTGAGTGATGGGATTTGGGTTTTTTGTGGATTGTGCTCGCTAAGATCTTTTCTTTCGATCTTATGCCTACGTATTCCCGTTTACCGAAACAGGGAAATCAGAGCGTTCGTAGTTCCTCCTATTCTATGGGAGGAAATTGGTTTTTGGTGTCTTGTTCAAAGCCCAAGACGTGAAGCGAAAGGTTGTTTGTATCTTGATCAAAGCCCAAGATATGAAGCTAAAAGGTTGTTTGTATCTTGTTCAAAGCCCAAGATATGAAGCTGAAAGGTCTCGACTTTAGAGAGAATTTGTCGTCTCTAAAGAGGGGAGAAAGAGAATTACTTTAACTGGGATACGCGGATCCTAGCAATGCCATAATTTCCGAAGAAGGGGTTTTAACCTGAAGGAGAAGACTTTAACTCTGTGTATAGAGCAACGCCATCTTTCCTTAGGAATTTCTCATGCTAAAAGAAGGACAGTGGCATGGATGTAGATGATCCAGAGGCTTGCCACTTACAGCGATTAGATGAAAGGGAAGGAGTTGTTGATGTTTGTTTACTGTGAACGAGGCACAAATTTGATGCTAAAAGGTTGATTGGATCAACCAGTGGTTTTCTTATATAAAGCCTAAGAGGAGGCTAATTTCCGCTAGGGAAAATCATTATACAAAGCCTAAGAGGAGGCTATTATGTGTCTCGTACAAAGCCCGAGAGAGAGGCTAAAAGGTTTCGACCCAGTGGGGGATATCATTATACAAAGCCTAAGAGGAGGCTAAAAAAGAGTTGACTCAGCTGGAGAATCTTTTGTAGCTCGTATGAAGCCCGAGATGGAGGCTGAAAAAGAGTTTGACTCTTGCTTATGGAATTTGTATCTCGTACGAAGCCCGAGATGGAGGCGAAAGGATGATTGACTCAACGAGGGAGTCTTTTGTGTCTCATACAAAGCCTGAGAGAGAGGCTAAAAGGTTTTGACTCTACAGGGGAATCTTTTATATTCAACAAGAGAGTGTTTTTTTGTTGTATCTCGTATGAAGCCCGAGATGGAGGCTGAAATTTGTTTGGCTCAATAAGAACCTTTTTGTATCTCGTATAAGGCCCGAGATGGAGGCGAAAGGTTTGCTCCGCTGGGGAGAGTCATTTGTACAAAGCCCAAGAGGAGGCTAACTTATGCTGAGGATAAGAAGGATCATTATATGAAGCCTAAGAGGAGGCGATCCGCTGGCGACTGTTTTAGTTAAGTGACAGATCCGGTATACTGATCTTAACAGAGAAAATCAGTTCTTATATGAGCAACACTGTACTCATGGGTTTGATCTGAGGATCGGGGTTGTTCCCTGTTCTTTAAGGAAAGGGGAAATCCAAAGGGTATTGAGACTGTCCGAGTCTGCGGGTTTCCTTCCTATTTAACGAAAGGGTCACTTGAGAATGTCTTTGAGACTCAAGGAAAACAGACTGTCCAAGTCTAGAGTTTTATCTTTTTTACTATGCTTTGAGAAACAGTAGTAGACTCTGGAAAGGACTGCTCTATGAAGATTACTAAGTTCTGTTCCTATACCTCTAGGAGGTCGTCGGGACAATTTGTATGAAGCCCAAGAGGAAGCTGGAAGCTTTTAAGAAGCCGATCGGTCCTTGTACGAAGCCCAAGAGAAGGCTATCATTCCTGGAGGAAGAGATCATTATACGAAGCCTAAGAGGAGGCTGTGAATACTTCTAAGAAGCCGACGGGTCCTTGTACGATGCCCAAGAGGAGGCCGATGCTTTTAAGAAGCCCGTGGGTCCATCATCCCCTTTCCATTCGGAGAGATGACTCTTTTAAAGATAAAAACCACTGGTAAACGTGCGAGGTTTACTATCCAGCGACTTTTAACTTTTAAAGAGGGTTCCTTAGTTAAGGTCCAAGATTATGACCGTAGTGGGTTCCCAAACCCCGAGACATTCAAGGCAAGCTATTCACAAGGAATAGATCGAGTCAGGAACGTTCGAGAATTTGGAAGAAACTCAAAGATGCCATTCACAGAGAATACATTCATCTTGGGGAGTAGAGTTTCTTGATGATTCCTAAGGAGGACAGCCGAAGAGAAGACTGTATCTGGTGTTCCTATTAGGGATCTAGGTGTCTATTTCTATGAATAAACGGAACGGCTTTACCTAGTTTTAGACGTAGTTGCCGGGAAACTCAAAATATCTATACTATTATTACACAGTCGATATGAGTTTATGAAAGAAGACTTACAGCGAGCAACCCCACAATACAGTTTATATATATAGGAAAGCAGTAAATGAAAGTGATAACCACTTACTCGGTTGTAGAGCTTCCATGCTGTTTGGTTAGTTGTTCAACAAAGAAAGATTGAAAACAACAGTATATTCAAAATCAAAGGAGAAAGTGCTTTGAAAAAGAAAGATTTGGGGTTTACAGCTCAAGGAGATGCCCAGGGTTTTACCAGTGAGTGCACTGTTGAATTTGTACAGAGGGTCTTATACAAGTGGTTGTGGCCCAAAAAGGTTTTCTGTACAAAGGGATGGGTCTTACACTCTCTCAAGAGGCCCAAAAAAGGTTTTAAAGAAAAAGAGTGGGGCTTATAACACGAGGGTAGACCCAGTTGACTTTCGTTTAAAATGGCGATCGCGCCGAGGTTTTCTTTTAACGCAGAGGGACTTATACAATAAGTGAGGCCCAAAAATGATTTTGGTTAAAAGGGGGTTGGGTCTTACACTCTAATAGAGGCCCAAAAGTGTTTTGAATGGGTCTTATAGCTCGAGGAGAGGCCCAGATGATTTTTGAAAAGGCGACGATCGCGCCGTTTGTTTTTTGACGGTATCGGGACTTATGCAATAAGTGAGGCCCAAAAATGATTTGGTCAAAAAAGGATTGGGTCTTACACTCTATTAGAGGCCCATGAGTGTTTGACAAAGTTTGTTTAAAGGAAAAATCAACAAAACCCTAATTTCATCATTTTAAGTAATTATTCAATGAAAAATTAATTAAAATGATACAAAATCCCACATAAGTTTGAATAAACAACTTGTGATTTTGGTTTTAGGTTTGAAAAATGAGGTATAAATCACAAGAGATATTAAAACTCATTTGGTCTTGATTTTTCAACATGTATATTTATTTTTAAATGGTTTAAAAACAAATAAAAGGGATTTATTCACAAAAATACTAACTATATTAAATAAATAATATAAATCTAATTTTTTTGTGGAAATAAATATTTCAATATTTTTGTGATTTTTTGCAAAAAGAACCAATAAAAAATAATTAAAATTGAGTGAGTTATTAATATTCCAAATAATTAACAAAACATGAAAATAATTGGAAAAATAGCAAAATGTGAAAAATCACAAAATGGCATGGGTGGGGTTTGAACCCACGACCTCAAGCATACAAGGCGCGCGGCTTACCACTGGGGTGGTGATACATCCATTGTTAAAACTGAACCAACAAATATACAAGGCATGGCTTGGTTTTGGCTTGCCCAAGGCAAGTTTTGGCTCAAAAACGTGAAGGTGATAACTTTCTCAATTCTTAATGGTTTGAGACAAAATTTATATGTATCTGGGCCAGAATTTCACAAGGAATCCAATGGTGGTGGTGGTTTTTTCATATCATACTCCCTCCTCAAAACCCGATAGTGGTTTAAAAAATGACCTATAATTGCATGTTCTATGCTACAACTCAATACAGGCATGAATTACATGATCAAATGGCACAAACACAACACATATGACATGTATAAGAGATGCATAATCAATGGACTTCAAATGCACACATGTTTTGGTGACTGCAAGTTGAGATGCTTACCCTCCTTTGAGCTTTTGGAGTTTTCTCAGCAATCTGTCAACTCCCTTGCTCCAGATATGATTTTATGCTTTGAACAACCTCAAATGATCCCTTAGATGCTTTGAGGATGGTTGGAATCAGCTGGTACCTGCAAAAACACAAACTGTCCCTTTCTTGCAAAAGGGGTTAAAAGTGACCAAAATAGCAACTCCCTCAAATGGTGTTCCAGATGGTGGGAACCATTTGGGACAGTTCAAGCATGATATTTGGAGTGTGTTTGAGGTTTTATCTGGTTTGGAAAGTGACTGAATCAAGACATGGCTTGAAAAGTGGAAAAAGTGTTATTTTGAGGTTTTGAGAGGTGACTTTGTGATGTTGTGATTACAGGTCACTTTTGATGGTTTGCACAGCTTATATATGATATATATGAGGTGTGTGTGTGATTGGTTTGAGTGGAATTGCTCTCTAACTCAAAAACTCAGAATTACTTGCTTTTGAAGGCAAAATTGGAGTGAAAGAAAAGATTTCGAGGAAAGCATCTGTTTGATGGCTTTGGTGTACTCAAACTGAACACAATTGAGCTCTATTTATAGTAGACCAAGTTTGTTTTGGGATCCACAGTGAATGGCAACTGCAGCAGGTGTTTCCTCAATGTTGGCCAATAAAAATGCAAGTCTCCTCTAGCCATTGACTAGAGGCTAGGGCTCAGAGCTGTGGTTCCCTTGGTCTTGGATAAGTCTTGACTGATTTCAGATGAGAATGGCTCAGTCCATGCCAGCTTGATGGTTCCATTGAATGCTTAAATCCAAATTTGGAGTCTTGTCCCTATTTTGGCAACTCTAGGTTCAACATGCTATTCCTTGTTCCTTGGACCTTGGAGGCTTGGCTCAGTGATTGTCCCCTTTGGATTCAATCCTCAGAGGTGTCCAAGTGGATTGGAGCAATTGAAATTGGCTGATTTTGGCAAATCGAGCCAAAATGCAAATTCTGCCTTGCTTTGACAGATTTCAGCAAGGCAACTTGCCAATGTTGTATCTCATGATGTAGGTTGAATTTGGCAATGTTCTTGGCCATTTTGGAAAGCCCTAACATGATACAACAACTGTTTGAACAAGTTTGGTTTTGATCTCTTTTGATTTCAAGTGAAAAATCCCCCTACATTTGGCAAAAAGTGAAGGCAAATTCTGACTTAGTGAAAATTTCACTAAGTGTTGGAAAAAGTGACATTTTCACTTTTCAGCCATTTTGATCACTCCATAACTCAAAATCCTTAATGAATTGGAATGACTTGTAGTTGAAGCTTTTGTAGATGATAATGAGGTCTACAAATCAAGCTTTGGATGGAAAAAACTGGCCTTGTGGTTTAGGAGTTATGGTCCTCCAAAGTTGGTACCCTAGCCACTTTATTTTTTAACTTAGAATTTTTCTAAGTTTTTATGGTTACCCCTTTTACAAGTTATCCCACTTTTCTTGATTTTTCTTGATGAATGATGATTCAAATCATACATTAACATCATTTTAGGGTTAAAAAATCATTTTGGTGAAAAATCTCAAAAAGTCAAAGTTGACTTTTTGTGCACAGTTGACTTTTTATCAGATGAATTCCAAACTGTGCAATTCTTCAGGAAATCATGTCCTTGACCTAAATCAAACTTGATGGACATGTTCCATGGGTGTCATAGGGTATATTATTTCATGTATTAGGGCTTGGGAGCATTTCCAGGTCAAAAGTCAAAGTTACAGTTGACTTTTCTCGCGAAACCCTAATTGTGGTGCAGATGAAAATGAAACTTGTTGCTCAAGCTTCTTGGATCAATCCATTGTTCCAAATGGATCAATATGGTATATCAAAGACCCTCAAATCATGTCTTGAGGTCTTGGCTCATGGTTTGTCCCAAAAGTCAACTTAGGGGTGAATTAGGTCAAGAAACCCTAATTCCTGATTTTTTATGTATGCATCCCCTGAGGCAAAATTGAGTTGATGAATGGGTTCATGAGGTTCCATGAAGTATATTAGGTTATGTTTTGGATCATTGGCTTGTGCCCAGATGAAATTTTTCATCTGGAGGCCCTGGGCGATCAAAACCCTAATTTGGTGACACAGTCGATCTGGAGGCTTGATCCACCTAGAAGGGAGCAGCATTGTGCTTAATCCTTGAAGTGGGAGTCCTTTTGATCCATTATGGATGTTTGAGAGGTTAGACAAGTTGAAGATCAAGTCATTCCTTGATTGATCCTTTGTCTAAGGCCCTGAGAGGGCTTGAAACCCTAACTCTGATTGCAGTCAATGCTCAACAATTCCCTGAGGAGATTGATGAGGCATGATGATTCATCCATATTGTGCTGATGATTTGCACAATGATGGGAAACTTTAGTGGTCAAAATTTGGGGTATTACAGATTCCCCTATTTAATCTTCTTGGACCCGAAGGTGTGAATGACGAAGGTATTCGAGCATTCGGGGTGCAAGAGGATTCAATATCGGAATATCCGAAATTTTGATGGCTATGAATGGCAGCTCGCGCATTCATCTTCTTTTGGTAAGCACTGATGCTTAGAACGGGTAAACATCCCCTCGATCCTGGTTTCCTACCAAGGAACTGGTCTTAGTTTCTGATTTGAACTTCCCCTCGATCCTGGTTTCCAACCAAGGAACTGGTCTTAGTTGCTGATTTAAACTTCCCCTCGATCCTGGTTTCCTACCAAGGAACTGGTCTTAGTTTCTGATGTAAACTTCCCCTCGATCCTGGTTTCCTACCAGGGAACTGGTCTCAGTTTCTTTCGTCAATAAACTTTATTGACAAGGGACGCTATTCGTAGCGGTTTTCCTCAAACTTCTCACCGAATTTTCCCGGAGAGATGCCATTTGACGGAAAAAGTTTTGATGTCAGACTTGCTGGGGAACCCAATGTCTGAGTTGTAGAGTTGCGAAAACTTCTCTGTTGGAGACGCCATTTGTCGATTCTACTGGGGAAAGCGAGTTTCTTGAGAAACTGCTTCTGCTTGGGGATATTGCATCATACTTTTCTCGGGATCTTCCCAGAGAAATGCCATATGATGGGATCCAATTTTGAGGTGCCGATGACCTTTTCATCAGCGGTTTTTCAGAGAAACACGGATGTACTGCCGAATCTTTGTTTAAGAGGCTTTCTCTGGGGATTTTCCTTTAATCCGGGAAAGCAAGGATATCATCTTCAATGGCGAAGAGTGACATCTGTTGAAGGTTTCTCTGGTCATTCAGAGGTTCAAGTTATCAAAGTGGCCAATTGCCGACTCTGATATAGAGATACACTGGTAGCGAGATTGTTCAGACGCAACAATTCCTGACGAGGAAAGAACTGACAAACTCGATTGAGAGGACGGTTATCACGGCAGGATAAGACCGACTCAAGTGATAGTGATGCAATATGAAATGCGAATGCAAATAAAATGCATGATGTATGTATGCTTATGCTGACAAAACAGACGCGACATACAAACTAAAAGATGAACACGACTGAATACTCGGCCATCGCGGGGCGAAGAAGTACCGTTGGTTCAAAATAGCAATTCCACCTTGCTTAGGAGAGATAGTCCCTGTTGGGAGCTATGTTGATCGGGCTTAGGAGATGAGAACTCGGCCGAAGGTATCAGACGGGAAAACCGCATCTGATACAGTTGATCCTTCATTCAGGCGCACTGGCTTAGAAGGAGTACTTTGATTCTGCACTTCGAAGTTCGCTTACTTCTGGAGAAGCGATCGGTGTTCTTCTGATGTTCAACAGTCAAAAGAAATGCCATCTTTAATTTAAAAGCAGAAAAAGTTTTAAAAAGTAAATTCATTTTGTTTAATTTCAAGAGTCGCTGATTAAGTTAAACAACGTCGTTCTATAAAGCTAAAACAAGTAAGAATTACAAACAAAAGCACAAGGGCTCAAATTTTATTGATAAGATGGAGATCAGCCAAACGCGTGATTCCAAAGAGTATATACAAAGTTAGAAAATGGTAATTTACAGGGAAAAGGGCTACGTTGAAACATAACGACCACTATCCTTCTACCAACTTTGAATCTGGGGCATCCTAAGCTTCTGTCGAAGATGACCTTTGACTGGAGATTTCCTCCGATGGGTGATGTAAGTGCTACTAAAGGACTTGCCTCTGTTGAACATAGTTACTTGCCATTATCCCTAATTTTTGCCTGGATTGTACTATGATGTTTCCAATCCACCGGGATGATTTTTTTTCATGTCTCTAACTTTTGCCTGGACCGCCCTTTCGGGTTTTCAGTCCACCGAGACGTTTTTTTTTTTTAGTTTAGGCGAAGTATTTCTTGACTACATCAACATTCGTGGGGTAGGCAAATTCCTCTCTGTCCATGGTTGCAAGTCTCAAGGCGCCGCCTGAGAAAGCTTTCGTGACCACATAGGGGCCATCATAATTCGGAGTCCATTTGCCTCGCGAATCAGAGAGAAATGATTGTATCTTCTTGAGCACGAGGTCTCCTTTCTTGAAGACACGAGGTCGGACCTTTTTGTCAAACGCCCTCTTCATTCTTTGTTGATACAACTGACCGTGGCATAGTGCCGTGATTCGTTTCTCTTCGATCAGATTGAGTTCGTCGTGTCAACTTTGACACCATTCAGCTTCGGTGAGCTTAGCTTTCATCAATACCCGGATTGATGGGATCTCTACTTCTATGGGGAGAACTGCCTCCATGCCATACACTAGAGAGAAAGGGGTAACCCCTGTTGAAGTGCGGACAGATGTGTGATAACCGTGAAGAGTAAAGGGTAGCATCTCGTGCCAATCTTTGTAGGTTACAACCATCTTTTAAACAATCTTCTTGATGTTCTTGTTAGCCGCTTCTACCGCTCCATTCATCTTGGGTCGGTAGG
This sequence comes from Lathyrus tuberosus, assembly GCA_022829125.1. NCBI lineage: Eukaryota > Viridiplantae > Streptophyta > Magnoliopsida > Fabales > Fabaceae > Lathyrus > Lathyrus tuberosus. The sequence goes on along the minus strand of JALAZF010000840.1, from coordinate 1,357,565 downwards.
GAGATGAGTTATGGTGTTCAATCTTAAACTCTGCGCACAACTCCTTCATCATCTTATTGTTCAAGTTAGATCCATTATCAGTAATGATCTGGCTTGGAACACCATAACGGCAGATGATATTGTTTTTGATAAATCGGACCACCACTTGTCAGGTAAATTAGCGTACGATGCTGCTTCGACCCACTTGGTGAAGTAGTCAATGGCTACCAGAATGAACCGATGTCCGTTTGAAGCCTTAGGTTCAATCAAGCCAATCATGTCGATTCCCCATATGGAAAAAGGCCATAGGGAAGAAAGAACTTTGAGATGTGATGGCAGTACATGAATTTTGTCGGAGTATATCTGACACTTGTGACACCTTCTCATGTACTTGTAGCAGTCAGATTCCATTGTCAACCAATAGTACCCGGCTCTGAGAATTTTTCTCGCCATTGTGTGTCCGTTGGCATGAGTGCCAAAGGATCCTTCATGAATTTCTTTCATAAGCATGTCTGCTTCTGGTCTGTCGACGCATCGGAGCAAGACCATGTCAAAATTCCTCTTATAAAGAGTGTCACCGCTCAAGAAGAAGCTTCCGGCTAGCCTTCTGAGGGTTTTTCTGTCTTTTCTGAGTGCCCCAGGTGGGTACTCTTATTTCTGAAGGAAGAATTTGATATCGTGATACCAAGGTTTGTCGTCTATGACTGATTCGATCGAGAAGATGTAGGCGGGCCATTCAAGGCGCATAACGTCAATCTTAGGTAGGTCATTCCATCGACCTACGCTAATCATGGAAGAAAGAGTGGCTAAAGCATCAGCCATGTGATTCTCACCACGAGGAATGTGATGAAACTCAACTCTATTGAAGAAGGGTAGCAACCTTCTTGCATAATCCTTGTAAGGAATCAACCCTGACTGGTATGTGTTCCAATCTCCTGTTATCTGATTGATAACCAAGGCTGAATCGCCGTATACGTCCAAGTTCTTGATCCTTAAATCAATCGCTTCTTCGAGACCCATAATACAAGCTTCGTATTTGGCCTCGTTGTTCGTACATTTGAACATAAGTCTGGCAGTGAAAGGAATGTGGGTACCCTGAGGGGTAACAATGATTGCCCCAATTCCGTTTCCGTAATGATTAACTGCTCCGTCAAAGATAAGTCCCCACTGGGAACCTGGTTCTGGCCCTTCACTGGGTAACGGTTCATCGCAATCTTTCATTTTGAGATACATGAGATCTTCGTCTGGGAAGTCAAACCCGATTGATTCCTGATCGTCAATCGGTTGATGAGCTAAATGATCGGCTAAAATACTTCCTTTAACGGCTTTCTGAGCGTGGTACTCTATGTCATATTCTGATAGTAACATCTGCCAACGGGCAATCCTTCCCGTGAGAGCAGGTTTTTCGAAGACGTACTTGATTGGATCCATCTCAGAGACCAACCAAGTAGTATGACGAATCATGTACTGACGAAGACGTTTGGCTGCCCAAGCCAATGCTCAACAAGTTTTCTCAAGCATCGTATACCGAGTTTCACAGTCGGTAAACTTCTTGCTTAGATAGTAAATGGCAGACTCTTTCCTTTTGGTTTCGTCTTGCTGGCCAAGTACACATCCCATTGAGTCCTCAAGGACTGTGAGATAAATGATCAGTGGTCTTCCTTCCACTGGTGGTGACAGAATCGGCGGATTCAATAGATATTCCTTAATACTGTCGAAGGCAGTTTGGCAGTCTTCTGACCAAACGCATTCCTGGTTCTTTTTCAGTAATTTGAAAATCGGCACACACGTGGCAGTCATAAGGAATATGAATCTGGAGATGTAGTTCAAACGTCCCAGGAATCCTCTGACTTGTTTTTCAGTTTTCGGAGAAGGCATTTCTCGAATGGCCTTGACCTTGTCAGGATCAACTTCAATTCCTTTCTGGCTAACGATGAACCCTAGTAGTTTCCCCGAACGGACACCAAAGGTGCACTTGTTGGGATTCAAGCGGAGCTTGAATTTTCTTAGACGTTCGAATAATTTTGACAGATGTTCAACGTGCTCATCCTCTGTTTTTGATTTTGCAATCAAATCATCGACATATACCTCGATTTCTTTGTGTATCATGTCATGAAACAGAGTAGTCATGGCCCTTTGATAGGTTGCCCCGGCATTCTTCAAGCCGAATGACATCACCTTGTAACAAAAGGTACCCCATGGGGTAATGAACGAAGTTTTCTCCATGTCTTTCGGCGCCATTTTGATCTGGTTATAGCCCGAGAATCCATCCATGAAGGAGAAAACTTTGAACTTTGATGTGCTGTCTACCAGCATGTCAATGTGTGGTAAAGGAAAGTCGTCCTTTGGACTAGCCTTGTTCAAATCTCTGTAGTCGACACACATTCTGACTTTTCCGTCCTTTTTGGGAACGAGTACGATGTTGGCTAACCATTGAGGATATTCAGATGTAGCGAGGAAACCCGCGTCGATCTATTTCTGTACCTCCTCTTTGATTTTGATGGCCATGTCCGGGTGAGTGCGTCTCAACCTTTGCTTTACTGGCGGACATTCCGATCTCAATGGTAAGCGATGTTCCACGATGCTGGTATCCAACCCAGGCATCTCCTGGTAGGACCAAGCAAACACATCGGGAAATTCTCTGAGAAGCTTTATCAAACCCTCTCTGGCAGTTGGACTGAGCAGTGCTCCAATCCTGATTTCTTTTCTCTCTTTTTCCGAACCCAAGTTTACCGTTTCCAACGGCTCTTTGTGAGGTTCAATGGACCTTTCCTCTTGTCTGAGTATCGGGAGATCTCTTCTGGAATTTCGTTGTCAACTTCTTCTTCAGCCCCAAATACCGGGAACTCAAAGTCGGGAGAAGGCATCGGATCGTATGTTTCAACAGGGTGTAAAACAAGCAATCTGCATGACGTGATGATTCGTGTTTAGAAGAGATAGAGAAAATGCAAGTGTGTGCAGTGTTTTGATTTTACTGCTTGTTTTTATTATCGAATGTTTTTTAGGATTACCATTTTCTGAAAAAGCAAAAAGAGAAAACAGCAATAATGCAGAAATTACAGAACGACGTTATTTTATTAATGCACAAGTCGGTTCTTGAAACTACAGCCCTATAAAACAAAACTCTGTCGCTTCGGGCAAAGCGAAGAGGGAAATTTACAGAAAGCGAGCCCTATCAAAACATCCGTTTCACCTGGACAGGGTGAAAGGCTTAAAGATGGCAATTACTTTGACTGGTAAACGACCTTCGGAACCTCGACAGCAACCCACTGGCGGCGAACTCCTCGATGAATCACAAAGTCTGGCACCTTCCTTGATTTGTCTTCAGAAATGACGCTGATTTCTGGTGGAGTGGGATCATTGGAATCTGTCTCCCAGGCAGAATTGTCGTAGGAGGATTCCTCTGTTGCATTTTGCAAAGTATTTGCGCTCTCAGTTGTATCTCCCCATCCAGTTGGCTGGATATCTTCGAGCCTGATACGAGATCTTTCGGGAGCGGTGTACTTGACCATGAAGTCGTATTTTCCACTTGGTTCTCCCAGAGTGTCCCAAACTTCTTTGGAACTGGAGGAGTCATCCCTCTCGATGACGTTGACCTCAGGAAAAGCGTAGTTGATGAATTCAAGTCCTGCGAACGTTGCGAATTCATCGTCATGCTGAGTAGTTTTGGAATGACCTGAGTGTTGATCCCATGACATGGTGGGGACACAGGTATTCTGTTCAATGACGGTCAGCTGATTTTCGTTGTTCGGCTGACTCTCTTGCCCCAAATCTCCTGGATAAGGTTGCCACATTGGCAGACCATCCATTGGGCCAAAGTAGTTGTAGTCAAAATTGTCTTTCATCGGAGTGTCTTCCTCTAATGAATTCGACGGAACACGACATCCTTCCGGATCACAGTCTCCGTAGATCAGTTCGACGTCTGATCTGGGTATACATTTTGGACTCTGTGCGGGATAGCAAAATGGCATTTGCGTTTCGTCCTGCGACACATAACCGTCCTGGTTAAGATAGGATTTCCAATCCTCTTCTAGATCAAAGGGATCCTCTTCATTGATAGCATGGACTACTTGAGTCACTGGTTGGAGGAAGCCTCCACTATGGAAGAAGTTCTGAATGGGATGAAGACTTTCATCGCCAACAGCTGTCTGGGTGCAGGTTGCAGAAAAACCAAGACCCTTCTTTGTTTTATTGTCGATGGGAATGACAAGCTGTCCCCATCCTTTTGTATTGGTACTCTCGACCGCTTTGATAGCATCCTTGTATGAGGAAATCGACGTTCCTCCCTCGGATTGATTGTCCTTGCTCACCGATAGTGCTTGGAACTGAGTTCCAATAACCTCCTCAGGTTCTATACCAGCAGATGATGACAAGTTGCTCACGAGCAAAGCCTGTTCCCCACAGACTGTGACAAGTTGATCGTTCTGAACGAACTTTAGCTTTTGGTGGAGGGTTGAGGTAACCGCTCTATCCTGATGTATCCAAGGTCTTCCTAATAAACAACTGTACGGTGCCCGGATATCCATGACCTGGAAAGTGACTTGAAAAGTATGAGGACCAATAGTTATGGGAAGATCAACTTCGCCGATAACTGCTTTTCTGGATCCGTCGAACGCTTTGACGACGACCTCGCTGATTCTCATCGGAGGGCCTTTGAATGATAATTGCATCAAAGTAGACTTCGGCATAACATTCAGGGCTGACCCTGTGTCTACCAGTACGCTGGCTAAAGCATCGTCCTGGCAGTTAACTGTGATATTGAGCGCCATGTTATGACGGCGACCCTCTTCAGGTAATTCCTCATCACTAAATCCCAAATTGTTGCAGGAAGTGATGTTAGAGACAATACTATCGAACTGTCTGATTGTTACATCCTGTTCCACAAAGGCCTGCTCTAAGACTTTCTGTAGAGCCTCTCTATGCGCTTCTGAACTGAGTAACAGGGATAAAACCGAGATCATTGAAGGAGTTTGTAACAGCTGATCAACAATGTTGAATTCACTCCTTTGGATGAGCTTTAGCATCTCATCTTTGTCTTTCGACAGGTCGGGATTACTGGATTGACCGACTGGTGGATCAGGAATTTCTGTCTGAAGTTCCTTTTCTTTGTTGGATTCTCCAACTCCTCGGTTGAAGAATCGACCGCTCCGTGTTACACGACTGATGTCTGCAATATTCACAACGGAGGGTAATGGAATTTCCTTTCCATTTTCGACTGTTGTTGAACCGTATTTGTAAGGGATAGCCTTAGCTGATTCATACGGTAATGGTCCCGATAGACAGATGACTATGGGAACCTTCTGGTTTTTCTGACCATCATACGTAATCTCGATCCGTCCCCAGTTGAGAACTCTGGATTCATCAAGCAGAGGAATAATGGCAAAAACATCCCTGGTCCTGTGATGACCAGAGATCGTGAGGACATCCTCAACTTGCTCGGCAAGGTAGTTCGGCGACCAATTGATAAGTCCAGAACCTGGATATGGACGAATTTCTCCGCGATCCACTTGACCCTGAAGAGCTGTTCTCACAAGGTAACACCCTTGGTTACTTTCTGAACAGACGTTACAACTGTCATAGTTGTGTGGGGGCACCTGGCCACGCCCACTTTGAATACAATGTAACCTCACTAGGTTAGCTTCCACTGGTCGGACATCCTGACTTTGACGCCGAGTGGGATTTCTGTTAGTGATACTAATCTACTGAGTATCTTCATCCATATAGATGGGCATCCACCAATGATTTAACAAGTGCTGAAGTGCCTCCTGGACAAGGGTACAACCCCGATCGTTTTCGCATCCTGCTTTACAGCTTTGATAGTTATGTGAGACCAGGAACCCGAGTCGGACCTGCTCAGCATGTAACTCTACCAGGTTGGTATTCATCACGCGAATATCGAAGATCTGAACCATGTTGATTTGATAGGGATTCCTATCATGGTAGTCTTGGATCCATCCAAGATCCATCTGACGCTGGAGGGCCTCTTGTATGAAAGAGCATCCCTGTTTGTTTACCGAGCAAGTCAGACAGGAACTGTAATCGTGTCGCGGCAGATTATGATACTGGCTTTGCCTTGAGTGCATCACCACCAAGTTGACATTCATTGCACGGATATCGTGGTTCTAAATGATGTTGGAATTCGTATAGACCATGTTAACTCCATGAACTCGGTGCTCTTGGATCCATCCGAGATCCATTTGTTCCTGCAGAGCTGCTTGCACGACAGAACATCCTTGATTGTCTTTAGAGCAGATATCACACTGGTGATAGTTATGAGGTGGCACATGGCCATATCCACTCTGCTTACAATGCATCTTGACCAGATTGATCTTCAATAAGAGTACATCGTGAATTTGATAGACGTTGTTAGTCTCTTTCTCAATCAGACTGACTGCAGCTTTCTCGTGTTGAGGAAGCGGGTTCGTGAGAACATTGGGATTCGTATCTTTGAAAGATAAGAGCCCGCTCCTAACAAGCTTTTGCACGTCAGATTTGAAATTAAGGCAGTTCTCTATGTTATGCCCCGATCCTCCTTGATGATAAGGGCATGTCTGATCCGCTTTAAACCAAAAAGATGGATTTTTCGGTACAGTAAGAGGAGACTTAGTCTGAATGTGCCCCTTAGCCAGTAGTAACGGAAATAGTTCTGCGTACGACACGTGTATAGGATCAAACCCTGATGGTCGTGTTGTACGGTTGTTATTGTACTGAGGATGAGCCTGCTGAAGAGGCTGTTGAGTCCTTTGCTGATTAGGTTGGCTCTGCGCAACCTGAGGTTGATATGTAGGAACAGGCGCGGGGCCGATAGCAGGAGTTACCGCTGCTACTGGTTGATAACGACGCCTTTGCTTTCCGAGAGAGATATTCCCAATATCTTGCTCTTTTTTCTTAGGGAGAGCACTACCGTATTTTTTAGTACCACTCGTCGATCCAGTGTCTTTTACCAAACGTCCTTCCCGGACAGCTTCCTCAAGACGTACGCCCATACCGACCATTTCGGTGAAATCACTGGGCGCACTGGCGACCATTCGGCCGTAGTAAAATGAGCTCAAGGTTTTTAAGAAGATCTTTGTCATCTCTTTTTCCTCAAGACGAGGACAAATTTGAGCGGCAATTTCACGCCACCTTTGGGCATACTCCTTAAAAGTTTATTTATCCTTTTGTGACATCGATCTGAGTTGATCTCTGTCGAGCGCCATGTCCAAATTGTATTTGTATTGTTGGACGAAGGCAGTGCCAAGATCTCTGAAAGTGCTGATCGAGGCACGGTTTAGACCCATATACCATTTTAAGGCAGCACCGGTTAAACTATCCTGAAAGTAATGAATCAGCAGGTCCTGATTTTCCGTCTGAGCTGACATTCGTCGAGCGTACATCGTCAAATGACTCTGAGGGCAAGAGTTACCCTTGTATTTTTCAAAGTCAAGCACTTGGAATTTGTGCGGAACTTTCACATTGGGGACCAGACAGAGGTCTGCGGCGTCCTTTCCAAAAAGATCCTGACCGCGAATGGCTTGCAGTTCCCTCTGCATTTCCAAGAACTATTCCTGGAATTCATCCATTCGGTCAAACATAGTCTCCTTCTTTCCAGAAGGTATCTGTGGAATCTGTCCTTCCGGGACAGAGTGCACCACAGGGGGTGGTACCGTAACTACGGCGTTGAATCTTGGCGTCTCCCGAAGTTTGTAACCTTCAGGGGTCTTTAATATGCCTCTGGCATCTTCGCTTTCCCGAAGTTTGTAACCTTCAGGACAAGCGGCTCCTGCAGAAGTTCCCTGATCTTCAACGATCGGCGGAACATATCCTTCCGGGATATAGTTAACAGGCATGCCCCAGGGACGATCTTTCAGCATCTGATACCTAGGATCGAACTTCTCCACTATGGGCGCTGAGGTGATCTCCGAGATCACAGTCCTTTGTAGCTGAGCTTCTGCCATGGCTTGCATGTCGTTACGAAGCTTTCTCATATCCTCTCTCAGAGCGTCGAGCTCTTCTCTCAACTCTCTGTTTTCTTCCTCAAGATTATCCATCTTTTTCTGACGACTGGCCCGAGTATTATACGAATGAGACAGTTTGACTCTAGAATCGAGACACAAACATAAGATTCGTAGGTAAGAAGAATACGCGATGTGAGAATGATAAAATGCAATGATTATATTAATTGTTTATTGATTTAATCAAAATAAACTTCGACAATTAGATTGCAAATATCAAACGGTGGGGAAACCCCTTTTTATTGAAATCAAAGGATTACAGAAATGGAAATCCAGTAGATTACAAGGTGTGGAAACAGAAACCTAAACTAATGGGTCCTGGTACTTCCTCTTCTTTGACCGGGGCGCTTGGGCCGTTGTCGGGTTGTCATTCCTTTGCCAGGTGAAAGGAGCGAGCAAATTCCTTTGGTCGTCTTGATTCTCTACAGCATGTTGCTCTAAAATTTCAATCAGAGCATCTTTTTCTCTCAGTAGTTGCTGTATTTGGATACACTCTATGTTGAGGGTGCGGTACTTGTTCTTCCAAGACCTCCTCTCCTTTTGAACTTTGTTGAGAGTAACCTGAAGCTTTTCAGTCTCAGTCATGAAGTACATGACAGATTCCCTTGGCGGAAGAATTCCGTAACGAGGATAAGGCATTTTTAGCTTGAGAGCTCTAGTTTGTACCCAATGGAGATAAGGCTCCACCGAGACACACTCTAGTTTTCCTAGAGACTCTCGTCCTTTCTTATGAACGTGTTTCCATGCATGCACTATTTCCATCTTCAGTGCCCTGTCGTTTTCTCCTCCTTGAAGAAAAGACCTTCCAGATGAGCGTTCTGCGGAACGAGCCTCATCGGGTATCCAAATTGACGAAGAACCAATATCGGATGATAGTTGATTCCCCCTTTAATTCCTATGAGGGGTACGTTAGGGAAGTTTCCACAACGATCAATGATCCTGATCCCATCATAAATCTTAATGAACCAATCTATATCAGAGTTGGTAAAAGACATGATCTTCTGCGACCAGCGCAGGGCATTCTTGCAATCCCAAAAAGCAGCAGACTTAGGCAAATGAGAGATAAACCATTTGTAGAGCAAAGGTACACAGCATGTGATCTCCCCTCCGCTGTACAAATTTCCTAAGTGTACAGAATGATACGCATCTGCGAGCAAAGTCGGAACAGGGTTTCCAATGAGAAAAACCTTAATAGCGTTGATATCGACGAAGTTATTGATGTTGGGAAACAAAAATAACCCGTAGGTGAGTAAAACAAAGATGCTTTCGAAAGCAGTCCCGTTCCCTATACTAGCGAAGTACAGAGCTTTCTTTGTTAAGAACTGGGCTGGCAAACCTTGTATGCCACCCTTGGTAGTAAGGTGAATGCTGACCTCAGACTCGTCCAAATGAATTGCTCTTGCAATAGTCTGATTCTTTGGAATTTCTTCCAGTCCAGAAAATGGAGCTCGATCAGTGATATGTAGATCAATCAGATGAGAATACTCCTCCAGCGTTGGTGCTAGCTGGTAATCCGGGAATGTGAAACAGTGATAAACTGGATCGTAGAATTGAACGAGCGCATCCATGATTCCCCCAATCACATCGACTCTTAAAAGTGGTAGCAAACCACCGTGCTTGGCTCTGAAAGCCTCTGGGTTAGTGATCATCCTCGCTAACCTTCTCAAATCCTCAAGCTTTGGAACCTTGAAGGTATACTGGTAAGTTCTCCTTCTACCGAAATCCATCGGTGCAATCCTTTTCTCTGATATTTGCAATCACAGTCTTAGTTTATTTTGAAAACAGAGAGACTAGAAGAGAAAGTTTTTTGAATGTTTTAATGATTTTTTTTAGATGAATGCATGAATGCAGCACACAAAAACATAGAAAAAACATGGGGTCAGAGGGTCGTTGTCATGAAGTCAAGGCTCTACCCATCCCCAAAGGTTTACTAAGGTGATTTTTGTACCTGTACTCATTATCATTAGCTCCTCCCAGGAAGGCAGACAACAAGCGGATCGCCAGCGAGTTGTGTGCAATCTTAGAGTAAGTGCTATTCACCGAGAATAGATCACCAGCCTCAAATGAGGGTAGTATCGCGTAACAGCTATTTCCGATAGCTTCCGCACTACGAAAGGGTTTGGCTCCTCAGCTTCTCAGACTGATCAACCGACCCATTGTCTAGGTGAGAGAACGGGATACGTCGGTCAGCCTCCATCGAGGTTGATGGTCGACCTCGTCGCCATCACTTATCTTAAGTGTATACTCGATCTTTCCACATACGGCATCACCCGCATTCCCAGTAGCAGAAAAATAAACACGTATAGCAATTAGGTAAAGTAGTATATATATATTTGTCTTAAACATCCTAGACCTAATGAAACTAAGGATCTAAGTTCCTGACAGAAATGGGTTCCCCAGCGGAAGCCCCAATCTGTGGTATTCACATAAGTGAAGAGAAAGAAGAAAAGAGATCTGAGAGAACCCCACGGTGGGCGCCACTTTTCTGTAGCGAGCGATTTTGGACGTGGTTCTTAAGCACAGGTCGCTCTCTGCGGTTGAGTTTACTGCAGGTCGATTCATTTTTTATCCTATTGTAAGCTGACTAAGGAAGGGAAATAGATGTCTCCAATTAACCCTGCTTGCATACTGAGTTTAAACAGCGGTCTGTTAAGTTACGAATGCTACAATGTGGGGGGCCTTTGTACTGGTTATTTGTATTTTCGCCAATACGACTTTCTTTCTTTTTATCTAGGCAAAGGGTTTTCTGACAGGGAATAAGGATTAGGATGTTAGGACTGATGTTTTTGAATTACTGCTTTTGAGTGATGGGATTTGGGTTTTTTGTGGATTGTGCTCGCTAAGATCTTTTCTTTCGATCTTATGCCTACGTATTCCCGTTTACCGAAATAGGGAAATCAGAGCGTTCGTAGTTCCTCCTATTCTATGGGAGGAAATTGGTTTTTGGTGTCTTGTTCAAAGCCCAAGACGTGAAGCGAAAGGTTGTTTGTATCTTGATCAAAGCCCAAGATATGAAGCTAAAAGGTTGTTTGTATCTTGTTCAAAGCCCAAGATATGAAGCTGAAAGGTCTCGACTTTAGAGAGAATTTGTCGTCTCTAAAGCGGGGAGAAGGAGAATTACTTTAACTGGGATACGCGGATCCTAGCAATGCCATAATTTCCGAAGAAGGGGTTTTAACCTGAAGGAGAAGACTTTAACTCTGTGTATAAAGCAACGCCATCTTTCCTTAGGAATTTCTCATGCTAAAAGAATGACAGTGGCATGGATGTAGATGATCCAGAGGCTTGCCACTTACAACGATTAGATGAAAGGGAAGGAGTTGTTGATGTTTGTTTACTGTGAACGAGGCACAAATTTGATGCTAAAAGGTTGATTGGATCAACCAGTGGTTTTCTTATATAAAGCCTAAGAGGAGGCTAATTTCCGCTAGGGAAAATCATTATACAAAGCCTAAGAGGAGGCTATTATGTGTCTCGTACAAAGCCCGAGAGAGAGGCTAAAAGGTTTCGACCCAGTGGGGGATATCATTATACAAAGCCTAAGAGGAGGCTAAAAAAGAGTTGACTCAGCTGGAGAATCTTTTGTAGCTCGTATGAAGCCCGAGATGGAGGCTGAAAAAGAGTTTGACTCTTGCTTATGGAATTTGTATCTCGTACGAAGCCCGAGATGGAGGCGAAAGGATGATTGACTCAACGAGGGAGTCTTTTGTGTCTCATACAAAGCCTGAGAAAGAGGCTAAAAGGTTTTGACTCTACAGGGGAATCTTTTATATTCAACAAGAGAGTGTTTTTTTGTTGTATCTCGTATGAAGCCCGAGATGGAGGCTGAAATTTGTTTGGCTCAATAAGAACCTTTTTGTATCTCGTATAAGGCCCGAGATGGAGGCGAAAGGTTTGCTCCGCTGGGGAGAGTCATTTGTACAAAGCCCAAGAGGAGGCTAACTTATGCTGAGGATAAGAAGGATCATTATATAAAGCCTAAGAGGAGGCGATCCGCTGGCAACTGTTTTAGTTAAGTGACAGATCCGGTATACTGATCTTAACAGAGGAAATCAGTTCTTATATGAGCAACACTGTACTCATGGGTTTGATCTGAGGATCGGGGTTGTTCCCTGTTCTTTAAGGAAAGGGGAAATCCAAAGGGTATTGAGACTGTCCAAGTCTGCGGGTTTCCTTCCTATTTAATGAAAGGGTCACTTGAGAATGTCTTTGAGACTCAAGGAAAACAGACTGTCCAAGTCTAGAGTTTTATCTTTTTTATTATGCTTTGAGAAACAGTAGTAGACTCTGGAAAGGACTGCTCTATGAAGATTACTAAGTTCTGTTCCTATACCTCTAGGAGGTCATCGGGACAATTTGTACGCCCCCCAAGAGGAGGCTGGAAGCTTTTAAGAAGTCGATCGGTCCTTGTACGAAGCCCAAGAGAAGGCTATCATTCCTGGAGGAAGAGATCATTATACGAAGCCTAAGAGGAGGCTGTGAATACTTCTAAGAAGCCGACGGGTCCTTGTACGATGCCCAAGAGGAGGCCGATGCTTTTAAGAAGCCCGTGGGTCCATCATCCCCTTTCCATTCGGAGAGATGACTCTTTTAAAGATAAAAACCACTGGTAAACGTGCGAGGTTTACTATCCAGCGACTTTTAACTTTTAAAGAGGGTTCCTTAGTTAAAGTCCAAGATTATGACCGTAGTGGGTTCCCAAACCCCGAGACATTCAAGGCAAGCTATTCACAAGGAATAGATCGAGTCAGGAACGTTCGAGAATTTGGAAGAAACTCAAAGATGCCATTCACAGAGAATACATTCATCTTGGGGAGTAGAGTTTCTTGATGATTCCTAAGGAGGACAGCCGAAGAGAAGACTGTATCTGGTGTTCCTATTAGGGATCTAGGTGTCTATTTCTATGAATAAACGGAACGACTTTACCTAGTTTTAGACGTAGTTGCCGGGAAACTCAAAATATCTATACTATTATTACACAGTCGATATGAGTTTATGAAAGGAGACTTACAACGAGCAGCCCCACAATACAGTTTATATATATAGGAAAGCAGTAAATGAAAGCGATAACCACTTACTCGGTTGTAGAGCTTCCATGTTGTTTGGTTAGTTATTCAACAAAGAAAGATTGAAAACAACAGTATATTCAAAATCAAAGGAGAAAGTGCTTTGAAAAAGAAAGATTTGGGGCTTACAGCTCAAGGAGAGGCCCAGGGTTTTACCAGTGAGTGCACTGTTGAATTTGTACAGAGGGTCTTATACAAGTGACTGTGGCCCAAAAAGGTTTTCTGTACAAAGGGATGGGTCTTACACTCTCTCAAGAGGCCCAAAAAAGGTTTTAAAGAAAAAGAGTGGGGCTTATAACACGAGGGTAGGGCCAGTTGACTTTCGTTTAAAATGGCGATCGCGCCGAGGTTTTCTTTTAACGCAGAGGGACTTATACAATAAGTGAGGCCCAAAAATGATTTTGGTTAAAAGGGGGTTGGGTCTTACACTCTAATAGAGGCCCAAAAGTGTTTTGAATGGGTCTTATAGCTCGAGGAGAGGCCCAGATGATTTTTGAAAAGGCGACGATCGCGCCGTTTGTTTTTTGACGGTATCGGGACTTATACAATAAGTGAGGCCCAAAAATGATTTGGTCAAAAAAGGATTGGGTCTTACACTCTATTAGAGGCCCATGAGTGTTTGACAAAGTTTGTTTAAAGGAAAAATCAACAAAACCCTAATTTCATCATTTTAAGTAATTATTCAATGAAAAATTAATTAAAATGATACAAAATCCCACATAAGTTTGAATAAACAACTTGTGATTTTGGTTTTAGGTTTGAAAAATGAGGTATAAATCACAAGAGATATTAAAACTCATTTGGTCTTGATTCTTCAACATGTATATTTATTTTTAAATGGTTTAAAAACAAATAAAAGGGATTTATTCACAAAAATACTAACTATATTAAATAAATAATATAAATCTAATTTTTTTGTGGAAATAAATATTTCAATATTTTTGTGATTTTTTGCAAAAAGAACCAATAAAAAATAATTAAAATTGAGTGAGTTATTAATATTCCAAATAATTAACAAAACATGAAAATAATTGGAAAAATAGCAAAATGTGAAAAATCACAAAATGGCATGGGTGGGGTTTGAACCCACGACCTCAAGCATACAAGGCGCGCGCCTTACCACTGGGGTGGTGATACATCCATTGTTAAAACTGAACCAACAAATATACAAGGCATGGCTTGCCCAAGGCAAGTTTTGGCTCAAAAACGTGAAGGTCATAACTTTCTCAATTCTTAATGGTTTGAGACAAAATTTATATGTATCTGGGCCAGAATTTCACAAGGAATCCAATGGTGGTGGTGGTTTTTTCATATCACACTCCCTCCTCAAAACCCGATAGTGGTTTCAAAAATGACCTATAATTGCATGTTCTATGCTACAACTCAATACATGCATGAATTACATGATCAAATGGCACAAACACAACACATATGACATGTATAAGAGATGCATAATCAATGGACTTCAAATGCACACATGTTTTGGTGACTGCAAGTTGAGATGCTTACCCTCCTTTGAGCTTTTGGAGTTTTCTCAACAATCTGTCAACTCCCTTGCTCCAGATATGATTTTATGCTTTGAACAACCTCAAATGATCCCTTAGATGCTTTGAGGATGGTTGGAATCAGCTGGTACCTGCAAAAACACAAACTGTCCCTTTCTTGCAAAAAGGGTTAAAAGTGACCAAAATAGCAACTCCCTCAAATGGTGTTCCAGATGGTGGGAACCATTTGGGACAGTTCCAGGATGATATTTGGAGTGTGTTTGAGGTTTTATCTGGTTTGGAAAGTGACTGAATCAAGACATGGCTTGAAAAGTGGAAAAAAGTGTTATTTTGAGGTTTTGAGAGGTGACTTTGTGATGTTGTGATTACAGGTCACTTTTGATGGTTTGCACAGCTTATATATGATATATATGAGGTGTGTGTGTGATTGGTTTGAGTGGAATTGCTCTCTAACTCAAAAACTCAGAATTACTTGCTTTTGAAGGCAAAATTGGAGTGAAAGAAGAGATTTCGAGGAAAGCATCTGTTTGATGGCTTTGGTGTACTCAAACTGAACACAATTGAGCTCTATTTATAGTAGACCAAGTTTGTTTTGGGATCCACAGTGAATGGCAACTGCAGCAGGTGTTTCCTCAATGTTGGCCAATAAAAATGCAAGTCTCCTCTAGCCATTGACTAGAGGTTAGGGCTCAGAGCTGTGGTTCCCTTGGTCTTGGATAAGTCTTGACTGATTTCAGATGAGAATGGCTCAGTCCATGCCAGCTTGATGGTTCCATTGAATGCTTAAATCCAAATTTGGAGTCTTGTCCCTATTTTGGCAACTCTAGGTTCAACATGCTATTCCTTGTTCCTTGGACCTTGGAGGCTTGGCTCAGTGATTGTCCCCTTTGGATTCAATCCTCAGAGGTGTCCAAGTGGATTGGAGCAATTGAAATTGGCTGATTTTGGCAAATCGAGCCAAAATGCAAATTCTTCCTTGCTTTGACAGATTTCAGCAAGGTAACTTGCCAATGTTGTATCTCATGATGTAGGTTGAATTTGGCAATGTTCTTGGCCATTTTGGAAAGCCCTAACATGATACAACAACTGTTTGAACAAGTTTGGTTTTGATCTCTTTTGATTTCAAGTGAAAAATCCCCCTACATTTGGCAAAAAGTGAAGGCAAATTCTGACTTAGTGAAAATTTCACTAAGTGTTGGAAAAAGTGACATTTTCACTTTTCAGCCACTTTGATCACTCCATAACTCAAAATCCTTAATGAATTGGAATGACTTGTAGTTGAAGCTTTTGTAGATGATAATGAGGTCTACAAATCAAGCTTTGGATGGAAAAAATTGGCCTTGTGGTTTAGGAGTTATGGTCCTCCAAAGTTGGTACCCTAGCCACTTTATTTTTTAACTTAGAATTTTTCTAAGTTTTTATGGTTACCCCTTTTACAAGTTATCCCACTTTTCTTGATTTTTCTTGATGAATGATGATTCAAATCATACATTAACATCATTTAGGGTTAAAAAATCATTTTGGTGAAAAATCTCAAAAAGTCAAAGTTGACTTTTTGTGCACAGTTGACTTTTTATCAGATGAATTCCAAACTGTGCAATTCTTCAGGAAATCATGTCCTTGACCTAAATCAAACTTGATGGACATGTTCCATGTGTGTCATAGGGTATATTCATTCTTGTATTAGGGCTTGGGAGCATGTCCAGGTCAAAAGTCAAAGTTACAGTTGACTTTTCTCGCGAAACCCTAATTGTGGTGCAGATGAAAATGAAACTTGTTGCTCAAGCTTCTTGGATCAATCCATTGTTACAAATGGATCAATATGGTATATCAAAGACCCTCAAATCATGTCTTGAGGTCTTGGCTCATGGTTTGTCCCAAAAGTCAACTTAGGGGTGAATTAGGTCAAGAAACCCTAATTCCTGATTTTTGATGTATGCATCCCCTGAGGCAAAATTGAGTTGATGAATGGGTTCATGAGGTTCCATGAAGTATATTAGGTTATGTTTTGGATCATTGGCTTGTGCCCAGATGAAATTTTTCATCTGGAGGCCCTAGGCGATCAAAACCCTAATTTGGTGACACAGTCGATCTGGAGGCTTGATCCACCTAGAAGGGAGCAGCATTGTGCTTAATCCTTGAAGTAGGTGTCCTTTTGATCCATTGTGGATGTTTGAGAGGTTAGACAAGTTGAAGATCAAGTCATTCCTTGATTGATCCTTTGTCTAAGGCTCTGAGAGGGCTTAAAACCCTAACTCTGATTGCAGTCAATGCTCAACAATTCCCTGAGGAGATTGATGAGGCATGATGATTCATCCATATTGTGCTGATGATTTGCACAATGATGGGAAACTTTAGTGGTCAAAATTTGGGGTATTACAAGATGAAAGCTTCTCAAAGTAGACAAAAGAGTTATCATGACAAGAGAAGAAAAGATCTTGAGTTTCAAGAAGGCGACCATGTGTTTTTTAGAGTTACGCCGGTTACGGGTGTGGGTCGTGCTTTGAAGTCGAAGAAATTGACTTCTCGTTTTATTGGTCCGTATCAGATTTCTGCACGAGTTGTTGTTGTGGCTTACCGTGTGGCGTTGCCTCCGAATCTTTCGAATTTGCATGATGTATTCAATGTTTCGCAACTTCGGAAGTATGTTCCGGATCCGTCACATGTTATTCCTATGGACGAGGTTGAAGTGAGAGATAACCTTACGGTGGAAGCGTTACCGATTAGGATTTTGGACCGTGAAGTTAAGAAGCTAAGAGGCAAGGATATTGCACTTGTGAAAGTAGCGTGGGGAGGCGCTGCGGAAGGCGATATGACTTGGGAACTAGAGAGTAGGATGCGAGAGTCGTATCCGGAGTTGTTTGAATCAGGTAATATTTTCGAGGACGAAAATTTCTAAAGTGGGGGAGAGTTGTAACGCCCCGATTCCAATTATTCCCATTTTGTTGAGTCTTTTATTTAGATTGAGTGATAAATTATTTTATTTGTGAAATTGGTGTGTTAATATGCTATGTTGATGTGTTATGATATTTTGCCGTTTTTGAGAGTTTTCGGGGAAATTAGAATGGAGGGTATTTTGGACATTTCTCAATTAATGATAAATTAGAAATTTAGTAAAAATTGTTAGAAAAGTGATTAAGTGTAGAATTGTGTGAGAAAATGAATTAATTGAATTTTGCGTAAAAGAAATAGAAAAGAAATAGAAAAGAAAGAAAAAGAAAATGAGAAAAGGAAATTGGAGAGAAAGAGAAAGAAAAGAAAAATAGAAAGAAAGAGGAGAGAAAGAAAGAGGAAGAGGAGAAAGGAGAAGAAAAAATTGGGAAAAACTAGGAAATCATCAAGAACAATCATCTAGTAAGCTTGGAATCCGGGTAAGGGTGTGAAATCTTATTATCTTATTAATGTGTATCATTATGTATGATTGTGTTGTTGTTGTTGTTGTTGTGGATTTTTAGGAGTTTTTGCATAAACCCATATTTTGTAAAATTGCTTGGAAATCGATTAAATGTGGTTGAAATCATGTTGTTAGTGTCCATAATTGTTGGTATATGATAGATACTTGTCATTGGACATTGTATTGGTAATTTTCTGGTGTGTAGGTGGAATTTGGGATGATTTTGGGTGTAACCCGTAGAACAAAATTATGCAGAAGAATTTTTCTGGTTTTTCCAGGTCATACGCGTATGGGGCATGTTCATACGCGTATGAACCTTGGCAATACGCGTAATGGGGGCGAGCCATGGGCCAATACGCGTATGGTTTTCCTTTTTACTCGACCATCTGCCCATTTGCGTATGATACGCGTAGCATTGTAGGGCGATACGCGTACGGTGCTGGGCAGTACGCGTATGGACTTTTCAACGTGGAATTTGGGAAGAATGGGTCTCTGCCCGTACGCATATGACATGTGCCCGTACGCGTATGGCCAGAGGAGTTGTAAAAATGTGATTTTTCAAAAATGTGTTTTCGTTTCCGTCCGTAACTTTTGTTCCGATTATCCGATTTTTACATTCTTGGTGTTGTTGGAAAACTATTGAGCTGTACTATATGATTATGATGATTTGGAAATTGTTAGCCGATTAAATAAGTCGGAAAAGTCAGGAATAGTGTTATTTAGCGACTTTTACCGTTTTGAATGTGCGTTTGGATGTGAATCATACAATAGTGCATTGATGTGAATGTATATAAATTGTATGTGATTGTATGAGATGAATGCATGAATATATTGTGAATATGTATGCATTTCAAGAATGTCTTGAGTCATTGGCATGTGAAGCATAATGATGTGCATTCTTGTGTTGAGGGATTCTAATGAGAATCCGCTATAACGTCGTGTGCCCGCTTGTGGGGTGTGAGCGATGATTATAGACGATCGTGTGCCCGCTTGTGGGGTGTGAGAGATCGGGTCGTGTGCCCGCTTGTGGGGTGTGAGCGATCCATAAACACCGTGTGCCCGCTTGTGGGGTGTGAGCGGTGGGTGAACATCGTAGGCCCGACGGGGAGTTACAGTGATGTAACGAGCGATGGTTCCAGCAGAGTTCCTGAGTGAACTTGATATGATTGAGTTGGTACCGCATTGCATTTGCATAGAGTCGTGAGTCGGCCTCTATGATTTTCATTTATCATCTTTATAATGGTGCATTGATGAATGAACATAAATGTGTATATTTATGTGGAATGATGAGAAATGTGAAAGTAGGCATGATGTATATGCTTGGTTGTGAATATATATATACATTGTGATGTATATGAGTGAGTTGTGATGAATTGTGGTGAGAATGTGAACTATGTGTATTTTCATGCTAAGATACATAATTATATGCATTGTTATTATGATAATATTTCTCACCCTTCTGTTGTTTTATAATGCTCTATGAGGCATTGCAGAGTAGGTATGCTGGTGGTCTTTTTGTGGAGCGTGTCTTCATTCTTTTGGTCGGTTGGCTCTGATATGTAGCACCGGGTAGCTAGGATGGCTATGATTCTTTTGTGATACATTTGTGCATGTATCTTGTTGATGAATGTTTATGTAAACATGAATGATGTTGGTGGAGAATACTTGATGATTCATGTATATATGTATATATGTTTGTTGTTATTCAATGTTTAGATTTTCCGCTTTTATTCTAAATATTGAGATGTGGGTGTAAGGACTAAGTTCCTCTGTTGCAAAGTTACCCCACTGCTGCATATCAATGGTTGAGCAGGTGTTGTATGTTTTAACTTAATGTATAATGTGACATACCTCTTTTATACTATGTTTATAATTATACTCTGACGAAATTTTTAATATGTGCCTAAATGATTATGTGATTATTTGGGGGTATAGAAAGGGGGTGTTACATTAAGTGGTATCAGAGCCAGAGTTGAGTCAGTTATGTCTGTCTTTTTGTTGTGGTTGAATTGTTGTTTAACTTTGTTGTCATTTTTGGGAATGATCAGAATATGGCTGGTAGGAACGACAATGCGATGGCTGCTGCTTTGGAAGCAATGGCTAGGGCGGTGCAAGGTGCGCCGAACGTGAATGCTAATGACGAGTTCAGGAAGAATTAACCACCGGTTTTCAAAGGAAGATTTGATCCCGATGGTGCTCAACTTTGGTTGAAAGAGATTGAAAGGATCTTCAGATTAAACAAGCTGTGGGATATCAAAGGATAAGAAGGTTTTCGGATTTGACGGAATGTTGTAGAATCTTCGAGGAAGATAGCAAGGCTCGTTCTACACATTATAAAAGTTTGAATGAGAGGAAGGGAAAGCAACAAGATAGAAGTGGACCTTATGTGACACCCGCTGATAAGGGAAAGCATAGGGGAAACTTTGAGAAGAGATCTGGAGGAGGAGGTTCCGGTTCCATTAAGTGTTACAAGTGTGGAGAAATGGGTCATAAATCATTTGAGTGTGGAAAGACTGTGGTGAAATGTTCTAACTGTGGAGGCCTTGGGCATGCTACTGCCGATTGTAGAAGGAATGTGGTGAAGTGCTATAATTGTGGGGAACCTGGTCACATTAGCACGAATTGTCCGAATCCGAAGAAAGCTCCAACTGGTGGGAAGGTATTTTCTTTGGCAGGAACTCAGACTTCCAGTGCAGACCATCTGATTAAAGGTACTTGCTTTATTAATAGTACACCTTTAGTCGCTATTATTGATACTGGAGCGACTCATTCGTTTATTTCGTCTGAGTGCGTGAAGCGTTTGAATCTTGTGTTGTCTCTGATGGATGATAAGATGGTTATTGATACTCCAGCAATGGGGTCAGTAACTACTTCTTTGGTTTGTTTGAGTTGTCCATTGACCATTTATGGTAAGGACTTTGAAATGGATTTAGTGTGTTTGCCGTTGGAAGGGTTGGATGTGGTCTTGGGTATGAATTGGTTGCAATTTAATAGGGTTCATATTGATTGCTATCACAAGTTAGTGAGGTTTCCTTCTTTGGAAGAGGACGAAGACTCGAGTCTCTTGTCTACTAAAGAGTTGAAGAGACTTTTGGCGGACGAAGCTTAGTTGTTCGGGTTGTTTGCATCTTTAACTGTGGATAGTCAGGTGTCACTTGATGTGTTTCCTGTTGTGTGTGATTTTCCTGAAGTGTTTCCTGAGGATATTACAGAGGTACCGCTGGAAAGAGAAGTTGAGTTTTCTATTGATCTAGTTCCGGGTACTAGACCGATTTCGATGGCACCGTATCGTATGTCGGCATCGGAGTTGGTAGAATTGAAGAAGCAATTGAATGACTTGTTGGATAAGAGATTTGTAAGACCAAGTGTTTCTCCTTTGGGTGCTCCGGTATTGTTGGTAAAAAAGAAGGATGGGAGTATGCGGTTATGCATTGATTATCAACAATTGAACAAGGTGACAATTAAGAACAAGTATCCGCTTCCAAGGATCGATGATTTGTTGGACCAATTGGTTGGTGCGCGTGTTTTTAGCAAGATTGATTTGAGATCAGGATATCACCAGATTCGTGTGAAAGAAGAGGATATTCAAAAGACGGCCTTTAGGACACGGTATGGCCATTACGAATATTCTGTGATGCCATTCGGGGTTTCTAATGCGCCGGGTGTGTTTATGGAATACATGAATCGTATTTTTCATGAACAGTTAGATCGTTTTGTGGTTGTGTTCATCGACGATATTTTGATTTACTCTAAGTCTCAAGAAGAGCATGAAGAGCATTTGAGGATTGTGTTACAAATTTTGAAAGAGAAACAATTGTATGCTAAGTTGTCGAAATGTGAGTTTTGGTTGTCGGAAGTAAGTTTTCTTGGACATGTTATTTCCGGTAGTGGTATTAGTGTTGATCCATCCAAGATTGATGCAGTGATGCAATGGGAGGCTCCTAGATCGGTTACGGAGATTCGAAGCTTTCTAGGCTTGGCGGGTTATTATCGGAGGTTTATTGAGGGATTTTCGAAGTTGGCACTTCCGTTAACGCAATTGACTTGTAAAGGAAAGGCTTTCATTTGGGATATTCATTGTGAAGAGAGTTTCAATGAGCTAAAAAGAAGGTTGACAACGACTCCGATCTTGATTTTGCCAAATCCTAAGGAACCATTTGTTGTGTATTGTGATGCTTCATTGGTTGGTTTAGGTGGTGTTTTGATGCAAGATGGAAAAGTTGTGGCCTATGCTTCAAGACAATTGTGAGTGCATGAAAAGAATTATCCTACACATGACTTGGAGTTAGCGGTCGTGGTATTTGTTTTGAAAATATGGAGGCACTATCTTTATGGTGTGAGATTTGAGGTTTTTAGTGATCACAAGAGCTTGAAATATTTATTTGATAAAAAAGAATTGAACATGAGACAAAGGAGGTGGTTAGAGCTTTTGAAAGATTATGATTTTGGTTTGAATTACCATCCGGGTAAGGCAAACGTGGTGGCCAATGCTTTGAGTCGAAAGTCGTCACATATGTCTGCATTAATGATGAGAGAATGGGAACTTTTGGAGAATTTTAGAGACTTGAGTTTGGTTTGTGAAATTACGCCGAGAAGTGTGAGACTTGGTATGCTACATGTTACGAATGACTTTCTTGCAACCGTGCGTGAAAAGCAAAAGTTGGATTTGAAATTCGTTGATTTGATGATGAATGAGAATGAGGATTTCAAGGTTGATAATTTTGGAGTTTTGAGATTCCGTGGTCGTATTTGTATTCCCGATGATGCGGAGTTGAAAAAGATGATATTGGAAGAAGGACACCGAAGTAACTTAAGTATGCATCCGGGAGCGAATAAAATGTATCAAGATTTGAAGAAAATCTTTTGGTGGTCCGGGTTAAAGAGAGATGTGGCTCAATTTGTGTATGCGTGCTTAACTTGTCAAAAGTCGAAGGTGGAACATCAAAAGCCTAGTGGATTGATGCAACCGTTGGACATTCCGGAGTGGAAATGGGATAGTATATCGATGGATTTTGTTACGGGATTGCCGAATACGCAAAAAGGTCATAATGCCATTTGGGTAATTGTTGATAGGCTTACTAAATCTGCTCACTTCATTCCAATTGATATTAGTTATCCTTTGGAGAGGTTAGCCGAGATTTATATTCTTGCGGTGGTGAAGTTACATGGAGTTCCTAAGAGTATTGTATCGGATAGAGATCCTAGATTCACATCGAGGTTTTGGGAGAGTTTACAAAAGGCTTTGGGTTCTAAGTTAAGATTGAGTTCGGCTTATCATCCGCAAACGGATGGTCAAACCGAGAGGACAATTCAATCGTTGGAGGATTTATTGCGTGCTTGTGTGCTCGAGCAAGATGGTGCTTGGGATAGTTATTTGGCATTGATTGAGTTCACCTATAATAACAGTTTTCATTCAAGTATAAGTATGGCACCATTTGAGGCTTTGTATGGTCGGAGATGTCGAACACCTTTGTGTTGGCATGAAGCCGGTGAGAGGACGATAGTTGGACCGGAGATGGTACAGCAAACGACGGAGAAAGTGAAGTTTATCCGTGAGAAGATGAAAGCTTCTCAAAGTAGACAAAAGAGTTTTCATGACAAGAGAAGAAAAGATCTTGAGTTTCAAGAAGGCGACCATGTGTTTTTGAGAGTTACGCCGGTTACGGGTGTGGGTCGTGCTTTGAAGTCGAAGAAATTGACTTCTCGTTTTATTGGTCCGTATCAGATTTCTGCACGAGTTGGTGTTGTGGCTTACCGTGTGGCGTTGCCTCCGAATCTTTCGAATTTGCATGATGTATTCAATGTTTCGCAACTTCGGAAGTATGTTACGGATCCGTCACATGTTATTCCTATGGACGAGTTTGAAGTAAGAGATAACCTTACGGTGGAAGCGTTACCGATTAGGATTTTGGACCGTGAAGTTAAGAAGCTAAGAGGCAAGGATATTGCACTTGTGAATGGAGCGTGGGGAGGCGCTGCGGAAGGCGATATGACTTGGGAACTAGAGAGTAGGATGCGAGAGTCGTATCCGGAGTTGTTTGAATCAGGTAATATTTTCGAGGACGAAAATTTCTAAAGTGGGGGAGAGTTGTAACGCCCCGATTCCAATTATTCCCATTTTGTTGAGTCTTTTATTTAGATTGAGTGATAAATTATTTTATTTGTGAAATTGGTGTGTTGATGTGTTATGATATTTTGCCGTTTTTGAGAGTTTTCGGGGAAATTAGAATGGAGGGTATTTTGGACATTTCTCAATTAATGATAAATTAGAAATTTAGTAAAAATTGTTAGAAAAGTGATTAAGTGTAGAATTGTGTGAGAAAATGAATTAATTGAATTTTGAGTAAAAGAAATAGAAAAGAAATAGAAAAGAAAGAAAAAGAAAATGAGAAAAGGAAATTGGGGAGAAAGAGAAAGAAAAGAAAAATAGAAAGAAAGAGGAGAGAAAGAAAGAGGAAGAGGAGAAAGGAGAAGAAAAAATTAGGAAAAACTAGGAAATCATCAAGAACAATCATCTAGTAAGCTTGGAATCTGGGTAAGGGTGTGAAATCTTATTATCTTATCAATGTGTATCATTATGTATGATTGTGTTGTTGTTGTTGTGGATTTTTAGGAGTTTTTGCATAAACCCATATTTTGTAAAATTGCTTGGAAATCGATTAAATGTGGTTGAAATCATGTTGTTAGTGTCCATAATTGTTGGTATATGATAGATACTTGTCATTGGACATTGTATTGGTAATTTTCTGGTGTGTAGGTGGAAATTGGGATGATTTTGGGTGTAACCCGTAGAACAAAATTATGCAGAAGAATTTTTCTGGTTTTTCCAGGTCATACGCGTATGGGGCATGTTCATACGCGTATGAACATTGGCAATACGCGTAATGGGGGCGAGCCATGGGCCAATACGCGTATGGTTTTCCTTTTTACTCGGCCATCTGCCCATTTGCGTATGATACGCGTAGCATTGTAGGGCGATACGCGTACGGTGCTGGGCAGTACGCGTATGGACTTTTCAACGTGGAATTTGGGAAGAATGGGTCTCTGCCCATACGCGTATGACATGTGCCCGTACGCGTATGGCCAGAGGAGTTGTAAAAATGTGATTTTTCAAAAATGTGTTTTCGTTTCCGTCCGTAACTTTTGGTCCGACTATCCGATTTTTACATTCTTGGTATCGTTGGAAAGCTATTGAGCTGTACTATATGATTATGATGATTTGGAAATTGTTAGCCGATTAAATAAGTCGGAAAAGTCAGGAATAGTGTTATTTAGCGACTTTTACCATTTTGAATGTGCGTTTGGATGTGAATCATACAATAGTGCATTAATGTGAATGTATATAAATTGTATGTGATTGTATGAGATGAATGCATGAATATATTATGAATATGTATGCATTTCAAGAATGTCTTGAGTCATTGGCATTTGAAGCATAATGATGTGCATTCTTGTGTTGAGGGATTCTAATGAGAATCTGCTATAACGTCGTGTGCCCGCTTGTGGGGTGTGAGCGATGATTATAGACGATCGTGTGCCCGCTTATGGGGTGTGAGCGATCGGGTCGTGTGCCCGCTTGTGGGGTGTGAGCGGTCCATAAACACCGTGTGCCCGCTTGTGGGGTGTGAGCGGTGGGTGAACATCGTAGGCCCGACGGGGAGTTACAGTGATGTAACGAGCGATGGTTCCAGCAGAGTTCCTGAGTGAACTTGAGATGATTGAGTCGGTACCACATTGCATTTGCATAGAGTCGTGAGTCGGCCTCTATGATTTGCATTTATCATCTTTATAATGGTGTGTAGCGAGCGATTTTGGACGCGGTTCTTAAGCGCTGGTCGCTCTCTGCAGTTTGAGCTTTAAACTACAGGTCGATTCATTTTTTATCCTATTGTGAGCTAAATAAGAAAGGGAAATAGATGTCTCCAATTAACCCTGTTTGCATACTGAGTTTAAACAGCGGTCTGTTAGGTTACGGATGCTATCAATGTGGGGGGGCTTTTGTACTGGTTATTCGTATTTCGCCAATACGGTTCTCTTTCTTTTTTCTAGGCAAAGGGTTTCTGGTGGGGAATAAGGATTAGGATGTTAGGACTGGTGCTTTTGAATTACTGCTTTTGGTTGACGAAGGTATGGGATTTGGGTTTTTTGTTGATTGCGCTCGCTAAGATCTTTTCTTTCGATCTTATGCCTACGTATTCCCGTTTACCGAAACAGGGAAATCAGAGCGTTCGTAGTTCCTCCTATTCTATGGGAGGAAAGGGGTGTTTTGGTGTCTTGTTCAAAGCCCAAGACATGAAGCGAAAGGTGATTTGTATCTTGTTCAAAGCCCAAGATGTGAAGCTGAAAGGTCTATTTGAGTCTTGTTCAAAGCCCAAGACGTGAAGCTGAAAGACCTCGACTTTAGAGAGAATTTGTCATCTCTAAAGAGGGGAGCAATGCCATAATTTCCAAAGAAAGGGTTTTAACCTGAAGGAGAAGACTTTAACTCAGTGTAGAGCAATGCCATCTTTCCTTAGGAATTTCTCATGCTAAAAGAGGGACAGTGGCATGGATTTAGATGATCCAGAGGCTTGCGGCTTACAGCGATTAGATGGGGGGAAAGGAGTTGTTGATGTTTGTATGCTGTGAACGATGCACAACTTTGATGCTAAAAGGCCGATTGGATCAACCAGTGGTTTTCTTATACAAAGCCTAAGAGGAGGCTAATTTCTGCTAGGAAAATCATTATACAAAGCCTAAGAGGAGGCTATTTTGTGTCTCGTACAAAGCCCGAGAGAGAGGCTAAAAGTTTTTGACCCAGTGGGGCATATCGTTATACAAAGCCTAAAAGGAGGCTAGCAAAGAGTTGACTCAGTTGGAGAATCTTTTATACTCAGTAATAGAGTGTTTTTGTATCTCGTACAAAGCCCGAGAGAGAGGCGAAAAGGTTATTTTGACTCCACTGGGGAGAATTTTGGTATCTCGTACGAAGCCCAAGATGGAGGCTATTGTAACTATTTCAGTTGAGTGACAGATCCAATATACTGATTTAAAAGAGAAAATCAGTTCTTATATGAGCAACACTGTACTCAGGGATTTGATTTGAGGATCAGGGATATTTCCTTCTCTTTGAGGAAACGGGAAATCCAAAGGGTATCGAGACTCTCCGAGTCTGCGGGTTTCCTTCCTATTTAACGAAGGGTGCTTGAGAATGTCTTTGAGACTCAAGGAAGTTAGACTGTCCGAGTCTAGAGTTTTATCTTTTGTACTATGCTTCGAGAAACAGTAGTAGACTCTATGAAAGGACTGTTCTATGAGGATGACTAGGTTCTGTTCCTATACCTCTAGGAGGTCGTCGGGACAATTTGTACGAAGCCCAAGAGGAGGCTGGAAACTTTTAAGAAGCCGACGGGTCCTTGTACGAAGCCCAAGAGGAGGCTATCATTCCCGAAGGAAGAGATCATTATACGAAGCCTAAGAGGAGGCTGTGAATACTTCTAAGAAGCCGTAGGGTCCTTGAATAATGCCCAAGAGGAGGCCGATGCTTTTAAGAAGCCCGTGGGTCTTATCATCTCCTTTCCATTAGGAGAGATAACTCTTTTAAAGATAAAAACCACTGGTAAACGTGCGAGGTTTACTATCCAACGACTTTTAACTTTTAAAGAGGGTTCCTTAGTTAAGGTCCAAGATTATGACCGTAGTGGGTACCCAAACCCCGAGACATTCAAGGCAAGCTATCCACAAGGAATAGATCAAGTCAGGAAAGTTCGAGAATTGGGAAGAAACTCAAAGATGCCATTCACGGAGAATACATTCATCTTGGGGAGTAGAGCTTCTCGACGATTCCTAAGGAGGACAGCCGAAGAGAAGACTGTATCTGGTGCTCCTATTGGGGATCTAGGCGTCTATTTCTACGAATAAGTGAAACGGCGTCACCTAGTTCTAGACGTAGTTGCCGGGGAAACTCGAAATATCTATACTATTATTACACAGTAGATATGAGTTTATGAAAGGAGACTTACAGTGAGCAGCCCCACAATACAGTTTATAATATGAAAGCAGTAAATGAAAGCGATAACCACTTACTCGGTTGTAGTGTTTCCATGTTGTTTGGTTAGTTGTTCAACAAAGAAAGATTGAAAACAACAGTATATTCAAAATCAAAGCAGAAAGTGCTTTGAAAAAGAAAGATTTGGGGCTTACAGCTCAGGGAGAGGCCCAGGGTTTTATCAGTGAGCGCACTGTTTGAATTTGTACAGAGGGACTTATACAAGTGACTGAGGCCCAAAAAGGTTTTCTGTACAAAGGGATGGGTCTTACACTCTCTCAAGAGGCCCAAAAAGTTTTAAAGAAAAAGAAATGGGTCTTACTACTCGAGGGTAGGCCCAGATGGTTTTTATTTTTAAACGGGCGACGATCGCGCCGTTTACTTGTACAGAGGGACTTATACAATGAGTGAGGCCCAAAAAGTTTTTGTACAAGGGGGATGGGTCTTACACTCTCTCAAGAGGCCCCAAGAGGTTAAAAGAGAAGGGGGGCTTATAACACGAGGGTAGGCCCGGATGATTTTTGAAAAGGCGACGATCGCGCCGTTTGTTTTTTGACGGTATCGGGACTTATACAATAAGTGAGACCCAAAGATAATTTGGTCAAAAAAAGGATTGGGTCTTACACTCTAATAGAGGCCCAAAGTGTTTTGAAAATGATTTATGAGGGTTGAATTAATCCAAAACCCTAATTTGTTTTCAAAAATGTATTTAATTGAATAAAAATTCAATTAAAATGATCAAAAATTGTTTAACACATGGAAAACAAATTGTGATCTTGGATTAATGCTTCAAAAATTAAGTATTGACCTACAAAATAATTAGAAAGCATTAAAAGTTGCAAAATCAATGTAGAAAAAATATTTAAAATGCCAAAAACAATCAAAATATTAATTCTTTACAAAAATATCAATTATATGAAATAAATAATATTTTTGGGATTTTTTGATAAAATAAAATATTTTAACATTTTTGTGAATTATTAAAAAAAGAATCAACTCAAAATCATTAAAACTCAGAGAGAAATTAATTTTTGAATCAATTAAACAAAATCACAAAATTCAAATATTCAAATATATGAAAATGGCGCCAAGAACAACACCAAGAACACGCGCGTTTTTCAGTTTGCCCAGATTTACATTTTCCATCCAATCTCACTGAATACGTAATTATAACATGCAATCCACATATCATTATGCTCGCCTCAACCTCACGATCATGTCTATGTACTTTAATTTCATTTAAATTAAACATACAACAAGAAATCACGAAGAGACCTCAAGAACCCTAATTTCTGCATGAAGGCTAGGATTTTTGATACACGATTCAAACAATGCAATTAATTGAGGGAAAACATTCCATGCATGATTATGAACATATGGCCAAATTATTGTGCGAGGAAATATGCATAGATTGAGAGATGACCAAGTATGTG
Organism: Lathyrus tuberosus; assembly: GCA_022829125.1. Lineage (NCBI taxonomy): Eukaryota > Viridiplantae > Streptophyta > Magnoliopsida > Fabales > Fabaceae > Lathyrus > Lathyrus tuberosus. The sequence goes on along the minus strand of JALAZF010000840.1, from coordinate 1,328,167 downwards.
CTTACCTCCAAGTCGTGACAGCAAGAGCAGATGTGATTTTGAGTTGGAGGTGTTACAGATGAGTGGTGATGATCTGGACAGCTTCCCTACACCATATGGAGTGTGTTTGAACACTTGGATTGAATTGAAATGGACTGGATCAGTTTATGGCATCTCAGCTGCAACTTCACTTCAAACTTGTGTGGATGGCAAGTGATTTTGTCAAATTGATGTTCCAGATGTTATGTGAGTGTTTGATCAGCTCATATGTGATGTATGTGAGGTGTGTGAGTGATTGGTTTGTGCAGAATTGCTCTCAAACTCAAAACCCGATAGCTACCTTGCTAAGAAAGGCATTTTTGCCAAGAGAAAGAGATTTTGAGGAAAGCATCTGTTAGATGGCTTTGGTGTACTCAAACTGATCACAATTGAGCTCTATTTATAGTAGAGCAAGTTTGTTTTGCAAGGAATAGTGCATGGCAGCTGGTAAGTAGGTTTCCTCAATGTTGGCCAATGGAAATGAAAGTCTCCTCTAGCCATTGACTAGAGGTTAGGGCACAGAGATTTGGTCCCCTTGGTCTTGGATAAGTCTTGACTGATTTCAGATGAGAATGGCTCAGTCCATGCCACCTTGATGGTTTCATTGAATGCCTCATTCCAAATTTGAAGTCTTGTCCCTATTTTGGCCATTCTAGGTTCAACATGCTATTCTTTGTTCCTTGGACCTTGGAGGCTTGGCTCAGTGATTGTCCCCTTTGGATTCAATCCTCTGAGGTGTCCAAATGGATTGGAGCAATTGAAATTGGCTGATTTTGGAAAATCGAGCCAAAATGCAAATTCTGCCTTGCTTTGACAGATTTCAGCAAGGCAACTTGCCAATGTTGTATCTCATGATGTAGGTTGAATTTGGCAATGTTCTTGGCCATTTTGGAAAGCTCTTACATGATACAACAACTGTTTGAACAAGTTTGGTTTTGATCTCTTTTGATTCCAAGTGAAAAATCCCCCTACATTTGGCAAAAAGTGAGGCAAAATCTGACTTAGTGAAAATTTCACTAAGTGTTGGAAAAAGTGACTTTTTCACTTTTCAGCCACTTTGATCATTCCATAACTCAAAATCCTTATGAATTGGAATGACTTGTAGTTGATGTTTTTGTAGGTGATAGTGAGGGCTACAAATCCATCTTTGGATGAGAAAAAATGGCCTTGTGGTTTAGGAGTTATGGTCCTCCAAAGTTGGTACCTTTGCCACTTTATTTTTAACTTAGAAAAATTTCTAAGTTTTATGGTTACCCCTTTTACAAGTTATCTCACTTTTCTTGATTTTTCTTGATGAATGATGATTCAAATCATACATTAACATCATTTTAGGGTTAAAAATCCATTTTGGTGAAAAATCTCAAAAAGTCAAAGTTGACTTTTGTGCACAGTTGACTTTTTATCAAATGAATTCCAAACTGTGCAATTCTTCAAGAAATCATATCCTTGACCTAAATCAAACTTGATGGACATGTTCCATGGGTGTCATAGGGTATATTCAATCATGTATTAGGGTTTGGGAGCATGTCTTGGTCAAAAGTCAAAGTTACAGTTGACTTTTCCCTTAAAACCCTAATTGTGGTGCAGATGAAAATGAAACTTGTTGCTCAAGCTTCTTGGATCAATCCATTGTTCCAAATGGATCAATATGGTGTATTAGAGACCCTCAAATCATCTCTTGAGGTCTTGGCTCATGGTTTGTCCCAAAAGTCAACTTAGGGGTGAATTAGGTCAAGAAACCCTAATTCCTGATTTTTGATGAATGCATCCCCTGAGGCAAAATTGACTTGATGCATGGGTTCATGAGGTTCCATGAAGTATATTAGGTCATGTTTTGGATCATTGCCTTGTGCCCAGATGAAAATTTCCATCTGGAGGCCCTGGTCGACCAAAACCCTAATTTGGTGACACTGTCGATCTTGAGACTTGATCCACCTAGAAGGGAGCAGCCTTGTGCTTAATCCTTGAAGTGGGAGTCCTTTGTGATCCATTGTGGATATTTAAGAGATTAGACAAGTTGAAGATCATGTCATTTCTTGATTGATCCTTTGTCTAAGCACTCAGAGAGGGCTTGAAACCCTAATTTTGATTGTATTGGATGCTCACCCATCTTTGGGGAGACTGATGAAGCATGATGGTTCATCCATATTGTGATGATGATTTTCACAATGATGGGAAATCTAAGTGGTCAAAATTTGGGGTATTACAGATGCCCCTATTTAATCTTCTTGGACCCGAAGGTATGAATGACGAAGGGATTCGGGCATTCGGGGTGCAAGAGGATTAAATATCGGAATATCCGAAATTTTGATGGTGGTTATGAATGGTAGCTTACGCATTCATCTTCTTTAGCTAAGCGATGATGCTTAGAAAATGTAAACTTCCCCTCGATCCTGGTCTTCAGCCAAGGAACTGGTCTCAGATTTCTTTTGAAACAAACCTCCCCTCGTTCTTGGTTTCCTACCAAGGAACTGGTCTTAGTTTATTATTTAAACTTCCCCTCGATCCTGGTTTCCTACCAAGAACTGGTCTTAGTTTCTGATTTAAACTTCCCCTCGATCCTGGTTTCCTACCAAGAGCTGGTCTTAGTTTCTTTTGTCAATAAACTTTACTGACAAGGGACGCTATTCGTAGCGGTTTTCCTTCAAACTTCTCGCCGAATTTTCCTGGGGAGATGCCATTTGAGTGGAAAAAGTTTTGATGTCAGACTTGCTGGGGAACCCAGTCGTCTGAGTTGTAGAGTTGTACAAACTTCTCTGTTGGAGACGCCATTTGTCGATTCTACTAGGGAAAGCGAGTCTCTTGAGAGACTGTTTTCGTTTGGGATCTTTCATCATACTTTTCTCGGGATCTTCCCGGAGAAACGCCATATGATGGGGTCCAATTTTGAGGTGCCAATGACCTTTTCATCAGCGGTTTTTTGGAGCAAAACTGGCGTGCTGCCGAATCTCTGATCGCGAGGCTTTCTCTGTGGATTTTCCTTAATCCGGGAAAGCAAGGATATCATCTTCAATGGCGAAGAGTGATGTTTATTGAGAGTTTTCTCTGGCTTTTCAGAGGTTCAAGTTATCAAAGTGGCCAAGTGCCGACTCTGATCTAAAGATACACTGGTGGCGAGATTGTGCAGACGCAACACTTCCTGACGAGGGAAGAACTGACAAACTCGATTGAGAAAACTGTTTATCACTAGGGGACAAGACCGACTCAAGTGATAGTGATGCAATATGAAATGTGAATGCAAATAAAAAATGCATGATGTATGTATGTATATGCTGACAAAACAGACGCGACATACAGATGAACACAATTGGATACTCGGCCATCGCGGGGCGTATAGAGATATCGCTGGTTTAAGATAGCAATTCCACCTTGCTTAGGAGAGATAGTCCCGTTGGGAGCTATGTTGATCGGGCTGAAGAGATGAGAACTCGGCCGAGGATGTCAGACGAAACAAGGTCTCTGACACAGTTGATCCCTTCATTCAGGCATACTGGCTTAGAAGGAGTACTTTGATTCTGCACTTTGAAGTTCGCTTACTTCGGGAGAAGCAATCGATGTTCTTCTGATGTTCAACAGTCAAAAGAAATTGCCATCTTTATTTTAAAAGCAGAAAAAGTTTTAACAAGTAAATTCATTTTTGTTTTATTTCAAGAATCGCTGATTAAGTTTAAACAACGTCGTTCTGTAAAGCTAAAACAAGCAAGAATTACAAACAAAAGCACAAGGGCTCAAATTTTATTGATAAGATGGAGATCAGCCAAACACGTGATTCCAAAGAGTATATACAAAGTTAGAAAACGGTAATTTACAGGGAAAAGGGCTACGTTGAAACATAACGACCACTATCCTTCTACCAACTTTGAATTCGGGACATCCTGAGCTACTGTCGAAGATGACCTTTGACTGGAGATTTCCTCCGATAGGTGATGCTGTAACTGCTGCTGAGGGACTTGCCTCTGTTGAACATAGTTACTTGCCATTATCCCTAATTTTTGCCTGGATTGTACTATGAGATTTCCAATCCATCGGGATGATTCTTTTTTTTTTCATGTCTCTAACTTTTGCCTGGACCGCCCTTTCGGGTTTTCAATCCACCGAGATGTTTTTTTTTTTTAGTTTTAGGCGAAGTATTTCTTGACTACATCAACATTCGTGGGGTAGGCAAATTCCTCTCCGTCCATGGTTGCAAGTCTCAAGGCGCCGCCTGAGAAAGCTTTCGTGACCACATAGGGGGCATCATAATTCGGGGTCCATTTGCCCCGAGAGTCAGTGAGAAATGATTGTATCTTCTTGAGCACGAGGTCACCTTTCCTGAAAACACGAGGTCGGACCTTTTTGACGAACGCCCTCTTCATTCTCTGTTGATACAACTGACCGTGGCATAGTGCCGTGATTCGCTTCCCTTCGATCAGGTTCAATTCGTCGTGTCGACTTTGACACCATTCAGCTTCGGTGAGCTTAGCTTCCATCAATACCCTGATTTATGGGATCTCTACTTCTATGGGGAGAACTGCCTCCATGCCATATACTAGAGAGAAAGGGGTTGCCCCTGTTGAAGTGCGGATAGATGTTCGATAACCATGAAGAGCAAAGGGTAGCATCTCGTGCCAATCTTTGTAGGTTACAACCATCTTTTGAACAATCTTCTTGATGTTCTTGTTAGCCGCTTCTACCGCCCCGTTCATCTTGGGTCGGTAGGGAGATGAGTTATGGTGTTCGATCTTGAACTCTGCACACAACTCTTTCATCATCTTATTGTTCAAGTTAGATTCATTATCAGTAATGATCTCGCTTGGAACACCATAACGGCAGATGATATTGTTTTTGATAAATCGGACCACCACTTGTCGGGTTACATTGGCGAATGACGCTGCTTCGACCCACTTGGTGAAATAGTCAATGGCTACCAGGATGAACCGATGTCCGTTTGAAGCCTTGGGCTCAATCATACCAATCATGCCGATTCCCCATATGGAAAAAGGCCACGGGGAAGAAAGAACTTTGAGATGTGATGGCGGTACATGAATTTTGTCGGAGTATATCTGACACTTGTGACACCTCCTCATGTACTTGTAGCAGTCGGATTCCATTGTCAACCAATAATACCCGGCCCTGAGAATTTTTCTCGCCATTGTGTGTCCGTTGGCATGAGTGCCAAAGGATCCTTCATGAATTTCTTTCATGAGCATGTTTGCTTCTGGTCTGTCGACACATCGGAGCAAGACCATGTCAAAATTTCTCTTATAAAGAGTGTCACCACTCAGGAAGAAGTTTCCAGCCAATCTTCTGAGGATTTTCGTGTCTTTTCTGAGTGCCCCAGATGGGTACTCTTGTTTCTGAAGGAAGCATTTGATATCGTGATACCAAGGTCTGTCATCTATGACTGCTTCAATCGTGAAGACGTAAGCGGGCCGTTCAAGGCGCATGATGTCGATCTTAGGTATGTCATTCCATTGACCTACACTAATCATGGAAGAGAGAGTGGCTAATGCATCAGCCATGTGATTCTCATCACGAGGGATGTGATGAAAGTCGACTCTGTTGAAGAAAGGTAACAACCTTCTTGCATAGTCTTTGTAAGGAATCAATCCTGATTGGTATGTGTTCCAATCTCCTTTTATCTGGTTAATAACCAGGGCTGAATCACCGTATACGTCCATGTTTTTGATCCTTAAATCAATCGCTTCTTCGAGACCCATAATACATGCTTCGTATTCGGCCTCATTGTTCGTACATTTGAACGTAAGTCTGGCAGTGAAAGGAATGTGGGAGCCCCGAGGGGTAACAATGATTGCCCCAATTCCATTTCCATAATGATTGACTGCTCCGTCAAAGATGAGTCCCCACTAGGAACCTGGTTCTGGCCCTTCACTGGGTAGCGGTTCATCGCAATCTTTCATTTTTAGATACATGACATCTTCGTCTGGGAAGTCAAACCCGATTGATTCTTGATCGTCAATCGGTTGATGAGCCAAATGATTGGCTAAAATACTCCCTTTAACGGCTTTCTGAGCATGGTACTCTATGTCATATTCTGATAGTAACATCTGCCAACGGGCAATCCTTCCCGTGAGAGCAGGTTTTTCGAAAACGTACTTGATTGGATCCATTTCGGAGACCAACCAAGTAGTATGACGAATCATGTACTGGCGAAGACGTTTGGCTGCCCAAGCCAAAACACAACAAGTTTTCTCAAGCATCGTATACCGAGTTTCGCAGTCGGTGAATTTCTTGCTTAGATAGTAAATGGCAGACTCTTTCCTTTTAGTTTCGTCTTGTTGGCCAAGTACACATCCCATTGAGTCCTCTAGGACTGTGAGGTAAATGATCAGTGGTCTTCCTTCCACTGGAGGTGATAGGATCGGAGGATTCAACAGATATTCCTTGATACTGTCGAAGGCGGTTTGGCAATCTTCTGACCAAACGCAATCCTGGTTCTTTTTGAGTAATTTGAAAATCGGCGCACAAGTGGCGGTCATAAGGAATATGAATCTGGAGATGTAGTTCAAACGTCCCAGGAATCCTCTAACTTGTTTTTCAGTTTTCGGAGAAGGCATTTCTTGAATGGCCTTGACCTTGTCAGGATCAACCTCAATCCCTTTCTGGATGACGATGAACCCTAGTAGTTTCCCCGAACGGACACCGAAGGTGCACTTGTTGGGATTCAAGCGGAGCTTGAATTTTCTTAGACGTTCGAACAATTTTGACAGATGTTCAACGAGCTCATCCTCCGTTCTTGATTTTGCAATCAAATCATCGACATATACCTCGATTTCCTTATGTATCATGTCATGAAACAGAGTAGTCATGGCCCTTTGATAGGTTGCCCCGGCATTCTTCAAACCGAACGGCATTACCTTGTAACAAAAGGTACCCCATGGGGTAATGAACGAAGTTTTCTCCATGTCTTTCGGCGCCATTTTGATCTGGTTATAGCCCGAGAATCCATCCATGAAGGAGAAAACTTTGAACTTTGTTGTGCTGTCTACCAGCATGTCAATGTGTGGTAAAGGAAAGTCGTCCTTTGGACTTGCCTTGTTCAAGTCTCTGTAATCAACACACATTCTGACCCTTCCGTCCTATTTGGGAACGGGTACGATGTTGGCTAGCCATTGAGGATATTCAGATGTAGCGAGGAAACCCGCGTCGATCTGTTTCTGTACCTCCTCTTTGATTTTGATGGCCATGTCCGGGTGAGTGCGTCTCAACCTTTGCTTTACTGGCGGACATTCTGATCTTAGCGGTAAGTGATGTTCCACGATGCTGGTATCCAACCCTGGCATATCCTGATAGGACCAAGCGAACACATCGGGGAATTCTTTGAGAAGCTTTATCAAACCCTCTCTGGCATTTGGACTGAGCAGTGCTCCGATCCTGATTTCTTTTCTCTCTTTTTCTGAACCCAAGTTTATCGTTTCCAACGGCTCTTTTTGAGGTTCAATGAACCTTTCCTCTTGTCTGAGTAGTCGGGAGATCTCTTCTGGAATTTCGTTGTCATTTTCTTCTTCAGCCTCGAATACCGGGAACTCAAAGTTGGAAGAAGGCATCGGATCGTATGTTTCAACGGGGTATAAAACAAGCAATCTGCATGACGTGATGATTCGTGTTTAGAAAAGATAGAGAAAATGCAAGTGTGTGCAGTGTTTTGATTTTACTGCTTGTTTTTATTATTGAATGTTTTTTTTAGGATTACCATTTTCTGAAAAAGCAAAAAGAGAAAACAACAATTAATGCGGAAATTACAGAACGACGTTATTTTATTAATGAAAAAGTCGAATCTTGAAACTATAGCCCTATAAAACAAAACTCTGTCGCTTTGGGCAAAGCGAAGAGGGAAATTTACAGAAAGCGAGCCCTATCAAAACATCTGTTTCACCTGGGCAGGGTGAAAGGTTAAAGATGGCAATTACTTTGACTGACGAACGACCTTCGGAACCTCGACAGCAACCCATTGGCGGCGAACTCCTCGGTGAATCACAAAGTCTGGCACCTTCCTTGATTTGTCTTCAGAAATGACGCTGATTTTTGGTGGAGCAGGATCATTGGAATCTGTCTCCCAAGCAGAATTGTCGTAGGAGGATTCCTCTGTTGCATTTTGCATAGCATTGGTGCTCTCAGCTGTATCTCCCCATCCAGTTGACTGGATATCTTCGAGCCTGATACGAGAGCTTTCGGGAGCAGTGTACTTGACCATAAAGTCGTATTTTCCACTTGGTTGTCCCAGAGTGTCCCAAACTTCTTTGGAACTGGAGAAGTCATCCCTCTCGATGACGTTGACCTCGGGAAAAGCATAATTGATGAATTCTAGTCCTGCAAACGTTGCGAATTCATCTTCATGTTGAGTAATTTCCGAATGACCTGAGTGTTGATCCCATGACATGGTGGGGACACAGGTATTCTGTTCAATGACGCTCAGCTGAGTTTCATTACTCGGCTGACTTTCTTGCCCCAAGTTTCCTGGATAAGGCTGCCACATTGGCAGGCCATCCATCGGGCCATAGTAATTGCGGTCAAAGTTGTCTTTCATCAGAGTGTCTTCCTCTAATGAATTTGGCGGAGCACGGCATCCTTCCGGATCACAATCCCCGTAGATCATTTCGACATCAGATCTTGGTATAAATCTCGGACTTTCTGTAGGAAAGAAAAAAGGCATAGGCACCTCTTCCTGAGACATATAGCCGTCCTTGTTAAGGTAGGACTTCCATTCTTCATCTGTGTCAGAGGGATCTTCCTCATTGATAGCATGAACTATCTGAGACACTGGGTGAAGAAATCCTCCACGGTGGAAGAAGTTTTGAAAGGGATGAAGACTTTCATCGTTGGCGGCTGTCTGGGTACAGGTTGCAGAAAAACCAAGACCCTTCTTTGTTTTATTGTTAATAGGAATGACAAGCCGTCCCCATCCGGTTGTATCGGTACTCTCGACCGCTTTGATAGCATCGTTGTATGAGGAAATCGAGGTTCCTCCTTCAAACTGATTGTCCTTGCTCACCGATAGTGCTTGGAACTGAGTTCCAATAACCTCCTCGGGTTCTACACAAGCAGATGATGATAAGTTACTCACAAGCAAGGCTTGTTCCCTACAAACCGTGACAAGTTGATCGTTCTTGACGAACTTTAGCTTTTGGTGGAGGGTTGAAGTAACCGCTCCAGCCTGATGTATCCAAGGTCTTCCTAATAAACAACTGTATGTTGCCCGGATGTCCATGACCTGGAAAGTGATTTGGAAAGTGTGAGGACCAATAGTTATGGGAAGATCAACTTCGCCGATAACTGTTTTTCTGGATCCGTCGAATGCTTTGACGACGACCTCGCTGACTCTCATCGGAGGGCCCTTAAATGATAATTGCGTCAAAGTGGACTTCGGCATAACATTCAGGGCTGACCCTGTGTCTACCAGTACGTTGGCTAAAGCATCGCCCTGGCAGTTAACTGTAATGTTGAGCGCCATGTTATGACGGCGACCCTCTTCAGGTAATTCTTCATCACTAAATCCCAAATTATTGCAGGAAGTGATGTTAGAGACAATGCTATCGAATTGTCTGATTGTTACATCCTGTTCCACAAAGGCTTGCTCCAAGACTTTCTGTAGAGCCTCTCTGTGTGCTTCTGAACTGAGTAACAGTGATAATACTGAGATCTTTGAAGGAGTCTGTAACAGTTGATCAACGATGTTATATTCACTCCTTTGGATGAGCTTTAGCATCTCATCTTTGTCTTTTGAAAAGTCGGGATTACCAGATTGACTGACTAGCGGATCAGGAATTTCTGCCTGAAGTTCCTTTTCTTTGTTGGATTCTCCAACCCCTCGGTTGAAGATTCGACCGCTCCGTGTTACACGACTGATGTCTGCAATATTCACGACGGAGGGTAATGGAATTTCCTTTCCATTTTCAATTATTGTTGCACCGTATTTGTAAGGGATAACCTTAGTTGATTCATACGGTAATGGCCCCGGTAGATAGATGACTATGGGAACCTTCTGATTTTTCTGACCGTCATAAGTAACCTTAATCCGTCCCCGGTTGGGAACTCTAGATTCGTCAAGTAGAGGGACGATGGCAAAAACATCCCTGATCTGGTGATGACCAGAGATCGTGACAACATCCTCAACTTGATCGGCAAGGTAGTTCGGCGACCAAATGATGGGTCCTGAACCGGGATATGGACGAATTTCTCCATGATCGACCTGACCCTGAAGAGTTGCTCTCACAAGGTAACACCCTTGGTTACTTTCTGCACAGACGCTACAACTGTCATAGTTATATGGTGGCACCTGGCCACGCCCACTTTGAATACAATGTAACCTCACTAGGTTACCTTCCATTGATCGGACATCCTGACTTTGATGACGAGTAGGATTCCTGTTATTGATACTAATCTGCTGAGTATCTTCGTCCATATAGATTGGCATCCACCAGTGATTTAACAAGTGCTGAAGTGCCTCCTGGACAAGGGTACAACCTCGATCGTTTTCGCAACCTGCTTTACAGCTTTGATAATCGTGTGATATTAAGAATCCGAGTCGGACCTGCTCAGCATGTAACTCTACCAGGTTGGTATTCATCGCGCGAATGTCAAAGATCTGAACCATGTTGATTTGATAGGAGTTCTTATCATGGTAGTCTTGGATCCATCCAAGATTCATCTGACGCTGGAGGGCCTCTTGTATGAAAGAGCATCCCTGTTTGTTTACCGAGCAAATCAGACAGGAACTGTAATCGTGCCGCGGCAGATTATGATATTGGCTTTGCCTTGAGTGCATCGCCACCAAGTTGACATTCATCGCACGGATGTCGTGGTTTTGAATGACGTTAGAATTCGTAGAGACCATGTTAACTCCACGAACTCGGTGCTCCTGGATCCATCCGAGATCCATTTGTTCCTGTAGAGCTGCTTGCACTACAGAACATCCTTGGTTATCTTTAGAGCAGATATCACACTGGTGATAATTATGAGGTGGCACATGGCCATATCCACTCTGTCTACAGTGCATCTTGACTAGATTGGTCCCCAATAAGAGTACATCGTGAATTTGATAGACATTGTTAGTCTCTTTCTCAATCAGATTGACTGCAGCTTTCTCATGTTGAGGCAGCGGGTTCGTGAGAACATTGGGATTCGTATCTTTGAAAGATAAGAGCCCGCTCCAAACAAGCTTTTGCACGTCGGATTTGAAATTGAGGCAAGTCTCAATGTTATGCCCTGAACCTCCTTGATGATAAGGGCATGTTTGATCCACCTTAAACCAAAAAGGCGGATTTTCCGGAACTGAAAGGGGAGACTTAGTCTGGATGTGCCCCTTAGCCAGCAGTAACGGAAACAGCTCTGCGTACGTTACGGGTATAGGATCAAATCCTGGTGGCCGTGTTGTACGGTTGTTGTTATATGGAGGACGAGCCTGCTGAAGAGGTTGTTGTGTCCTTTGTTGGTCAGGTTGGCTCTGCGCAACCTGAGGTTGATACATAGGAACAGGCGCGGGGCCGATAGCAGGAGTAACAGCTGCTACTGGCTGATAACGTCGCCTTTGCTTTCCGAGAGAGATATTCCCAATATCTTGCTCTTTTTTCTTAGGGAGAGCACTACCGTATTTTTTAGTACCGCTCGTTGATCCAGTGTCTTTTACCAAACGTCCTTCTCGGACGGCTTCCTCAAGACATACACCCATGCCGACCATTTCGGTGAAATCACTGGGTGCACTGGCAATCATTCGGTCATAGTAAAATGAGCTTAAGGTCTTTAAGAAGATTTTTGTCATCTCTTTTTCCTCAAGAGGTGGACAAATTTGAGCGGCAATTTCACGCCACCTTTGAGCATACTCCTTAAAGGTTTCCTTTTGCTTTTGCAACATTGATCTGAGTTGATCTCTGTCGGGTGCCATGTCCAAATTGTACTTGTATTGTTGGACGAAGGCAGTACCAAGATCTCTGAATGTACTGATCGTAGTATGGTTTAAACCCATGTACCATTTGAGTGCAGCACCGGTTAAACTATCCTGGAAGTAGTGAATCAGCAGGTCCTGATTCTCCATCTAAGCTGACATCCGCCGAGCGTACATCACCAGATGGCTCTGAGGGCAAGAGTTACCCTTGTATTTTTCAAAGTCGGGCACTTGGAACTTGTGCGGGACTTTCACATTTAGGACCAAGCAGAGGTCTGCGGCGTCCTTTCCAAATAGATCCTGACCGCGAATGGCTTGCAACTCTTTCTGCATTTCCAGGAACTGTTCCTGGAATTCATCCATTCTATCGAACATAGTTTCCTTCTTACCAGAAGGTGTCTGTGGAATCTGCCCTTCCGGGACAGTGTGCACCACAGGGGGTGGTACCGTGACTACGGCAGTAAGTCTTGGCGCCTCCCAAAGTTTGTAACCTTCAGGAGTCTTGAGTATGCCCCTGGCATCTTCGCTTTCCCAAAGTTTGTAACCTTCAGGCCCAGCGGCTTCTGTTGCGATTCCCTGATCTTCAGTGATCGGCGGAACATATCCTTCCGGGATATAGTTAACAGGCATGCCCCAAGGACGATCTTTCGGCATCTGGTACCTAGGATCATACTTTTCTATGATGGGCGTTGAGGTGATCTCTGAGATCACAGTTCTTTGTAGCTGAGCTTCTGCCATGGCTTGCATGTCGTTACGAAGCTTTCTCATATCCTCTCTTAGAGCGTCGATCTCTTCTTTCAACTCTCTGTTTTCTTCCTCAAGATCATCCATCTTTTTCTGACGATTGGCCCGAGTATTATACGAATGAGACAGTTTGACTCTAGAATCGAGACACAAACGTGAGATTCGTAGGTAAGGAGAATACGCGATGTGAGAATGATGAATGCAATGATTATATTAATTGTTTTTAGGTTTAATTAAAATAAACTTCGACAATTAGATTGCAAATATCAAACAGTGGGGAAACCCCTTTTTATTGAATTCCAAAGGATTACAGAAATGGAAATACAGTAGATTACAAAGTGCAGGAACAGAAACCTAAACTAATGGGTCCCGAGTCCTCTCTGAAGAGAAACCGGGTGCTGATTCTGGTATCTTCCTTTTCTTTGACCGGGGCGCTTGGGCCGTTGTCGGGTTGTCATTCCTTTGCCAGGTGAAAGGAGCGAGCAAATTCCTTTGGTCATCTTGATTCTCTACAGCATGTTGCTCCAAAATTTCAATCAGAGCATCTTTCTCTTTCAGTAATTGTTGTATTTGGATACACTCTACGTCGAGGGTGCGGTACTTGTTCTTCCAAGATCTTCTTTCCTTTTGAACTTTGTTGAGAGTAACCTGAAGCCTTTCAGTTTCCGTCATGAAGTACATGACAATTTCCCTCGGCGGAAGAATTCCGTAACGAGGATAAGGCATCTTTAGCTTGAGAGCTCTAGTTTGTACCCAATGGAGATAAGGCTCCACCGAGACACAGTCCGGTTTTCCCAGAGACTCTCGTCCTTTCTTATGAACATGTTTCCAAGCTTGCACTATTTCCATCTTTAGTGCTCTGTCATTTTCTCCTTCTTTGAAGAAAAGACCTTCCAGATGAACACCCAGTGGGATGTGTCTCATCGGGTATCCAAATTGACGAAGAACCAATATCGGATGATAGTTGATTCCTCTTTTAGTTCCTATGAGGGGTACGCTGGGGAAGTTTCCACAACTATCAATGATTCTGATTCCCTCATAAATCCTATTACACCAATCTATATCTGAATTGGTGAGAGACATGATCTTCTGCGACCAACGTAAGACACTCTTGCAATCCCAAAAAGCAGCAGACTTGGGCAAGTGTGAGATAAACCATTTGTAGAGCAAAGGTACACAGCATGTGATCTCCCCTCCGCTGTACAAATTTCCCAAGTGTACAGAATGATACGCATCTGCGAGCAAAGTCGGCACAGGGTTTCCAATGAGAAAAACCTTAATAGCGTTGATATCGACGAAGTTATTGATGTTGGGAAACAAAAATAACCCGTAGGTGAGCAAGACAAAGATGCTTTCAAAAGCAGTCCCGTTCCCTATACTAGCGAAGTATAGAGCTTTTTTTTCAAGAACTGGGCTGGCAAACCTTGGATGCCACCCTTAGTGGTCATGTGAGTCCTGACCTCAGACTCGTCCAAATGAATTGCTATTGCAATAGTCTGATTCTTTGGAATTTCTTCCAGTCCAGAAAATGGAGCTCGATCCGTAATGTGTAGATCGATCAGGTGAGAATACTCCTCCAGCGTTGGTGCTAGCTGGTAATCCGGGAATGTGAAACAGTGATAAACTGGATCGTAGAATTGAATGAGCGCGTCCATGATCCCCTTAATCACATGGACTCTTAACAGTGGTAGCAAACCACCGTGCTTGGCTCTGAAAGCCTCTGGGTTAACGATCATCCTCGCTAACTTTCTCAAATCTCCTAGCTTTGGAACCTTGAAGGTATACTGGTGAGTTCTCCTTCTACCGAAATCCATTAGCGTAATCTTTTTCTCTGATATTTGCAATCACAGTCTTAATTTAATTTCAAAAACAGAGAGACTAGAAGAGAAGTTTTTTGAATGTTTTAATGTTTTATTAAATGAATGCATGAATGCAGCACACAAAAACATAGAAAAAAGATGGGGTAAAAGGGTCGTTGTCATGAAGTCAAGGCTCTACCCATCCCCAAAGGTTTATACTAGGGTGATTTTTGTACCTGTACTCATTATCATCAGCTCCTCCCAGGAAGGCAGACAACAAGCGGATCGCCAGCGAGTTGTGTGCAATCTTAGAGTAAGTGCCATTCACCGAGAATAGATCACCAGCCTCAAATGTGGGTAGTATCGCGTAACAGCTATTTCCGATAGCTTCCGCACTACGAAAGGGTTGGCTTTTCTAGGTGTATACTCAATCTTTCCACATGCGGCATCACACGCATTCCCAGTAGCAGAAAAATAAACACGTATAGCAATTAGGAAAAGCAGTATATATATTTGTCCTAATCATCCTAGACTTATAAAGCTATGAATCTTAAGTTCCTGACAGAAATGGGTTCCCCGGCGGAAGCCCCAATCTGTGGTTCCCTGCCTAAGAGATGGACCAGCATAGGTCAATCTTTCTCTTCGGTAGAGTTCCTATTTTCTGTAGAAAACGGGGATGATGCCCTAAGGCAGAAAAGGAGACTCCCCAGCAGAGTCGCCATTTTACAAGGAAAACAGACAGAAAGAAAAACAGGCCCCACGGTGGGCGCCACTTTTCTGTTGGCGGCCACCGCCATGAAAATGACTTACCCAAGGTTTAAATTGTAAGAAGGAAAGAACCGGCCCCACGGTGGGCGCCACTTTTCTGTAGCGAGCGATTTTGGACGCGGTTCTTAAGCGCTGGTCGCTCTCTGCGGTTTGAGCTTTAAACTACAGGTCGATTCATTTTTTATCCTATTGTGAGCTGAATAAGGAAGGGAAATAGATGTCTCCAATTAACCCTGCTTGCATACTGAGTTTAAACAACGGTCTGTTAGGTTACGGATGCTATCAATGTGGGGGGGGGCTTTTGTACTGGTTATTCGTATTTCGCCAATACGGTTCTCTTTCTTTTTTCTAGGCAAAGGGTTTCTGGTGGGGAATAAGGATTAGGATGTTAGGACTGGTGCTTTTGAATTACTGCTTTTGGTTGACGAAGGTATGGGATTTGGGTTTTTTGTTGATTGCGCTCGCTAAGATCTTTTCTTTCGATCTTATGCCTACGTATTCCCGTTTACCGAAACAGGGAAATCAGAGCGTTCGTAGTTCCTCCTATTCTATGGGAGGAAAGGGGTGTTTTGGTGTCTTGTTCAAAGCCCAAGACATGAAGCGAAAGGTGATTTGTATCTTGTTCAAAGCCCAAGATGTGAAGCTGAAAGGTCTATTTGTGTCTTGTTCAAAGCCCAAGACGTGAAGCTGAAAGACCTCGACTTTAGAGAGAATTTGTCATCTCTAAAGAGGGGAGAAGGAGAATTACTTTAACTGGGATACGCGGATCCGAGCAATGCCATAATTTCCAAAGAAAGGGTTTTAACCTGAAGGAGAAGACTTTAACTCAGTGTAGAGCAATGCCATCTTTCCTTAGGAATTTCTCATGCTAAAAGAGGGACAGTGGCGTGGATGTAGATGATCCAGAGGCTTGCGGCTTACAGCGATTAGATGGGGGGAAAGGAGTTGTTGATGTTTGAATGCTGTGAACGAGGCACAACTTTGATGCTAAAAGGTCGATTGGATCAACCAGTGGTTTTCTTATACAAAGCCTAAGAGGAGGCTAATTTCCGCTAGGAAAATCATTATACAAAGCCTAAGAGGAGGCTATTTTGTGTCTCGTACAAAGCCCGAGAGAGAGGCTAAAAGTTTTTGACCCAGTGGGGCATATCGTTATACAAAGCCTAAGAGGAGGCTAGCAAAGAGTTGACTCAGTTGGAGAATCTTTTATACTCAGTAATAGAGTGTTTTTGTATCTTGTACAAAGCCCGAGAGAGAGGCGAAAAGGTTATTTTGACTCCACTGGGGAGAATTTTGGTATCTCGTACGAAGCCCGAGATGGAGGCTATTGTAACTATTTCAGTTGAGTGACAGATCCAATATACTGATTTAAAATAGAAAATCAATTCTTATATGAGCAACACTGTACTCAGGGATTTGATTTGAGGATCAGGGATATTTCCTTCTCTTTGAGGAAACGGGAAATCCAAAGGGTATCGAGACTATCCGAGTCTGCGGGTTTCCTTCCTATTTAACGAAGGGTGCTTGAGAATGTCTTTGAGACTCAAGGAAGTTAGACTGTCCGAGTCTAGAGTTTTATCTTTTGTACTATGCTTCGAGAAACAGTAGTAGACTCTATGAAAGGACTGTTCAATTAGGATGACTAGGTTTTGTTCCTATACCTCTAGGAGGTCGTCGGGACAATTTGTACGAAGCCCAAGAGGAGGCTGGAAACTTTTAAGAAGCCGACGGGTCCTTGTACGAAGCCCAAGAGGAGGCTATCATTCCCTAAGGAAGAGATCTTTATACGAAGCCTAAGAGGAGGCTGTGAATACTTCTAAGAAGCCGTAGGGTCCTTGAATAATGCCCAAGAGGAGGCCGATGCTTTTAAGAAGCCCGTGGGTCTTATCATCTCCTTTCTATTAGGAGAGATAACTCTTTTAAAGATAAAAACCACTGGTAAACGTACGAGGTTTACTATCCAGCGACTTTTAACTTTTAAAGAGGGTTCCTTAGTTAAGGTCCAAGATTATGACCGTAGTGGGTACCCAAACCCCGAGACATTCAAGGCAAGCTATCCACAAGGAATAGATCAAGTCAGGAAAGTTCGAGAATTGGGAAGAAACTCAAAGATGCCATTCACGGAGAATACATTCATCTTGGGGAGTAGAGCTTCTCGACGATTCCTAAGGAGGACAGCCGAAGAGAAGACTGTATCTGGTGCTCCTATTGGGGATCTAGGCGTCTATTTCTACGAATAAGTGAAACGGCGTCACCTAGTTCTAGACGTAGTTGCCGGGGAAACTCGAAATATCTATACTATTATTACACAGTAGATATGAGTTTATGAAAGGAGACTTACAGTGAGCAGCCCCACAATACAGTTTATAATATGAAAGCAGTAAATGAAAGCGATAACCACTTACTCGGTTGTAGTGTTTCCATGTTGTTTGGTTAGTTGTTCAACAAAGAAAGATTGAAAACAACAGTATATTCAAAATCAAAGCAGAAAGTGCTTTGAAAAAGAAAGATTTGGGGCTTACAGCTCAGGGAGAGGCCCAGGGTTTTATCAGTGAGCGCACTGTTTGAATTTGTACAGAGGGACTTATACAAGTGACTGAGGCCCAAAAAGGTTTTCTGTACAAAGGGATGGGTCTTACACTCTCTCAAGAGGCCCAAAAAGTTTTAAAGAAAAAGAAATGGGTCTTACTACTCGAGGGTAGGCCCAGATGGTTTTTATTTTTAAACGGGCGACGATCGTGCCGTTTACTTGTACAGAGGGACTTATACAATGAGTGAGGCCCAAAAAGTTTTTGTACAAGGGGGATGGGTCTTACACTCTCTCAAGAGGCCCAAAGAGGTTTAAAGAAAAGAGTGGGGCTTATAACACGAGGGTAGGCCCGGATGATTTTTGAAAAGGCGACGATCGCGCCGTTTGTTTTTTGACGGTATCGGGACTTATACAATAAGTGAGGCCCAAAGATAATTTGGTCAAAAAAAGGATTGGGTCTTACACTCTAATAGAGGCCCAAAGTGTTTTGAAAATGATTTATGAGGGTTGAATTAATCCAAAACCCTAATTTGTTTTCAAAAATGTATTTAATTGAATAAAAATTCAATTAAAATGATCAAAAATTGTTTAACACATGGAAAACAAATTGTGATCTTGGATTAATGCTTCAAAAATTAAGTATTGACCTACAAAATAATTAGAAAGCATTAAAAGTTGCAAAATCAATGTAGAAAAAATATTTAAAATGCCAAAAACAATCAAAATATTAATTCTTTACAAAAATATCAATTATATGAAATAAATAATATTTTTGGGATTTTTTGATAAAATAAAATATTTTAACATTTTTGTGAATTATTAAAAAAAGAATCAACTCAAAATCATTAAAACTCAGAGAGAAATTAATTTTTGAATCAATTAAACAAAATCACAAAATTCAAATATTCAAATATATGAAAATGGCGCCAAGAACAACACCAAGAACACGCGCATTTTTCAGTTTGCCCAGATTTGCATTTTCCATCCAATCTCACTGAATACGTAATTATAACATGCAATCCACATATCATTATGCTCGCCTCAACCTCACGATCATGTCTATGTACTTTAATTTCATTTAAATTAAACATACAACAAGAAATCACGAAGAGACCTCAAGAACCCTAATTTCTGCATAAAGGCTAGGATTTTTGATACACGATTCAAACAATGCAATTAATTGAGGGAAAACATTCCATGCATGATTATGAAATTATTGTGCGAGGAAATATGCATAGATTGAGAGATGACCAAGTATGTGCTTACCTCCAAGTCATGACAGCAAGAGCAGATGTGATTTTGAGTTGGAGGTGTTACAGATGAGTGGTGATGATCTGGACAGCTTCCCTACACCATATGGAGTGTGTTTGAACACTTGGATTGAATTGAAATGGATTGGATCAGTTTATGGCATCTCAGCTGCAACTTCACTTCAAACTTGTGTGGATGGCAAGTGATTTTGTGAAATTGATGTTCCAGATGTTATGTGAGTGTTTGATCAGCTCATATGTGATGTATGTGAGGTGTGTGAGTGATTGGTTTGTGCACAATTGCTCTCAAACTCAAAACCTGATAGCTACCTTGCTAAGAAAGGCATTTTTACCAAGAGAAAGAGATTTTGAGGAAAGCATATGTTAGATGGCTTTGGTGTACTCAAACTGATCACAATTGAGCTCTATTTATAGTAGAGCAAGTTTGTTTTGCAAGGAATAGTGCATGGCAGCTGGTAAGTAGGTTTCCTCAATGTTGGCCAATGGAAATGAAAGTCTCCTCTAGCCATTGACTAGAGGTTATGGCACAGAGCTTTGGTCCCCTTGGTCTTGGATAAGTCTTGACTGATTTCAGATGAGAATGGCTCAGTCCATGCCACCTTGATGGTTTCATTGAATGCCTCATTCCAAATTTGAAGTCTTGTCCCTATTTTGGCCATTCTAGGTTCAACATGTTATTCTTTGTTCCTTGGACCTTGGAGGCTTGGCTTAGTGATTGTCCCCTTTGGATTCAATCCTCTGAGGTGTCCAAGGAGATTGGAGCAATTGAAATTGGCTGATTTTGGCAAATCGAGCCAAAATGCAAATTCTGCCTTGCTTTGACAGATTTCAGCAAGGCAACTTGCCAATGTTGTATCTCATGATGTAGGTTGAATTTGGCAATGTTCTTGGCCATTTTGGAAAGCTCTTACATGATACAACAACTGTTTGAACAAGTTTGGTTTTGATCTCTTTTGATTCCAAGTGAAAAATCCCCCTACATTTGGCAAAAAGTGAGGCAAAATCTGACTTAGTGAAAATTTCACTAAGTGTTGGAAAAAGTGACTTTTTCACTTTTCAGCCACTTTGATCATTCCATAACTCAAAATCCTTAATGAATTGGAATGACTTGTAGTTGAAGTTTTTGTAGGTGATAGTGAGGGCTACAAATCCATCTTTGGATGAGAAAAAATGGCCTTGTGGTTTAGGAGTTATGGTCCTCCAAAGTTGGTACCTTTGCCACTTTATTTTTAACTTAGAAAAATTTCTAAGTTTTATGGTTACCCCTTTTACAAGTTATCTCACTTTTCTTGATTTTTCTTGATGAATGATGATTCAAATCATACATTAACATCATTTTTGTGTTAAAAATCCATTTTGGTGAAAAATCTCAAAAAGTCAAAGTTGACTTTTGTGCACAGTTGACTTTTTATCAGATGAATTCCAAACTGTGCAATTCTTCAAGAAATCATGTCCTTGACCTAAATCAAACTTGATGGACATGTTCCATGGGTGTCATAGGGTATATTCAATCATGTATTAGGGTTTGGGAGCATGTCTTGGTCAAAAGTCAAAATTACAGTTGACTTTTCCCTTAAAACCCTAATTGTGGTGCAGATGAAAATGAAACTTGTTGCTCAAGCTTCTTGGATCAATCCATTGTTCCAAATGGATCAATATGGTGTATTAGAGACCCTCAAATCATCTCTTGAGGTCTTGGCTCATGGTTTGTCCCAAAAGTCAACTTAGGGGTGAATTAGGTCAAGAAACCCTAATTCCTGATTTTTGATGAATGCATCCCCTGAGGCAAAATTGACTTGATGCATGGGTTCATGAGGTTCCATGAAGTATATTAGGTCATGTTTTGGATCATTGCCTTGTGCCCAGATGAAAATTTCCATCTGGAGGCCCTGGTCGACCAAAACCCTAATTTGGTGACACTGTCGATCTTGAGACTTGATCCACCTAGAAGGGAGCAGCCTTGTGCTTAATCCTTGAAGTGGGAGTCCTTTGTGATCCATTGTGGATATTTAAGAGATTAGACAAGTTGAAGATCATGTCATTTCTTGATTGATCCTTTGTCTAAGCACTCAGAGAGGGCTTGAAACCCTAATTTTGATTGTATTGGATGCTCACCCATCTTTGGGGAGACTGATGAAGCATGATGGTTCATCCATATTGTGATGATGATTTTCACAATGATGGGAAATCTAAGTGGTCAAAATTTGGGGTATTACATGGTGCATTGATGAATGAACATAAATGTGTATATTTATGTGGAATGATGAGAAATGTGAAAGTAGGCATGATGTATATGCTTGGTTGTGAATATATATATACATTGTGATGTATATGAGTGAGTTGTGATGAATTGTGGTGAGAATGTGAACTATGTGTATTTTCATGCTAAGATACATAATTATATGCATTGTTATTATGATAATACTTCTCACCCTTCTGCTGTTTTATAATGCTCTATGAGGCATTGCAGAGTAGGTATGCTGGTGGTCTTTTTGTGGAGCGTGTCTTCATTCTTTTGGTCGGTCGGCTTTGATATGTAGCACCGGGTAGCTAGGATAGCTATGATTCTTTTGTGATACATTTGTGCATGTATCTTGTTGATGAATGTTTATGTAAACAAGAATGATGTTGGTGGAGAATACTTGATGATTCATGTATATATGTATATATGTTTGTTGTTATTCAATGTTTAGATTTTCCGCTTTTATTCTAAATATTGAGATGTGGGTGTAAGGACTAAGTTCCTCTGTTGCAAAGTTACCCCACTGTTGCATATCAATGGTTGAGCAGGTGTTGTATGTTTTAACTTAATGTATAATGTGACATACCTCTTTTATACTATGTTTATAATTATACTTTGACGAAATTTTTAATATGTGCCTAAATGATTATGTGATTATTTGGGGGTATAGAAAGGGGGTGTTACACTCGACTTCTGTTTGTGCAGGTGAGATGCCTCAGGCCCATGAGAGGGTTGTGAAGAACGCTCTTACGAGGAACAAGGTAGGAGCGGTTCCTCTGAAGTCTCGACTCGCTGGTGCGCGTGCTCCCACTCCGGTTCAGTCTGCTGCGGGGACCTCTTCTCCCACTCCCGCTCCCCGGGGATCTCCCCTGCCTTTGACCGGACGATCCAAGCGGCCAAGGGTTACTGACGCTGTGGATCTCAGCCGGACCCAAGAGAAATGGAAGTTCGGGCTTCCTCCTTGCATCCTTGATAGGAGATTCTTTGAGGGGAACTTTTTGATCGTGCCTCTGGCGGAATCTCTTTGTTTGGAAAGGATGGACCGCCCGAGTAAGAGGGCGTTGGTGGCTCAAGACGCTTCAGCTTTGGTCAGGATGTTTGAGATGGCAGCCGTTTATGCTGAAAGGGACTCTGCGACTGAGTCTGAACTTAATGTTGCCCGGGCTACCATGGCGTCCCTCAAAGAAGAGGTCAAGAGTGCAGACGATGCTCGGAAGAAGGCTGAAGAGGAGGTGGCCTGGTTGAAGAAGGAGAATTCTATGCTGGCTGCGGAGAAGAAGGCAGCTGAGGAGCTAGTCCAGCAGCTGAGGACGGTCAATGCTCCGGGCGAGGATGAACCTGATGACGTGAAGGAACTAAAGATAAGGTCTGAGCTGGTCGCCTGTATGCTGATGGCCGAGGATGACAGTATTGCCGTCGCAGATGAATCCTTCAGAAACGCCGTGTCTCAACTGCGGGTGGTGAACCCTGAGCTTGACTTCTCCATCGAGGGTACCCATTATCTGACGCATGTTAAGGATAGCCGGATCGTCATGCCTGCTGCCCTCCTTGAAGAGAACGCTGAGGACCAGCCCGTAGAGAACCAGGATCCTCAGCCCGATCCCGCCGCGCAGATGGACGAGTGAGGGGGTTTCTTTATGTTGTTGTAATTTGTCCGGCCTGCTTGCCGCGTAATTGTTGTAAGTTATTCAGGGGTATGGCCCCCGGTTTATGTAATCCAGCACAATCATGGTCCTGATGGCCACTTATTATGTTTAAATTATATGCCCGGTCTTGGTGGCCGGTTCTGTTATTTGTATGGTTTTACTTGCCTTTATTTTCTGCTAAGTGTTGTACTCATGCTTGTTGTGAATGTATGTCTGCCCTTGATAGGGAGTATTCGACTTATGTGAAGTTTTAGGGGATTGCTCGTTATATATGTGTTCGGCAGTGAGGGTACTGGTCGAACGGCCGGGGAATATCCTGGCGGGGGTGCAGAGCTCAGGTCGCGTTTGAGGTCTGAGTTCACGGCGTGAACGTCCCATCGCGAGCTGGGGTTCTGCCAGTCATGGTACTTTGACGACGGCGATGCTCGATCGAGGACCGTCGTCGAGCAGTTACTCGGCTCATTACTGAGCGGAGTTCTGCTTTATTGGTATGCGACGCTTGTACCTAGGCGTGCATAGTGGTCGGTAGCTGACGTTCGTCGTCGTGACGGGTCGAACAGAGAATTAGGGCCTTAGGTATAGTATTGTTTTAGCTTTTCGGCGTTCCATGGTCGAGCAAGTTCTTCCCCGTTGAGATGTTCTAGGTAGTAGGCCCCATTCTCCGTTTTTGCTCAGACGTGATAGGGTTCTTCCCAGTTGGCTGCTAGTTTTCCTTCATCAGAGTCTTTGTGGTTTCTCCTTAGAACAAGGCATCCCACGCCGAACTCTCGTCGTATTACCTTGGCGTTGTGCCTGACGGTAATTTTTTGTTTTAGTGAGGCTTCGCGGAGGGCCGCCCCAATTCGAATTTCCTCGAGGAGGTCGAGTTCTTCTCTTAATGAGTCGTCGTTTATCTTCTCATCTAGGGGCGACTCTGTTCGCCTGGAGGGTACGTGAACTTCGACGGGGATTACAGCCTCGGTCCCGTACGCTAGACGGAAAGGTGTTTCCCTGGTTGTAGAGTATAGAGTTGTGCGGTATGCCCATAACACACTGTGCAGCTCCTTGACCCAAGCCTTCTTCGTTTCGTTCAGCCTTCGTTTGAGGCCTCGGAGGATGACCCGGTTCGCCGCTTCGGCTTGCCCATTTGTCTGGGTATGTTCGACGGATGCAAAGTGTTGCTTCGTACCTAGCTGGGCGACAAAGTCCTGGAACTTCCTGTCCATGAATTGTGTCCCATTGTCCATGACTATCGCCTGGGGGACGCCAAAACATGCAAGGATGTTTCGTTTGTAGAAACACAGTATGTTGAGGGCAGTTATTTTGGTCAGAGCCTCTGTTTCTATCCATTTTGTGAAGTAGTCTACGCCCACTATTAGGTATTTGTTCTGATTTGATCCTACTACGAAGGGTCCAAGGATGTCTAGGCCCCACCAGGCAAATGGCCACGGGGAGGACATTGCCTTGAGCTCGTTAGGTGGAGCCAGGTGCATGTCCCCGTGCCGTTGGCATTTATCGCATTTCTTCACGTGTTCTTTCGCGTCGTGCTGCATGGTCGGCCAGTAATACCCTGCTCGGGGGGGCCTTTTGGGCAAGGGACCTTCCACCAAGATGTTGGGTGTTGTTTCCCTTGTGGATTTTGCGTAAAATGTGTGTGACCATTTCTTCCTCGACACACTTGAGCAGCGGAATGGAGAATCCTTGCCTGTAGATTTTATCCTCGACCAGGACGTAGGAGCAGGCTCTTCGCCTAACTACGCTGGCCTCTTTTGGGTCGGACGGAAGTTCGTCTTTAGCGAGATAGTTGTAAACAGGGGTCATCCAACAATTGTTGTCGCCGATCACCTGTACGTCAAGGGTCGGGGAGGCCTTCTCAATACTGGGTCGAGGAAGTTCTTCCTGTATGACGGATTTGTTTCCGCCTTTCTTCTTTGTGCTGGCTAGTTTGGATAGAACGTCTGCTCGCACGTTATGTTCGCGGGAAACATGTTTCACTTCTACTGTTGCGAACTTCGCCATTTCCTTTTTGACCAGAGCTAAGTATTTGGACAGGTTGTCATTTTTGGCATGATATTCTCCTCGGACCTGAAGGGCCACGAGTTGTGAATCTGTGCGAATGACGACTTCTTCTGCGCCCAGGTCCTCGGCTAGGCGTAACCCAGCGAGGAAGGCCTCGTATTCAGCCTGGTTGTTAGAGGTTGGGAAGGACAGGGTGAGTGATACTTTAACGATGATTCCTTTGTTGCTTTCCAGTATGATGCCCACGCCGCTCCCTGCCGAGCTTGAGGCACCATCCACAAAAATGGTCCATTTGCGCGCTTCGCTCGCGGGGGAGTCTGCAAACGTCATTTCTGCGACGAAGTCGGCCAGAGCCTGGGCTTTGAGAGCTTTCCTGCCCTCATACCGGATGTCAAATTCAGATAGTACAAGCGACCATTTGAGCATTCGACCGACCATGTCTGGTCGTCCCAGTAGCTGTTTTATGGGTTGATCTGTTTGAACCACGATCGTGTGGGCCAGGAAGTAGTGTCTTAATCTTCTGGCTGCGTTGGTGAGGGCCAGAGCCACTTTCTCTATCTGTTGGTATCTTAACTCCGGTCCTTGCAGTGATTTGCTCGTGAAATATATGGGCTTTTATCCGTCAGGAGTCTTGCGGATGAGAGCGTCGCTCACTGCTTCAGTTGCTACGACGAGGTATAGGTATAAGGTTTCGCCATTGTTCGGGCGAGAGAGGACTGGTGGCTCAGAGAGTGCCCATTTCAGATGGAGAAGAGCCTTGTCACACTCCTCGGTCAATTCGAACGCGGCTTCCTTGCGGAGGAGTTTGAAGAATGGCAGGGCGTGCTGGGCAAATTTGGCCACGAACGAGATAGTGACGCGAGTATCCCGTTGAGGATCTGGATGGATTTCTTTGACTTGGGCGTTGGAAACTCGGAGAATGCTCTGCATTTATCGGGATTGGCCTCGATTCCCCGCTCTGTTAAATAGAAGCTGGGGAACTTTCGTGCCCGGACAACGAACGTGCACTTCTCCGGGTTGAAACACATTTTGTATTTTCTGGCATGTTCAAAGACATTCCTTAAATGGGCAGTGTGATCGACCTCCTCGTGGGATTTTACGATCATGTCGTCCATGTATACTTCGAGCATGTCGCCTATCTCTCCCTGGAAGGCCGTGTATTTTTTGTCGACCATTGCCATTGGAAGTTGATTATAGCCTGAGTAGGCGTCCATGAACGATAAAAGTTTAAAACTGACAGAATTATCAACAAGTTTATCAATATTGGGGAGGGGGTAGGCATCCTTCGGGCATGCCTTATTGAGATCAGTGTAATCAATGCACATTCGCCATTTTCCATTAGATTTTTTAACGAGTACAACGTCGGACAGCCAAGTGGTGTACTTGGCCTCCGAAATAAATTTGGCCTCGAGGAGGTCCTTTACAGCTTTTTCTGCAGCCTCTGTTTTCTCCGGAGACTGCTTTCGCCTACATTGTGCTACGGCCTTGACAACCGGGTCAATTGTCAGCTGGTGGCAGGCGACGGATGGGTCTAAGCCGGGTATCTCGGCGGTGCTCCAGGCGAAGAGATCGACATTCTCACGGAGGCATGCTTTGAGCTTCTTCCTCGCGATGTCGGGCAGATCTGCTCCAATCTTCACTCCCCGCTGAGGGTCGTCGCCGAATAGAACGATCTCGAAGTTGCCATCCGGGATTGGGCGCATCGGATGGGAGCTGCTGCTGGACGACATAGACGAGTTGGATGAAGCTGCTCGTTCCTCCTGTTGGTATTCTTTGGGGAAGCGAGTGTCGAGGTCGATGGAGTCGTCCTGGGGCAGAGGCTTGGCTTCCTCGGAGCTGCTTGGCAATGCTGGCTTGCTCGATGTTTTTGGCTTGGACGCAATGGCGTTGAGCCCCTTTGTTGCTGCTTCGAAACACTGTCGCGCAACCTCGATATCACCGTGGAGGGTGGCGACCATCTCTTTTGAAGTGTAATACTTCATCTTGAGGTGGACAGTTGAAGGCATTGCTACCAACTCGGCCAGAGTTGGTCTTCCGAATATGCACTGGTAAAGCGACGGGCAATCGATTCTCAGAAATTGTACCTTGACGGATCTGGCCATCTCAGCTGATCTGAAGGTTACGATCAGTTTGACGTATCCCCATGGCTTGTTCACTGATCCGTTGAACCCCTGTAAATCAGACCCCACATAGGGGGTAAGGTGTGATTCGTCCAGCTAAAGTGTTGAAAACATCTGGGAGTACATGATGTCGACCGAGTTGCCCTGGCCGGCGAGGATTCTGCGAACGTCGAAGTTCGCCATTCAGGCTCTGATGAGCAAAGGTATGCTTGAGTCTGGAGACCCCCCGAGGAGCTCTTCCCGGTAGAAGGAGATGAGGATAGAGCCCTTCTGGGCCTGATCAAGCGTGGTCACCTTATTGGAGCTTGTGTTGATCAGATGCTCGAATTTTCGTTTCACGGAGCCCACCGTGACTTTGTTGAAGCCTCCTCCGGAGATAACCATGGCGGAGGGAAACGTCTCCCACGGGCTGTGGGCCACAAAATAAGCGGGGGCGCTGAGCCCGTCCGGGACGTAGAAGTACTCTGGTCGCGATATGGACATATCGACCTGGATGTTGGCTTCTTGTGAGGAGGGTACTTCTTCCTCTATCTTCTTGGACTCATGGGCGTCCTCCCGAGGAGTGTCCTTCTTTTTTGCGAACTATTTCAAGTGGTCATCCCTGATCAGTATCTCAATAGCATCCTTCATATGGATGCGGTCTTCTGTAGTGTGGTCGTGACTCTTGTGGAAACGGAAGTACGTCGATTTGTCTGCGTTGGGTCTGGCCGGCAGTTGTTTGGGGAAGCGGACCCAAGCCTGCTTGAATTTTGAATCCGTACACTCGGACAGTATCTTCTCCCTGGAGACGGTTAGGGAGTGTAGTCATGGAATTGCCCGGAGGGCCCCTTGTTGTCGCGGGAGTCCCGAGGACGGTCCTCGCGTCGAGGCTTCCTCGCCTCTGGAGGCCCGAGCGTTCTCCTGATGGCGTGATGCTCAGACGTTGCTGGTGCGAGGCCGACGGCTTTAGAAAACTCAGAGCCCGGGCGGAGTCCTTGCTCGAGCAGAAACTTTTTCATCTCATCTATTGTAGGGACCTGTACTGCTTCTTTGTTGAACCTCTCGATATATGCGTGGAGAGGTTCGTCTTTTCCTTGGATTATGGCTCCCAGGGAGGCCTCAGTCTTGGGGTGACGGCGAGAAGCTGTGAAATGCCGCAAGAACATTCTGCCCAGTTGCCTCCATGAGGTAATGGACTCTTCGGGCAGCTGTTTGTACCATGTCATTGCCCTTTTTCGGAGCGTGGTCGGAAATAGCCGGCACTTGATGGCGCCCCGTACGCCACGGTAGTCCAAAAGCGCATCGATGTTCTCGATGTGTTCGTCGGGGTCAGTAGTCCCGTCGTACGTGTCCAGTGACAGGGGCTTCTCCTGGCCCTAAGGGAGACGGGTAGCCAAGATTTCCTGGGACAATCTCTCCGGGGACCGAAGGATACGCTCGCTGCGGCGGTTCCTTCGGGGAGAAGGCGAACGGGCCCGACCTTTAGACTTGACCGGGGGAGACTGCTCGTTCCTTCGAGTCCTCTTGTGGCCGGGGGAGTGATGGTCACGCGGGGAAACCTGGTCACGCTTCTGGGCGACGCGAGGGTCAGGCTCTTGGCGCAGTCTTCGGTCGACATCTCTCCGGGGCTGCGGGCTCCTTGATCGTCGCTGGTTCCTCTGCGGAGAAGGGTATCTTGGACGGTTGGACTCTTCAAACGCCCTGATCCTTTCGTTCTGCTGCAGGATCAGGGTGTTGGTTTTGTTGATCGCTTACAGGAGGGCTGCCGCGGTCGGGTCGGCGTTGGGCAGAAAAGGAATGGGCCAGACGTCCAGCGAAGACTGATCATTGTTGCGGTCAGCAGGGGTGGGGGAAGGAGAAGTTGTGGCTCCGTCCCTCTGAAAACGGGCATCTCGGAGATGAGATGATAAGCCGTCAACATCAGTCTTGTTGACGGGGGGACAACGGTTTGGAGAGCACCTTTGGCATGATCTTGGGAGGCCATGATGATGATCTTGAAATTTGCTTTGATCTTCGATTTCCGGGGAAAGAAAGATGGGGAAAACAATGATTCTCACAAACGGCGCCACTGATCGTGAAGGCTGGATCAGATCCTGTAGAAGTTGGCCACCAAGTACGTCTGAGATGCTGGTCGTATAGAGAGGAGAAGGGGGGTGTACCTGCAAGGCACTCCGACGCTCAAGTAAGAAAGGGTCAGAGAAAAGGGGCAAGTACAAAGTGTTAGTTCGTAGGGTGAATATTGGATACCTGACCCTCTCAAGCGAGAGGGTTTATATAGAGGCCCCAGCGCGTGGCCAACAGTCCTATTTTCGGGGCGAAATAATCATTTTCCCGAAGAATAGGTAACTACCCAAACTAGCCGTTATGTCGCGCAGGGTGCCCTAACTAGCCGTTATGTCGGGCACAGGCGTAGTTTCGGGCACATGCCCCCAACTGTTCGGGGAGTGGATAAGCCGTACGTAACGGGCATTGTTTCCGGGGAGGAGCGATGCAGTCCCTGCCCAGTTGAAGGGGCAGAAAGGTAACTTTTGCCCCTTTGTGGATTGGACTTAGGCAATTTGTGCCGCTCTGGAGCAGAAGCGGATTGGGACATGTCTAGCCATTGGTCCAGTCCAAAACTAAATTTAAATAAATGAGTATTAAAAATAAAATTGAATCAATTTTTATTTCATGAGAGAGACATTAAAAATAAATTTATGAATGTGTATTGAAATCAAAATTGAAATAAAGAGTACAAACAAAAAAAAAATCAATTTTAGTTAAAAAAAATATTGGTATGTCTTTCTTAAGAATTTGATAAAAGGGAAAATTCAGTTATACATAAACTCTAATTTCATGGAAAATTTAAAATACCATACACAACCAAAGAACATATTCTTTATTAGTGTTTCTCTTTCACACGCTCAGACTGGAACACAGGTACATGTTATTTTTACAATATTAACTGATTGGTATATTTTGAATGACAAAATTGTACTTCAATTTCTAATGTGTTGAAAAAACAGTAAAAGTGATTGATTAGTATCATGTTAGACATTAAAAAAAGTTTTACTGTTTATCTATGGCGTTTAAATTTCTCTAGACCACCATACTATCAATTGAAATAATAAATACATAACTGATAAAACTATCAATTAAAATAATAAATACATAACTAATAAATAAAAGAATACATAGAGATAAGAAAATGAGAGAGTGAAAAAGAAAAGAATAGAAGATTTTCTGTATACTGCAAATGTATAAAACCAAACCCATTCCTTTCTTTAGACCCCATGGATATGTGTTTCGATTCATTGGTTTTACTCTTCATTCCCATCTTTCTTTTCTCCATATATAGGCATAGAGGAATATTATTGTAACCGCTTAACCTCTCATTATTATTTGTAACTTGCGTTTTTCCTAATAAATAAATAAATAATTATTATAGTGGTGGAAGTTACTAAGTTACTCTTACGTGTGTATTATTTAGTATGTGTTTTTCTTTTTGTATTTTCTTTTTTAATTTTAATAATTAAGAGAAATTCAAACAATTTACAAAAGATAAAATTGGAAGGAAAAAAAATGTCAGTCCATTTTCTTGTATTCTCTTTATATATACTAGCGTCCAAACGGACACTCCCGTACCCGTTTGTCCGTTTTTTTAAATATGCATACGCGTATATATCATAAATATGTGTATATATTTTTTTAGTTTTGATTTTCTATAATTATATTGTTGTATGGGTATGATAATTGACATGTAAATGAAAAAATATGGAGAGAAAAGTTATTAACAGTAAAACATAAAGATATAGGGTTAATAATAATTAATTTATAACTTCTGTGGGTAGTTATTATTGATGTGGTTTTTTAGTAAATATATCATTTAGTAAAGGGTAATTTTGAAAGAAAAATAATATGAAAAAGTATGGAGAGGGGAGTTATTAACAGTAGAACATAAGGATATATGGTTAATAATAATTAATTTGTAACTTCTATGGGTAGTTATTATTGACATGGTTTTTTAGTAAATATATCATTTAGTAAAGGGTAATTTTGGAAGAAAAATAGGTCAGTCCATTTTCTCATATCCTCTTTATATATAGGTATAGATGTAAATGAAAAAGTATGGAGAGAAGAGTTATTAACAGTAGAACATAAGGATATAGGGTTAATAATAATTAATTTGTAACTTCTATGAGTAATTATTATTGATGTGGTTTTTTAGTAAATATATCATTTAGTAAAAGGTAATTTTGGAAGAAAAATAAAATGAAAAAATATGGAGAGGGGAGTTATTAACAGTAGAACATAAGGATATAGGGTTAATAATAATTAATTTGTAACTTCTATGGGTAGTTATTATTGACATGGATTTTTAGTAAATATATCATTTAGTAAAGGGTAATTTTGAAAGAAAAATAAGCCAATCCATTTTCTCCTATCCTCTTTATATATAGGTATAGACTAGCGTCCAAACGGGCACTCCCGTGCCCGTTTGTCCGCTTTTTTAAATATGCATACGCGTATATATTATAAATATGCGTATATTTTTTTTTAGTTTTGGTTTTCTATAATTATACTTATTCTGGATTGGACCAATGGCTAGAATTGGCTCAATCCGCCTCTGCTCCAGAGCGGCCTAAATTGCCTAAGTCCAATCCACAGAGGGGCAAAAGTGACCTTTCTGCCCCTTCAACCGGGCAAGGAACACAACGTTCCTCCCCGGCGTTGATGCCCGTTACGCACGGCTTCCTCGCTGCCCGAACAGCAAATGACAGGTGCCCGAAACTGCGTTTATGCCAGACATAACGGCTAGTTTCGAGCACCCTGCCCGGCCTAACGGCTACTTTGGGCAGTTACCTATTCTTTGGGGGAAAACGATTATTTTGCCCCGAAAATAGGACCGTTGGCCACTCGTTGGGGGCTCTAAAAATTCACCCTAAGAATTCACTCTTTGTACTTGCCCCTTTTTCCCTGACCTTTACTTACTTGAGCGTCGGAGTGCCTTGCAGGTACACCCCCTCCTCCTCTCCATACGACCAGCATCCCTGACGTACTTGGCGGCCTGATTCTACAGGATCTGATCCAGCCTTCACGATCAGTGGCGCCGTCTGTGGAAATCTTTGTTCTCCCCTTCTTTCTTTAACCGAAGATCAAAACAACTTTCGAACATCATCACGATCATGGCCTCCCAATATCGCACCCAGGATGCTCTTCATTCCACCATCCTCCCCGTCAACAAATTTGACGTTGACGGCCAATCATCTCTCCTCCGAGATGCCAGTTTCCTTAGGGATGGAGCCACCGTTTCTCCTTCCCCAACTCCTGCTGATCGCCACAACGATCAACCGTCTCTCGACCTCCAGCCCGTTCCTGTTCCGCCCAGTGCCGACCCGGCCGTGGCAGCCCTCCTGGAGGCCCTCAACAAAACCAACACCCTGATCCTGCAGCAAAATGAGAGGATCGGGGCACTGGAAGAGTCTCGCCGTCCAAGATCCCCTCCTACGCGGAGGAATCCGCGACGATCAAGAAGCCCGCAGCCCCAGAGAGAAATCGACTGAAGGCTGCGCCAAGAGCAAGATCCTCGCGTAGCCCGAAAGCGCGACCAGATCTCCCCGCGCGACCAAATCTCCCTGCGTGACCAGCACACTCATGACCACAAAAAGACTCGAAGAAATTAGGAGTCTCCGATCAAGTCCAAAAGACGGACACACTCACCTTCCCCGTGAAGGAACCGCTCACCTTCTCCTCGAAGGAACCGCTCACCTTCTCCACGAAGGAACCGCCGACGCGAGCAGCCCGTCCGGTCACCATCATACACCAGTTCCAGCGTCGACGACGAGCCTCGCGGCCCATTGTCCCAGGAGATCCTGGCCACCTGCCTCCCGAAAGGCTTGGAGAAACCCCCGTCACTTGGTATATACGACGGGACCACTGACCCAGACGAGCACATCGAGAATATCGATGCCCTCTTAGACTACCGCGGCGTACAGGGCGCCATCAAATGCAGGTTGTTCCCGGCCACGCTTCGGAAAGGAGCAATGGCATGGTATAAACAACTGCCCGAGGAGTCCATTACCTCGTGGAAGCAGCTCGGCAGGATATTCTCGCGGCACTTCACAGCATCTCGCCGCCACCCCAAAACTGAGGCCTCCCTCGGAGCCATAATCCAGAGGAAAGACGAACCTCTCCGAGCATACATCGAGAGGTTCAACAAGGAAATAGTGCAGGTCCCGACGACGGACAAAATAAAGAAGTTCCTGCTCGAACAAGGGGTCCTCCTGGACTCCAATTTCGCTAAAGCCATCGGCCTTGCCCCACCGAGGAATTTAGACGCCCTCCTCCTCAAAGCCCAAACTCATATCCAGTACGAGGAGAAGATTGCGACCTGCAACGTCCGGGCATCGTGCCGTCAGGAGAACGTCCGGGCCGCCAAAGGAGAAGAAGCCTCGACATCTCGTCGGGGTGAAAGAAGACACGAGGACCGTCCGAGGGACTCCCGCGACAGCAAGGGACCCTCCGGGCGCTTCCACGACTACACTCCCCTGACCGTTTCCAGGGAAAAGATTCTGTCCGAATGTGCCAATTCGGAGTTCAAACAAGTCGGGGTCCGTTTCCCCAAACAGCTGCCGAACAGACCAAACGTGGATAAGTCGAAGTACCGCCGCTTCCACAAAAGTCAAGGCCACACTACAGAGGACTGCATCCACCTAAAGGATGCCATAGAGATACTGATCAGGGACGGGCACCTGAAACAGTTCGCAAAGAAGAAGGACACTCCTCGGCAAGACGCCCAGGAGTCCAAGAAGGTCGAGGAAGAAGTACCCTCCTCGGATGACACCAACGTACAGGTAGCGATGTCCATATCCCGGCCGGAGGACTTCTACGTCCCAGACGGGCTCAGTGCCCTTGCTTATTTCGCGGGCCACAGCCCGTGGGAGACTTTTCCTTCCGTCATGGTCATTTCTGGCGGGGGATTCAACAAAGTCACTGTGGGCTCCGTGAAACGGAAGTTCGACCACCTGATCAACATCAGCTGCAACAAAGTGACAACGCTTGATCAGGCCCAGAAGGGCTCCGTCCCAATCTCCTTTTACAAGGAGGAACTCCTCGGGGGATCCCCGAACTCCAGCATACCTCTGCTCGTCAGAGCCCGGATGGCGAACTTTGACGTCCACAGAATACTTGTCGACCAGAGCAGCTCGGTCGACATCATGTACTCCCAGATGTTCTCAACACTTCAGCTGGACGAATCTCACCTCACTCCCTACGTGGGATCCGACTTGCAGGGATTCAACGCGTCCGTAACAAAGCCGTGGGGTTACGTGGAGATGATCGTGACATTCGGCGCAGCTGAGACGGCCAGATCCATCAAGGTGCAGTTCCTGGTAATCGACTGCCCGTCGCTTTACCAATGCATTTTTGGAAGGCCAACTCTGGCCGAGTTGGTAGCGGTGCCCTCAATCGTCCACCTGAAGATGAAGTACTACACTTCGAAGGGGAAAGTCTCCACCCTCCACGGTGACATAGAAGCTGCCTGACGGTGTTTCGAAGCGGCCACAAAGGGACTCAACACCATTGCGCCCAAGCCAAAGGTGTCGAGCAAGCCAACACTGCCAAGCAGCTCCGAGGAAGCCAAGCCTCTGCCCAGGTCGACTCTATCGACCTCGACAGCCGCTTCCCCGAAGACCATCAGGAGGAACGAGCAGCATCAGTCGGCCCGTCTACAGCACCCAGCAGCAGCTCCCATCCGATGCGCTCAATCTCGGATGGCGACTTCGAGATAGTTCTGTTCGGCGAAGATCCCCAACGGGGAGTGAAGATCGGAGCAGACCTACCTGACATCGCGAGGAAGCAGCTCAAAGCATGCCTCCGGGAGAACGCTGACCTCTTCGCTTGGAGCGTCGCAGAGATGTCCGGGTTAGACCCGTCCACTGCATGTCACCAGCTGACCATTGACCCAGCCATTAAGGTCGTAGCCCAACGTAGGAGAATGCAGTCTCCGGAGAAAACGGAGGCTGCTGAAAAAGATGTAAATGACCCCCTCGAGGCCAAATTTATTTCGGAAGCCAAGTACACCACTTGGCTGTCCAACGTTGTATTGGTCAAAAAATCTAATGGAAAATGGCGTATGTACGTTGATTATACCGATCTCAATAAGGCATGCCCGAAGGATGCCTACCCCCTCCCCAATATTGATAAACTTGTTGATAATTCTGCTGGTTTTAAACTTTTATCGTTCATGGACGCTTACTCGGGCTACAATCAAATCCCAATGGCAATGTCCGACATAAAATACACGACCTTCATGACCGAATCAGGGAATTATTACTACAACGTAATGCCCTTCGGCCTGAAGAACGCCGGAGCAACATACCAACGAATGATGAATAAAGTATTTCGGGGAGAAATAGGCGACATGCTCGAAGTATACATGGACGACATGATCGTAAAGTCCCACGAGGAAACCGATCATACCGCCCACTTGCGAAAGGTCTTCGAACAGGCTGGGAAATACAAAATGCGCTTCAATCCAGAGAAGTGCACGTTCGGTGTCCGGGCAGGCAAATTCCTCGGCTTCTACTTGACGGAACGAGGAATCGAAGCCAATACCGACAAATGTCGGGCATTCTCCGAGTCTCCTACGCCCAAGTCCAAAAAGTCCATCCAGTCCCTCAACGGGATGCTCGCATCACTATCTCGTTTCATGGCCAAGTCCGCCCAGCACGCCCTACCGTTCTTCAAGCTCCTCCGCAAAGAGGCGGCGTTCGAATGGACCGAGGAGTGCGATAAGGCCCTTCTCCATCTGAAACGAGCACTCTCAGAGCCTCCGGTTCTCTCTCGCCCGGACAATGGCGAAATGTTATACCTATACATGGCCGTAGCAGTCGAGGCAGTGAGCGGCGCTCTCATCCGCGAGACACCTGACGGGCAGAAGCCCATTTATTTCACGAGCAAGGCGCTGTAAGGACCAGGGTTACGATACCAGCAGATAGAGAAGGTGGCATTGGCCCTCATCAACGCTGCCAGGAGGTTAAGGCGCTACTTCCTAGCCCACACGATCGTGGTTCGAACAGATCAGCCTATAAAGTAGTTGCTTGGACGACCAGATATGGACGGACGAATGCTTAAATGGTCGCTAGAAATATCCAAATTTGACATCCGGTACGAAGGGAGAAAGGCCCTTAAGGCCCAAGCTCTGGCCGATTTCGTCGCGGAGATGACGTTCGCGGACCCCCCAGTGAGCGAGACACATAAGTGGATCATCTTCTTCGACGGTGCCTCTAGCTCGACAGGTAGCGGGGCGAGCATTATACTGGAGAGCAACGAAGGGACTATCATTAAGGTATCACTCACACTGTCTTTCCCAACTTCCAATAACCAGGCTAAATACGAAGCCTTCCTCGCTGGGCTACGCCTTACTGAGGACCTGGGAGCGGAAGAAGTCGTCATTTGCACGGATTCGCAACTCGCAACTCGTGGCCCTCTAGCCAAAATAACTGCCCCCAACATCCTGCATTTCTACAAACGAAACATCCTTGCACGTTTCGGCATTCCCCAAGCGATAGTGACGGACAACGGGACACAGTTCACAGACAAGAAGTTTCAGGACTTCGTCGCCCAACTGGGCACGAAGAAACACTTCGCATCCGTCGAACACCCCCAAAAAAACGGGCAGGCTGAGGCAGCCAACCGAGTCATCCTTCGAGGCCTCAAGCGAGGGCTAGACGAAACAAAGAAGGCGTGGGTCGAGGGGCTTACCGTACAACTCCCAATTCAACGACCGGGGAAACACCTTTTCGTTTAGCATACGGAACCGAGGCTGTAATTCCCGTCGAAGTTCACGTGCCCTCTAGGTGGACAGAGTCTCCCTTAGATGAGGAAATGAACGACGAATCTCTAAGGGAAGAGCTCGACCTCGTCGAGGAAATCAGAACCGGGGCAGCTCTCCGCGAGGCCTCACTGAAATAAAAGATCACCATCAGGCACAACGCCAAAGTGATAAGACGAGAGTTCGACGTGGGAAGCCTTGTCCTAAGAAGAAACCACAAAGACTCTCGCGAATGCAAGCTAGCAGCCAATTGGGAGGGACCCTATCGCATCCGGGAAAAAACAAAAAATGAGGCCTACTACCTAGAACATCTCACTGGGGAAGAACTTGCTCGATCATGGAACGTCGAAAAGCTAAAACAATACTATAGCTAAAGCCTCGGATCGACTCGTCGTAACGACAAACATCAGCTACCGACCACTATGCGCGTCTAGGTATAAGCGTCACATACGATTAAAGCATAACCCCGCACAGTGACGAGTCGGGTAATTGCTCGAGAGCGGTCCTCGATCGAGCATCGCCGTCGTCAGAGTGCCATGATTGGCAGAACCCCGACTCGCGATGGGACGTTCACGCCACGATCTCAGGCCTCAAACGCGACCTGAGCTCCGCTCCCCGCCAGGACATTCCCCGGCAGTTCGACTAGTTCCCCTCACTATCGAACACATCTGTAATGAGCAAATCCCCTAAAATATTCACACAAGTCAAGTGCCCCCTATCACGGGTGGACACACATTCACAGCGAGCATGCATATAACACTTAGCAAAAATAAACGCAAGTAAAATCATGCACGTGAAGAAGCCATAAATATAATAAATTATGGTGGCCAAAAGGGCCACGATTGAACCTCGGGGGTATCTGTAACAAGGCCTGCGAGCAAGACAATACGACCATCCTCAACACGAGCAAGATAGTGAGTACCCTCGGTAGAGATCTCAAGCCCAGGGTTCACCACCCGCAATTGAGCCACAGCGCTTTGAAAAGACTCCTCTGCCACGGTGATACCGTCATCTTCAGCCAGCAGGATGCGGGCAACCAGCTCAGACCTAGTCTTCAACTCTTTTATATCATCCGGTTCGTCGGCACCCGGGGCGCTGGCCGCCATCAACTCTTTGTTCAGCTCCTCGGCAGCCTTTTTCTCCGCCGCCAGCTTAGAGACATCCTCTTTCAGCCTGGCCGTCTCTTCTTCGGCCTTCCTCCGAGCCTCACGGGCACTCTTAACTTCCTCCTTGAGAGCTGCCTCAGAAGCCCGGGCAGCTTTAAGTTCGGACTCAAGTGTAGAATCCCCCTCGGCGTAGACAGCAGCCATCTCAAACATCGTGACTAGGGAAGAA
The DNA here is from genome assembly GCA_022829125.1 of Lathyrus tuberosus. Lineage (NCBI taxonomy): Eukaryota > Viridiplantae > Streptophyta > Magnoliopsida > Fabales > Fabaceae > Lathyrus > Lathyrus tuberosus. Next base: position 1,290,022 of record JALAZF010000840.1, on the reverse strand, counting down.
GCATCTTGGGCCACCAGCGCCCTCTTGCTCGGGCGATCCATGCCTTACAAGCAAAGGGATTCCGCCCGAGGGACGACCAAAGAGTTACCTTCAAAGAACCTCCTATCAAGGATGCACGGAGGTAATTCAAACTTCCCTTTCTCCGGCACACGGGTAAGGTCCACAGCATCTAATGTCCCTGGCCGCTTCGACCGCCCGGTCAAAGGCAGTGGAGATCCCCGTGGAGCAGGAGAAGGAGAAGAAGAGGTCCCCACGGCAGTTTGAACAAGAGGAGGAGCACGGGCACCAACATGCCGGGTCTTAGGAGGAGCCGCTCCAGCTTTATTCCTCGCCATAGCATTCCTCACCATGTGATTGCGAGCCTGAGGCATCTCACCTGCACAAATAAAAAGACGAGCACGTTAGCTACGTGGAAAAGAGATAACACAAACAAAATCTAAATAACCAAGACTACCGAGCAGCTTCTCAGCATCCGCGGGAGTCTTGCACTCCAGCAGTGCCTTAACATTGACGAATCTGCGCTCAACTCTCTGGCTCCCATTCTCCTCGAAGATAGGGTTGCCCTTGCTCGTCCAGCAACTTGCAAGACTGAAGGAGTTGACCCAATTCACCTGCTTCTCATAAGCCACGGCGTCCTGCCCGCGCAGCTCGCTCGGCTCGAAGACATAAGCGCTGGGCTTCTTGGAGAAATGGTCGGGTGCCCAACGGATGGGAAACATGTACAACCTCTACCCAATATACTTTCCCTCCTCATTGAGCAGCTCATTCCCATCTTCATCGACCTCTATCTCCCATACATATGTGTTATCCTGGGCAACCTCGGACACGGGTTCTATGATGAAATACCGTCCCTTGAACGTTCAGATTGACTCCGAGAACGACTTAAATAAATTTTTCGGCTGCTTCAAGGAAACCCATCCGTACTTCTTCCCTGCCAGCTGCCTTTGAAGATGGAAAACAACGAAGAACAGAGGAAGAGTAGTCCCCAGAGCGAGATGCTCGCACACCGATTCAAAAGCCCGGATGAAGGCCAACGAATTAGGGTGAAGTTGAGAGGGCGCCAGCTTCAGATGCTCGAACACCGACCGCTGGAAATCAGTGAAAGGCAGCCTCAACCCCAGCTCTTTGAAGGTATACTCGTACATCGTAAAGCGGTCCCCGAAATCCGAGCAGACCCGCTCGTCCAAGGTAGGGAAGTGCACCTTCCACTCCCCCGCTGGTCCTACCTCCGTAAAGACGTCTGCCAAAAACTTTGCGAGCGTAGAGATATGCTCGGAAGGTTCGGCCACCTCCCATTCTTTCACACAGAACCCTTCAACGTCTTCCTCCATGACATCCAATTCTTCTTCCTCCCCGACAGTGCTCGAGGAGCTCGATGTTGCCGAGCTTGAAGCCGTAGAGCTCGAGGCCGTCGAGCTACTATTCTCCCCGGAGCCAGTTTCCTCCTCGGACGTGTCTAGAATAACTTCTCTATCTGGCCCCGTCGCCATTACGATCACCTGAAAAAGCAGAGAAAGACAATGAATTCGACAGGAAATCAAATCCACCATTCCAATGCCAAGTCAAGTGAAAGGGCGCGCAAAATGATAAGGACAACGTCCCCAGCCAAAGCCCTAACATCAAATGAAAAACCTCCCCTCGAGGGGATGCCCGAGACATACCATCTTCCTGCGAGGAACCTCCCCGCACTCGTGCCCAGATTCCGTTTGAAGCTCCACCGGAAACCGCAAAGCTTCACCGGAATCTGGAAACGATCTATCAGAAAATTCATCGCTCTATCAGAAGATGATCAGATACTGTGGTCACGCACGTACAACTACCGCAACCACGACGTGGACCATCATACTCGCCGAATGCACTACCTACTTCGATGAAGTGCTAGAGGCAGCAGAATGGCAGAACCACCGTCCACCACCAACACTCGCCAGAAATCTACCTATTTCATCGCCTAAAGAACGCAGAAGAGATTGCTGGCGAAGTTGAGAGGGCGCCAGCTTCAGATGCTCGAACACCGACCGCTGGAATTAAAACAAGCTACGAATCAGAAAACTTACTTGATTTGGATAGAATAAAGAGATTGCTCGAAGCTTGGCATTGGGCCTGACAATCCAGCCCAATGCAAGTAACCGTTGGCCCCGCGCTGGGGGTTCTCTATAAATACCCTCTCACTTGAGAGGGTCAGGTTAAGTTTACTTTCTTACTCTCTTCTCTGTACTTGCTGATATTCTGTGCACTCTCTTACTTGAGCGTCGGAGTACCTTGCATGTACACCCCCCCCCCCCCCCCCCCGCGCCGTCCTTCAACCTCACCGGAGCCGGAGTTCGACGGACATCGTTGGCCACCAGTAACTGTCTGATCCAGGTACGATCAGTGGCGCCGTCTGTGGGAACTTTATAAGCTTCCCCGTTTTTCTGCTCGATAAACCAAAGCTTCTTCCATTCATCACCAACATGGCCAATCCGACAGTTAACCAGGCTTTGGACAACGTGCTCGCACAACTGGAGAACGGGAGCCACCGCGAGGACGCCATCATCCTCCACGGCGGTGAAGGCGACATAAGAGACGGACAGACCGCCTCCCCAGACTCCCAGGATGTGACCCACAACACCGCCCGCGCGGACGACCAGCAAACCACTCTCCAGCCAGTTGCTCCGCCGCCCAACGCGGACCCAAGCACCGTGGCCCTGTTTGCATTGATCAACCAGACCAATCAGTTGATCGCGCAGCAGAACACTAGAATTGAAGCCTTGGAGCAAGGACGGGCACAACGATCTTCCCTGCGAAGACATCGTCGTCCCCCGTCACCTCGCCGTTCTCCTTCTCCGCGAAGGACCCCTTCCGAAGATTCTCGGACCCCGCCGCCCGTACGCCAGGGTCGCCGGCCGCGTCTCGAGCGCCCCCAGCCGACGATCACCCAGAAACGCCCTCGTTCCCCGCCCCGGAAGGAACCCAGGGCCTCCACCACCTCCAAGAAGTCCAAGAAGACCGAAGAGAGACCAAAGAACCGTTCGAGGAACTCCCCTCCATGGCACCATCGATCACCTTCGAGATCCCCGGCTGGTAGCGACGACGAGGACCAGAGGACCCCTTTGTCGTGGGAAATCATGGACGCCCCAATCCTTGCAGGCATGGAGAAACCCCCACCATTGGGGACCTACGACGGGCTGACCGACCCTGACGATCACATGGAGAGCTTCGAAGCGATGCTCGACTTTCGAAACGTCAGGGGAGCCATCAGGTGCAGGCTGTTCCCCACCACCTTGCGGAAGGGAGCCATGACGTGATATAAGGGTCTGGAATCTGGTTCGATCACATCATGGAAGCAACTGAAACAACGCTTCACCAAACACTTCACCGCGTCTCGTCGACACCCAAAGACGGAGGCTTCCCTAGAAAAGATCTTCCAAGGGAGGAACGAATCTCTCCGAAACTACATCGAGAGGTTCAACAAGGAAGCCATCGAGGTCTATACGACCGACGACATGAAGAAATACTTAATTATCCATGGACTGCGCGCCGGGTCTGACTTTGCCAAATCCATAGGCCTCCAAAGGCCCCGGCGTCTCGAGGACCTTCTTGCTCGAGCCCAGAAATACATCGAACTCGAGGAGACGGAAGCAGCTCAGATCGCTCTTGAGACGAGACGTAGGGAAGGCCCCCGCGGCCACAAAGATGATGACGCTTCTCCCCGACGGGGAGGAGAAAAGAAGAAAGAGAACCGCAACCGAGATCCTCGGGAACAACGCGGACCAGCTGGCCGATTCACGGAATACACCCCGCTCAACACTACCCGGTCTCGGATCCTCTCGAACTGCCAGAATTCCGAGTTTGTGAAGGGAGGAGTTCGCTTCCCAAAGCCCGCTGCTCCCAAACCAAACGTTGACAAATCTAAGTACTGCAGGTTCCACCGAAGCCACGGGCACGTGACCGAAGATTGCATCCATCTCAAGGATGCCATTGAGATTCTCATCAAAGAGGGGGCACTTGAAGAAATATGCCCAAAGGAATGACCCTCCTCGTCCCAGCTCAAAGGAAGCACTCAACGTCGAGGAGGCAACACCTCCTCCTGGCGACAGTCAGCTTCAGGTCGCCCTCAGCGTCACCCGACCTGAGGACTTCTTCGTCCCCCCAATCATCGAGGGCGAAGAGGCAATCCCCAACATGTGGGCGACCTTCCCCGACGAGGACCCCGTCACTGCCCGCAGCACCTGGGAAGGCTTCCCCAAAGCGATGGTCATCTCCGGAGGCGACCCCGGGAAAGTGTCGGTTGGATCGATCAAACGAAAGTTTGACGAGCTGGAATCCGCGACATCGGCGAAAACGACCACCCACGAGAAAGTGCGGTGAGACTCCAATCCCATCACCTTCTACCTCGAGGAGCTCCCCGGAGGAGCACCAAACGCCACTATCCCCCTCCTGGTCAGAGCACAAATGGCGAACTTTGACGTCCGAAGAATCCTAGTCGACCAGGGGAGCTCGGTCGACATCATGTATTCTTATTTGTTCGGGACCCTTCAGCTGGACGAGAGGCATTTGACCCCGTACGTCGGGTCAGATCTACAGGGGTTCAATGGAACCACCACCAGACCATGGGGTTACGTGGAGCTAATGGTTACATTCGAGGCCGTAGACACGGCCCGACAGGTGAAGATCTGTTTCCTGGTGGTTGAATGTCCATCCCTTTACAACTGCATCCTCGGGAGGACCACCCTTGCTGAACTCACGGCGGTCCCATCGACGGTCCACCTCAAAATGAAGTACTACACGAGGAGGGGACGAGTAGTGACGATGCACGGGGACATCGACGCGGCCAAAAGATGCTTCGACGCCGCCGTCAAGGGCCTAAGTTCCATTGGTCCCAAACCTAAGGTCGTGACCAAGCCACCCCGGGACGCCGAACAGGTACCTCTCCCGCGCGTCAACGCGGTCGACCTCGACAGCAGGTTCTCCGGCGAGCCCGACGAAGACAGAGTCGAAGATCCCAACCACTAGGCGGAGAACAACGGGCAGCCTCTCCACCCAGCGCGCCCCATCCCAGATGGAGACTTCGAGCTCGTGACCCTCGGGGACGATCCAGATCGCAACGTGAAGATCGGTGCCGGGATCCCCGACCTGGCGAAAGAGCAGCTGAAAGCATGTCTAAGGGAGAACGCTGACCTCTTCGCATGGAGCGCATCCGAGATGCCTGGCCTCGACCCCGAAGTAGCTTGCCATCAGCTCGCGGTAGATCTGGCCGCTAGGGCCGTAACACAACGTAGGCGCAAGCAGTCTCCCGAGAAAGCGGAGGCTGCTAAGAAAGCTGTAAAAGACCTCCTAGAGGCAAATTTTATTTCGGAAGCCAAATACACGACATGGTTGTCCAACGTTGTACTTGTTAAGAAAAGTAATGGAAAATGGAGAATGTGCGTTGATTATACTGATCTCAACCGGGCTTGCCCGAAAGACTGTTATCCCTTGCCTAACATCGACCAACTGGTCGACAATTCTGCAGGTTACAAACTACTATCTTTCATGGACGCCTACTCAAGATACAACCAAATTCCCATGGACAAGGTCGACAAACAACACACAACCTTCATGACCGCGTCGGGCAACTACTATTACAACGTAATGCCCTTCGGTCTGAAGAATGCCGGTGCGACCTACCAACGGATGATGAACAAGGTCTTCCAGACTGAAATCGGCGACATGCTCGAAGTCTACATGGACGACATGATCGTCAAGTCTGCAGAAGAAGTCGACCACGCCGCGCACCTCAAGAAGGTGTTCGACACGGCGAGGAGGTGCCGCATGACGTTTAACCCCGACAAATGCACCTTCGGCGTTCGGGCAGGGAAGTTCCTCGGATTTTACCTCACGGAACGAGGAATCGAGGCAAACCCCGAAAAATGTAGGGCCTTCTTCGAGCTCCCTACACCGGACTCGAAGAAGTCAATACAATCATTGAACAGGATGCTCACCGCCCTTTCCCGGTTCGTCGCCAAATCCGCACAGTACGCACTCCCCTTTTTCAAACTTCTTCGACAAAAAGCGGAGTTTGATTGGAGCGAGGAATGCGAACGAGCACTCACACACTTGAAACAAGTCCTGTCGCAACCCCCGGTCCTCTAACGGCCTGAGAACGGGGAAACACTCTTCTTATATCTTGCGATCACGAGCGAAGCGGTCAGCGCCGTCCTCATTCGGGAAACCTCAGACGGACAGAAGCCAGTTTACTTCACGAGCAAAGCCCTCCAAGGCCCCGAGCTCAGATATCAGCAGATCGAGAAAGTCGCACTGGGCCTCGTCACCGCGGCCAGAAGGCTACGCCACTACTTCCTCGCCCATACCGTCATCGTAAGGACCGAACAGCCTATCAGGCAGCTCCTCAGACGACCGGACATGGCAGGGAGGATGCTCAGGTGGTCGCTTGAGCTCGTCGAATTTGACATCCAATATGAAGGGAGGAAAGCCTTGAAGGCACAGGTACTGGCTGACTTTGTAGCGGAGATGACCGTCACGGAACCCTCTACCAACGGGTCGCAGAAATGGACAATCTATGTCGACGGAGCATCCAGCCCGAAGGGAAGCAGGGCGGGAATCATCCTCGAAAACGAGGAAGGAATCCTGATCGATGTGTCCCTCGAACTGTCCTTCCCGACTTCGAACAACCAAGCCGAATACGAGGCCTTCCTCGCGGGACTCAGGCTGACCGAGGACCTCGGCGCCAAAGAGGTCAAACTTTTCACCGATTCTCAGCTCGTAGCCTCGCAAGTCCGAGGAGAGTACCAAGCCAAGAACGACAGCCTCATAGAATACTTGGCCTTAGTAAAAGAGAAGATGAAAAAGTTCACCTCGGCGGAAGTAACGGACATCCCCCGGGAGCATAACGCCCGAGCGGACGTCCTGTCAAAATTGGCGAGCACGAAAAAGAAAGGCGGGAACAAGTCCATCATACAAGAAGTACTTTCCCGCCCAAGCATCGACAAACCAGTCATGGTTTCGGACATCAATGCCATAGGGGACAGCAGCTGCTGGATGACCCCGGTATACGAATACCTCATGACAGGCAAACTGCCCGAAGATCCCAAAGAGGCAGGAATGGTCAAGAGGCGGGCAGCTCGTACACCATAGTCGAGGACAAGCTATACCGCCGAGGGTTCTCTACTCGCCTCCTCAGATGCGTCGAGGAGACCAAGGTCCCCGACATACTCCAGGAGATCCATGAGAGAATCAACGCGCAGCACCTCGGCGGACGATCGCTAGCTCGTAAGGCGCTCCGGGCGGGATATTACTGGCCCACCATGCAACAAGACGCCAAGGAGCACGTCAAAAAGTGCGATAAATGCCAACGGCACGGGGACATGCACCTCGCTCCTCCCAGCGAGCTCACGTCGTTATCCTCCCCGTGGTCGTTCGCATGGTGGAGGATGGATATCCTCGGACCTTTCGTCCAGGGATCGTATCAAAACAAATACCTCATCGTCGGGGTGGATTACTTCACGAAGTGGATTGAAGCAGAAGCATTGGTCAAAATCACTGCCTTCAACATACTACGCTTCTACAAAAGAAACATCCTCGCCCGGTTCGGAGTGCCTCAAGCCATTGTCACCGACAACGGAACCCAATTCACCGACAGGAACTTCCAAGACTTCGTCACAAAACTAGGCACGAAGCAGCACTTCACGTCGGTCGAGCACCCTCAAACGAACGGACAGGCTGAGGCGGCGAACAGAGTGATCCTTCGGGGATTGAGACGCCGACTCGGCGACGCCAAACAACGGTGGGTCGAGGAGCTACACAGCGTCCTCTGGGCCTACCGAACAACCCCACACTCCACGACCGGGGAGACCCCTTTCCGTCTGACCTATGGAACGGAAGCAGTGATCCCCGTGGAGATCAAGGAACCCTCGAGGAGGATGGAAGCCCCCCTCGATGGGGACGCGAACGATGAAGCCCTGAGGGAAGAACTAGACTTCGTCAAGGAAACACGCTCGGGCGCTTCTCTCCAGGAGGCGTCACTTAAACAAAAAATAACGCTACGTTATAACGACAAAGTTATCAAACGTGAGTTTCAGGTAGGCACCCTCGTCCTGCGCAGGAACCAGAAGGACTCGCGAGAAGGCAAACTCGCCGCGAACTGGGAGGGCCCGTACCGCGTCCGCGGAAAAACGGGGACAGGAGCCTACTTCCTCGAAAACCTGCACGGGGAAGAACTTGCTCGACCGTGGAACGCTGAAAAGCTAAAGCAATATTACAGTTAAACACTGCCCGCGGCTCACTAGCACCGCGATTACGGGGACACGCTAGGGTACAAACGCGACACCCCTATAAGAACACGACGATCAGAGACCGCGTTGTGTGTGCGCGAGGACCTTTGATTCGGCGGGGATACCTCGATCCCGTCGTCGTACCAACCGGGCATAACACCCAGCTCGCGATGGGAAGTTCATGCCACGAGGCTAGGACCTCAATCGAACTCTTAACCTCGTTGAAGGTCGGAGTACGCCTCCGACCGCCTGACCAGCTCTCCACGCGGTCAGGGACTATCAAGGTCGAGCAAATCCCAAAGCCTTATTACTTAGGCAAAAATAAAGTATAACAAATAATACATCACACACAATTCAGAACGTGCAAATAATACTGGCAAGTAAACAATAGTACATTAAAACGGGCAGAAGCCCAGTGTACAAATATTACAAAACAAGTGTTACAGAAATATCAAAAAGCCCCTGGCACACATGCCAGGCACGAATCATTACAAAGAAAATGGCTCGCAGGCCGACCAAAACAAAGATAAAAAGTCTACTCAGCTGCAGTCCCGTCGGGCTCCTCATGCACATGAATTTCGTCCTCTCGCATAGGCTGCACGATATGGCCATCCACCACCTCCGCGTCGGGGTCAATCCCTTCGGTGACGAGGTCGGGGTTGAGAACCCGAAGCTGCGCCACGGCACTTCGGAACCCTATGCCCGCAGTTTCAAGAGCATCATCCTCGGATAGCCGGAGATCCTGCTCGAGTTTCCTGAGTTGGGCCACAAGCGCTGCTCGAGTGGTTAGGAGCATGTCCTCTTCGGTTTCGCCCTCAGCTGGCCGCACAGCATCCTCTAACTCGGCGACCCTCTCCTTGACCCGCTTCTCCTCTGCCTCCAGCTCGGCGATCCTGGCAAGGTGGCCTCTCTCCGCTTCCTCGACCTTCTTTAGCTTGGTCTCAGCCCGCTGCTGCTGCTCGCTTTGTTCTTTGTTCAGATCCCTGCATTACTTCAACTCTTTGCGCAGGTCGAGCATCTCAGCATCCAATTTCTCGAGCTTCTCTTGCAGTCGAGAAAGTTCAGCGGCGGGGCGAGTCTCATCGTTCAGGACAATAGCAGTCGAGCAAAGCCGCATGACTGCAGACAGGTCCTCGAAGATTGTTTTCCTCTTCGCTTCTGTAGCGACCCCCAGCACAGCTTGGACTTCAGAGGGAGGGACGCGAGGATAGATGACCTCAGAGAAGAAGCGGGGCTTCTGATGGCAAGGTGGGAGGTTAAAGCTGGAAGGAGGCGGGGGACTGTCTTCACCACCCAGGTCGACGACCTTCGCATCCAAAACCCGTTGCCGTTTCGGAGTCCCTTGGGTACCCGGAGATTGGCTTCCAGCAGGAGTTGTGCGCCCACCTACAATCCCCGACACGGTGGCAGCGGGCTGAGACTGACTGGAACCTTCGGGCATAGTGGCCGAGGAAATACCCTCGGGCGTGGCCCCAGAAGGAACAACATCTTGGTCCTTTGAACGCGATGCCTCTCCCCGGGCCTGTGCCTCCCGAGCTCTCTTCGCCTTCAACTTCTTGAATCTTTCCTCGGCTCCGGCCATTTTTCCTGCAAAAAAAAAGAAAACGTTAGTAAGGCAAGGAACACAGATGCGAGGAAGGCTTAGAGGGGGAACGTTTTCACCACTTAATAACTCGATCGCTTCTTCGTCGGAGAAGGTCTCGAGCAGAACGTGGGTATTGATCAGACGACGTTGTTTCTTCACCTGCCCGTCTGCTCCCATTATAGGCTGGCCGTCAAGTGTTTCGTGCCGAGCTTCGGTAAAGCTTTCCACGAAAGCGACGATTTTATCGTAAGCTTCCCGCTCATAGACATCCAACTGAGAATGCTTCACCTTGTATTTTTCGACTCCTTTCTTGAAGTGTTCCTCCGTCCAATACAGATGGAATTTCGGCTCCAGGACCTCCTCGGAACGACCGTCGACATCACGAGTAACTTTCCGGTACAACGAGTATACAGCCCCGACGGTGACCGGCTTCACGAAGTAGTAGCGGAACTTGAAGTCCCGGATAGAATCTAAATATGTATGGAACAAAGCTTTGCTCTGCTTGAAAGACACCCATCCATGTCGACCACCGGCTGACGACCTCTGAAGATGGAATATCCGAAAGAAGAGGGACACTGTCGGAATGATTTTTAAATACTTACAGACGAGCTCAAAGGCCCGGATGAAGGCCAGGGAGTTTGGATGAATCTGAGAGGGGGCCAGCTTCAACCAGACGAAGATTCCCTCTTGTAAGTCTGTGAAGGGCAGCCTCCAGCCCGCCTTGTCGAACATAAACTCATACAACGGGATGCGCATTCCCCGGTAAGGTGAACATATCCGATGATGCTCCTCGGGGCAGAAAACCTTCCAGGATTTGTCGGACCCGATTAGCCTGTGCTCGACGGTGCACATCGCGTCGTCCTCGTCCGGGTAAACGAAGATGGACGACATCTCAAGGGCCTCGTCGCAGACCCACTCCTCGAGCGGGCGCTCTTGCGCAAAAGCCATGTGAGCCATGGGGGATTCGGGTTGGTCGTCTTCTTCGAAATATCCTACGGCCACCTTCGCAGCCAAATCGTCCATTTACCTGAAAAGCAGAAGGAAACGGTGAATTCGATTGGTCGTATCAAATTCACCCCTCCACCGTTGTTCAAGCGAACGGGCGAGGAAGGGGCAAGGCTCTCTCGATTCCCCGACATAACCGGCCAAGGATCAACATCTTCACCGGGGAACTCATCGCCTCCCCGGAAGATTCTGCCCCGTGTTCCCGCGACACTAACAAAAAGGGTAATTATCAGGGACCCCGAGACATTCAACGTGTCCCCGACATGTTCATCCCTGGTCCCCGAGATATTCATCAAAAGCGAGCGAAGTTCTTCGCACACTCTCTCTCAACAACTAAAGATTCCCGCCGTATTCTCCAGGAATCCTTTCGTTTCTCATGGGAACATCATCAGTTCACCAAGGAAATGTCATATACTAGTTGAAATTGAAGAAAAATGCAAAAGAAAGGTCAGGTTTGAAGCAAGTACCTGGTAAGCGGCGGTTTAGGGTTCCGGCACGGAGTTTCCGGCGGTGTTGCGGCGGCGAACGACTGTTGTAGAGGAGAAAAGGCTTCCGGCAGGGAGTGTCCGGCAGTTGACGGCTGCAAGCTGCGACTGAAGAGGGTAGAGAGAGAAGGAGAAGGATTCTTGAGAGAGAAGGGGAAAAGTGGAAAATGAACGAGGGGAGCGGTTTTTATAAGCGATTCTCGCGGGACTCGAGGGGCATAGGGCACTCGAGTGCGCTACCCTAGCCAGCCGCCCTAGCCTCCCTAGGTAATAATGGCAGGCGACACGTGGCACACATGCAACCGTTCATCTCCCCACGCGTGTCGTTTCGGTTTCCCCAACGCTTCGAATCCGAAACCCGTCATCTCCCCGACTATACGAGCGGACACAACTGTCCGATGCCCGACTTTCATCCGACCGAAGGAACTTCGCGCAAGGGAACGACCTCCTCGGTTCCTCTCTGGGCGTATCCTCGACATACCAATAACCCTTAAGTCATTACTCTGACACCTCAGAGCAACGACTTGGGGGGCTCCTGTTCTGGACTGGGCCGAGGCTGCCCAACAGTCGAGCAGGCCCAACCCATACAGCCTGGGGAGGCCCAATAAGGCCCTTCCGCGGGGTACTTGACTGCCACGAGCAAGCCACCGTTTCCCCGGGCCCTTTGACAGTGTCGGGCACTTGGGACAATAGGACAGGAGGACCTCGCACCCCTGCTGAGAGGTACCTCCCCGACATACCAGCTTCTCCCCGCGAGAATGCCACATATCACTCCTCGACAGACATGGTTCCTTCCCGCGAGGCCACGTCCGTTTTACGGCTTGATAGGTCCTTGACACAGAAGACTCCTCCCCCTCGAGGAGTGTCTAACGGTCCGTACCACGTGGACACGTTCCAAGTAACCTCCCACTTCCGAAGGATTCGGTCTGCCCTAATCCCGGAGATCTAGGAGCGGTTACCCCAGGGCGAAGACCACGTGCTAGTCTTCACTACGCCACGTAAGCCCTGACAGTTACTTGGATTGGGTCTGACAATCCAGCCCAATGCAAGTAACCGTTGGCCCCGCGCTGGGGGTTCTCTATAAATACCCTCTCACTTGAGAGGGTCAGGTTAAGTTTACTTTCTTACTCTCTTCTCTGTACTTGCTGATATTCTGTGCACTCTCTTACTTGAGCGTCGGAGTACCTTGCAGGTACACCCCCCCGCCGTCCTTCAACCTCACCAGAGCCGGAGTTCGACGGACGTCGTTGGCCACCAGTAACTGTCTGATCCAGGTACGATCAGTTCAGATTTATTGTTATGTTCTTACATAAAAATAACATTCTTATAAGATATAAATATATATATATATATAGAGTAGAGTACTGCTAGCAGTCTGGCACTACTAGAGGTTAAGAAGAAAATCACATCAAATATTGTCAAAATTGAAATGGACAAGTTTAATGCTTTAACGTATTCCCCCCTCTAAACAAAGCGACAATAACATTACAAATTCCATTTCTCACTCGTCGTACCCCATAAATGAGGAAAACTGGCGTGTCAATTCTTTAACACCATAATTAAACTCGTCAATCTTAACTAGCCTATTTTTTTTTATCTAAAAACATTGACTTTACCCCTAATGAATTTAAAACTCATATTTACTTGTTTAATTAACTCTTAACACAATATTTCATGGTAAACAGATGAAATATTAATTAGTACTATTTATTTTGAAGAAATATTATTTTTTTTACATTATTAAATTGTAACAAAAAAAAACCACTTTAACATTAGTGAAATATTATTTATTTGTTTTGAAGAAATATTATTTTTTTAATATTAGTAAATTGTACCCCAAAAATTGTTAACTATAAAATGGTAGAATCATTTCAAAGTAATTACTGAAAAATACATTCTCATCTCCAATATGAACTAAAATTGTTAAGAGTTTAATTGGTATGCACTAATTTTACGCTATCATTTAATAGAAATTAATCAATCTCTCATTTACATTTTAATATTACAGAATACATAAAAGTGATTGATTGACCGTGTAAAATTATTTTACATTGTCAGTCTATATTAATTAAATTCAATTATTAATTAAAAAATTGATGATATCAATTTCAAATTTCAGACTAAATACATTAGCAAACTTCTACTACTTTCCTCCTATATGGTCTTTATTGTAAGAAGGGAAAAAAAAATTTAAAATTTAAAAGAGAAACCTTTCCTTATAATAAGGAAAGCGGAATTACTACTTTGTTTGTCTATATTTATAGACTCGGAGACTTTCCAAGTTCATATGAATCTACAGTTTGGGACAATTTATTTATGATTAAACGTAAAACAAGTTGGACATGTCACATGTTTGGCACAATTGTTGTCTTCTTTTTTCAGATGAAAAGCAAATTGTTTTGAACCACAGGAAAAAAAATCTTGTTGTCAATTCTCTCAAACTTGTAAATATTCATATTAAAATAATTAAATGTAAAATTTTTGCATTTAAAACATAAATTAATATTTTCCGACATTTAAAAAGGGAATCTGTAAAAGGCTGAATTTCTAAAGGGATTCAAATTACAAAAGGTCTAAACCAAATTGAGATCTGAAAAATTCCAGATTCATCCGAAGAATAAACTTCTAAAACAAAGAAACAAAAGGTGATGATAAACATAAATAAGAAGAATTATTGTTCGAGAAAGAGAGTGAAAAGAATCACATCAAATCATTCTCATTCTCTCTCACATAGTAATTAAACTCAATAATATCATAACAAACCCAAAGTAATATCCCAACCCAGGTACTACTAAACTCGCTCCACTACTTTCAGCAGAAGGAGCAGGTGCCGTGCTATTCCCACCTCCAGTAGTTCTATCCGCACCTCCAATTGCGGTGGTCCCCACTGGCAAACTCGCAAAAGCATTCAAATTATCCGGCAATGAACCATGCTTCATTGGCCTCCCATTAACAACGGGTCCCACTTGCCAAACCTGAGTAATATTAGTATCCGTCTTTTCCGGTAAAATAACCGTTGCGAATATGGTTATCACGCCGTTAGCTTCTTCGCCGGAAATCGCAGATGTTTCAACGGAAAGATTCTTGACGGGGGTGATAGATCCGTAGGAAGTGAGATTGAAAAGTTGGACTTCGACTCTACTTTGATTTGTGTGAGCGATGAGTGCTTGAGTTCCGACCATTTTGCCGCCGGTTGGGTTAATTCCCCATGAAACCCAGCCGTTTGCAGGCGGTGTGGCGGAGTACGCGACGGAGAAGGCACGGGTGGTTTCGTTGTAGGTGTGATGAAGAGTGGCGCCTAGAGTCGGGAGATCTGTGCAGTTTGCGAAGGTGTGGTTCGGGGAAAGCTTCTGAGTAGCGCAGGTGAGAGCTGAAGTGGGAAAGACGAGGGAAACGAAAATGGAAACTGTGAGTGCCAAAACGAAAGGTGAAAAAAGTGAAGAAGAAGAAGAAGATGAAGCCATTGTTGAAGAGTGTAACAAAGAAGAAAGAGATTGTAGAAATGGTTTTCAACTTTGTGGTTGGAAGTAGCAATATATAGTAAAAAAGAACGTGTGCAGAGCAAAAGATTATTATTATTATTTTTCTTCTTTTTCTCTTTTGAAAAAAAAAAATAAATAGGGTCAAGTGGAATATTTTCATTTTTGGTATAAAATTTGTATTTTATGATATTTTTTAAATGACAGAGACCAAAGGAATTTTTTATTTTAGGTATAAAATATGAGTTTTATTTTAAAATAAAGATATAGATATTTTTTCTATGGAGATATTATTATAGATATTTATGTATAGATGGGTGGATACATACTATTCCCTCCGTCTCATAAAAAGTGTTTTATTTGCACTTTTTTTTTTGTCTCAAAATAATTGTTCACTTACATTACCAATGTTGTAATTATTATTATTTTTCCACTACTATACCCCTATTCATTAAATTTCACTTTATTCAACTACTTTATCAACTACATTTAATAGGAATATTTTAGTAAATGACATTAACTTTTTCACTACAACCAACACATCTAATCATTTTCTTAAAAACCGTGCATTGCTCAAATATGACACTTTTTATGAGACGGAGGGAGTATCAATTAAGATTTCCAATTTTATATATAATATTATTATTCTAAAAAATTATATTATAGAAAAATCAAAGACGTGTGTAAGATTTATTAACACTTTTTTTTTATGTATATAGAATAAATTTATTATTAAAATAATATAAATTGAAATAAATACGTGTGTTAATAAGATGTGAAATTAAAACAATATTGAAATAAATTATATGTCATTCATGCACGATTTTGATAAATAGAAATTATTAAAATAAAATTCTTCTAATTAAACAAATTTGGTCACGGATATAAATTTTATTCCCAAAGAAAAGAAATATAAATTATTTTATAAGAAATCATGCCTATAGTACATATATGGATACTTTTTTTATAGAAATACTTGAAATTTTTGCTAACTATAAAAATTATATATGTAAAATATATTTCTGAAATAATTCATGCATAACATGACTACATTCATAATTTCTAAGATTTGTTAATAAAATATATAAGTAAAAAAAAAAAATTTAATATAATATTCAATTTCTAAACCCTATATTATTCACACACAAGAATTTATGTATTATCTATTTTTTATATAATAATTAACAAATATGTATTTATTTATATAAAAAACACATTATTATCCAACTGTATTTATACTTTGTTGACCAGCTGTTTTAGTAAGTTCTAAAAACTATGAATGTAGTCGA
Source organism: Lathyrus tuberosus (assembly GCA_022829125.1). Lineage (NCBI taxonomy): Eukaryota > Viridiplantae > Streptophyta > Magnoliopsida > Fabales > Fabaceae > Lathyrus > Lathyrus tuberosus. The sequence goes on along the minus strand of JALAZF010000840.1, from coordinate 1,273,930 downwards.
GCTATGCATCCATTATTTTATTACAATGTATTGAAAATATTTAATTTTGTACTCGTATGTTTTACTTATAACTCTCAGAAATTATATAGCAATGTTTAATTTGCATGAATTTATTTTAATAATATATCTCAAATTTTATATTTTCAGTCAACAAAAGTTTCACAGATTTGTATGAAAAACCTCAATTAATGGACTATAGACATAATTTTCAATCTCAGTTAACGGTTCTCAAGCAGGGTATTTCAACTGTAAGAGGGGAGTGTGGCAAAGAGATCCACTATCTCCTCTTCTCTTTTGTTTGGCAGAAGAAGTCCTTAGCAGAGGTATAACTTCTTTGGTAGAGAAAGGCAGTATGACTCTAATAAAAGGTCCAAGAGGTTCCTTAGTTCCTTCTCACGTGCTATACGCAGATGATATTATGCTCTTCTGCAAAGCCAGTCAATCAAATATGGAAGCCCTCAAAAACCAATTTTATATATAATATTATTATTCTAAAAAATTATATTATAGAAAAATCAAAGACGTGTGTAAGATTTATTAACACTTTTTTTTATGTATATAGAATAAATTTATTATTAAAATAATATAAATTGAAATAAATGTGTGTGTTAATAAGGTTTGAAATTAAAACAATATTTAAATAATTATGTCATTCATGCACGATTTTGATAAATAGAAATTATTAAAATAAAATTCTTCTACTTAAACAAATTTGGTCACGGATATAAATTTTATTCCCAAAGAAAAGAAATATAAATTATTTTATAAGAAATCATGCCTATAGTACATATATGGATTTTTTTTTTTATAGAAATACTTGAAATTTTTGCTAAATATAAAAATTATATATGTAAAATATATTTCTGAAATAATTCATGCATAACATGACTATATTCATAATTTCTAAGATTTGTTAATAAAATATATAGGTAAAAAAAACAATAATTTAATATACTATTCAATTTCTAAACCCTATATTATTCACACACAAGAATTCATGTATTATATATATTTTTATATAATAATTAACAAATATGTAATTTTTTATATAAAAAAAAACATTATTATCAACTGTATTTATACTTTGTTGACCAGCTGTTTTAGTAAGTTCTAAAAACTATGAATGTAGTCGAGCTATGCATCAATTATTTTATTACAATGTATTGAAAATATTTAATTTTGTACTCGTATGTTTTACTTATAACTCACAGAAATTATATAGCAATGTTTAATTTGAATCATTTTTTAATATACCACCCAAGTTTCTTATACATCACGTGAAATTATTATTTTTCCCCTCAATTCCGAATGTGCAAATTCGAACGCACAATTTTTTTTAAAAATGTTGCCTTGTTCCGAATGTGCAAATTCGAAATGACAAATTACGCTTATTCTGGATGTGCACATCCGGATTAAATAGCTGAAACTTAAAAAAGATATAATAATAATATATTTATTTAAAAAAATAATAATAATATGTATTTTAAAAGAATAATGATCAACAGTAAAACATTACTTCTTTGACGTTATCCAAACTCCCAAATCTATTATCGAAGATTTTAGGACAAATCAAGATCAACAGTAAAACATTACTTCTTTGACGTTATCCGAACTCCCAAATCTATCCTCGAAGATTGTAGGACAAATCAAGATCAACAGTAAAACATTACTTCTTTGACGTTATCCAAGATAAATGGCAGCAGAGTCGACACAAAGTTGGTGGTACTCCTATTATCACTTGCAGAACCAATGGACTGACTTTGGGTCACAAGATACAGAGGAATTGTTTCTGCTCAGGTTCATTGCAAGGAGATAATTCAAGATCTCTTTAAAATAACAGTGGATCCTTTGTGTATTCCTCATGATAGGATAATTCAGGGAGTGGCGTGTGACTTTCTATAAATCAATTGGGTTTAAGCCTAAAAGGATTATATTTTACATGTTCGCGTTGGTTTTTTCTAAATGATACATACTGATGTCTATTGATGTATATGTATATATTATAACTTGTATATTAATGATACAGTTCCTCCTGCTTATTATGCACACGTGCTAGCTTTCTGCCCTCGATACTACATAAGTGAAGTCGAAAATTCTGATTCTGGTTCTGCAAGTGGTAACAGGAGTACCACCAACTTTGTGTCGACTCTGCTGCCATTTATCTTGGATAAAGTTAAAGAATCTCTCCGCTGAACTTTATGCTAAAGATATTCATTTTCGCATAGAGCTTATTCAAGTACATTTAAACTTTCATGATGCATTCATGATGTTAAATGATAGTTGTTTATATTAATGACCGTAAATCTGTTGTTAACTTTATCAGAATGTCGAAGACAACAATTATATTGACGGAGAGACTCCAACCCTAGAGTTTGTTATAACTTCTGATGACATTACTGCTACTGGTGCACCAGCCACATTACTTATTTTCAATAATGAAAATGGTTTATCTCCGAAAAATATTGAGTCCATCTGTAGTGTTGGAGGATCAACAAAGAAAAATAACAGAAGCGGTGGTTACACTGGAGAGATACGGAGAACAAAGTTTTCTATTGGAGAGATACGAAGAACAAAGTTTTCTATTGGAGAGATACGGAGAACAAAGTTTTCTATTGGAGAGATACGGAGAACAAAGTTTTCTATTGGAGAGATAGGGAGAACAAAGTTTTCTATTAGAGAGATACGGAGAACAAAGTTTTCTATTGGAGAGATATGGAGAACAAATTTTTCTATTGGAGAGATACGGAGAAGAAAGTTTTCTATTGGAGAGATACGAAGAACAAAGTTTTCTAACCCCTTGACTCAAGATCTTCATCATGCTGTCAAGACCTTCTCGCTCCCCTCATTCGAATGTATATTAACTTGCGATGATATATTAACGTATGCGACCAACTGACAAAACCGATTTAAAAAAAAATAAAGTTATGCTATTTTCCGGATTTACAGATCCGAAATTTTAAAAAATAAAGTTATACTATGTTTCCGGATGTGCACATTCGGAACACATCAGTGTTTTTTAAAAAAAACGGTGCATTCGGATGTGTATATCCGGAATCTGAGGACAAAAATGAAATTTCACGTGGTATATAAGAAACATGGGTGGTGTATTAAAAAATGGTATTAATTTGCATGAATTTATTTTAATAATATATCTCAAATTTTATATTTTTAGTCAACAAAAGTTTCACGGATTTGTATGGAAAACCTCAATTAATGTACTATAGGCATAATTTTTTTTAGAGTATTTTGAATTGACTTTTTCAGTTGAAATTATTTTTGTCTTACCAAATGTGTATGATGTAAGAAACTTTCATTTTAATTATTCAAATTTATTCAAAATTATGCAGAAATGATACATAACTCACTTAAATATTGTTTTGATTTCTAGAAGAAAAAACTATTGTTTTGATTTCAAATCTTAGTCACTCAATTTGATCTAATAATTAATGGGTCAAATGTATCTTTTTCTTTCTTTTAAGTAAAAACATTTATAAAAAATTAATTCATTACCGTATTTTTCCTAACAAATTAGTTCTTTTAGTCTATAAATATTTACCTCAACAATCTTTAGGGAAAATTATAATAACCTCATATAAGGTTTGGTTAAATGTCACACACCTCCCCTCTAACTTCAAATATATGGCAAACCTCCTCCTCTATTTAACTATGCAACTAACCCTTTAATTTAGAGAAAATATCTTTAAAAAACTCAGCATAGTGTAAATTAGGGGTGTTAAAATGGGTCGGGGTCCGTCGAACTGGTCTGTTCACCCAAAAAAAATTGTGAATTAGGTTAGGATTCTGAGCCTGCTATCCGCTCAATTCTCAATTCTTTCTTTCTGACAAAACAAAAAATCTTAATAGTTAAAGACGTAACGGGGCGGGTTGACCCGCCAAACCTGCTAAAATTTATTTTTAACTATAATATGCTTTTGGAACTACAACACAATAAATCATTAATTTCCCATGATTTGCCGAATATGGTACCAATAATATACTATAAAATACATAATAAACAATAAACAATGTTTATGTTTGAAAATTAGTTTAAAAAATATTTTATAAAAAATTGTTTAACAAATAAGTGAAAAATCTAATTGAAATGTAACAAAATATTAATTTATTGAAAAAAAACAAAATAGGCTGGCAAGGCCGCCGCCCGCCAACCCGTCACTTTGGCGGGTGAGCTTGATTTTTAAACCCAATTTCACTTGGCAGACTTTCTCACCCTACCCCTTTTTTTGCTGGCTTAAGGCGGGCAGGGGCAAGGTGGGGCAGACGACCCGTTTTGCCACCCCTAGTGTAGATAGACTTGGGTATGTGAATTATGAGGAATTTAATGGCTTAATAAAAAGTATCGCTTATTCCATCATAAAAATTACCTTTTAGAAAGCTGAAAATACTCTTCAAATTTTAGAAGTGCATTTTTAGAGGCACCCCTAACACATTTTAAAATGAGCCCCATCATTTTTTTTAAAATATTTAGTCCACTATATACGCACAACATGTATTCCTAATTGAGACACGTCTATTTTGAGATAAATTAATCTGAAGATGCATCTTCGTATTCACACTAAAGAGAATACAATGGTGTATTGCTATATTCACATCTAACATAAAATTTTAATTTTATTTTAGAGATGCACTGATGTAATTGCCTATGTATTATAGTTATGCATTCATATTAACTTTTATATAAATTAAATCACACACTTATCAAATAATATGAAAATGCTATAAACAAATAAATTAAGAATCCATAATAAAGTCAAAATAAATTAGAAACAATAATAATGTTCCTAATATAAATACGATATACTACTGCGTATGTCGAACCCAGACCCTCTGCTCCTATAATGTCTCCTATACTGCAATGTAGTATATGCCACATCAAGGATGGCATCTAGAATCTCCTTCGCCTCAGAGCCTTCAGGAAAGACTCCTTTATCCATCTGTGTAATATTTATGATACGTCGGCATATAGGCAAGGTAACCGAACTCTTTTGGTATGGACATAATTATGGACTTTATTACTGGCCTACCGAACTCTTTTGGTTTTACGGTCATCATGGTGGTGATAGATGGATTGACAAAGTATAGTCACTTCATAGCTTAAAAAATTGACTATACTAGCAAAACAGTGGCAGAGGCTTTCATGTCTTATGAAGTCAAGTTACACGGCATCCCAAAGTTCATAATCTCTGATCGTGACAAGGTTTTCCCTAGTGCTTTTTGGCAAAATCTATTGAAACTACATGGGACCTCCTTGGCTATGAGTACTGCTTACCACCCCTAAATCGAAGGGCAATCGGAAGCTGTAAACAAGTGCCTTGAAATGTACTTAAGATGTTTTACCTTTGATACACCAAAAACATGGTACAAGGCGCTCCCATGGGCATAATACTGGTATAATACAACATTGCAAACAATCACTGGTATGACACCTTTTAAAGCAATGTATGGGTGTGATCCCCTGAACCTAACTAGGTATAATTACAATGTCATTGACCCTATACTAGTTTAGAAGCAACTGATTGAGCGAGATACATTGCTTGCACGACTGAAGTCATAATTGTTGAAGGCGTAACAAGTCATGAAAAGTCAAGCTGATAAGACTCGTAGGGACGGAAAATTCGAGATTGGGGACTTGGTTCTGGTCAAGTTACAACTTTATAGACAACATTTGGCTGCATTGAGGAAGAATTACAAATTGTCCATGAGGTGCTTTTGATCATTTTCTATCATTGAGTGAATCGAGGGTATTGCATATAAGCTTGAATTGGCGCACACAACCAGAATCCATCTGGTCTTTCATATATCTTAACTGAAACCATTTAAGGGAGAATGAGAGAGGTTCGAGATTCATATCTACCAATACCATTGTCGATTACAGATAATGGAATCATAGCCCAACCTGTAGCAGTGTTAGATTGCAGGGTACTAATCCAGGGAGAACAACGCATTCCCCTGGTGAAAATTCAATGGGAGTCTGGTTTAGACCCCACGTGGGAAAATGTCAAATATATGAAAAACCATTATCCTCTTTTCAACCTTGAGGACAAGGTTGATCTCATATGAGGGGGTATTGCAATGAGGCACAATGCTATAATTAAGAAGGGAAAAGATGACATGGTAAATTATGTTGTAACTGCAAGCACAAATCAAGGAGTGAGGGTAACTGCAAGCACAAATCAAGGAGTGGGGAGAGGAAACAGAACCTGTCATCCTAACATTAAGCACAAGGACTATATATAAAATAGAGTAACAAGAAAAAGGCATATGATCGAAATGTGTTACTATTTCTCTCTCTCTCTCTCTCTCTCTCTCTCTCTCTCTCTCTCTCGCTCGCTCGCTCTCTCTAAACTTCTAGTTATATTCTTTAGAATTTAACGCCTTTATCATTTTGTTTATTCCTCTATTGTTGGAGTGAAATCTTCGATCTCCTTCTTGCAACTTCCTGTTATCAACAAGTCATCAACATAGAGACATAATATAAGCAATTCAATATTTCTTCTTCTTACATATACTTCATGATCAGTTGTGCACTTTACAAATTCCTTCTCCCTTAGAAATTTATCTACTTTCTTTTTCCAAGCTCCTGGAGCTTGCTTAAGTCCATACAGGGTTTTATGCAGCCTATACACATTTCTTTCTTTGCATTGGTTTCACAAACCCAGCTGGTTGTGCAACATAAACTTCTTCATCTAAAGGGACATTCAGGAATGCACCTTTTACATCCATTTGACATGTGTGCCAATTTTTCATATTTTCTAGACCAAAAACCAACATGATTGTTTCATTCCTAGCAACAGGTGCAAAAACCTCGTCGAAGTCAATTCCTTCTTTCTGAAGAAATCCTTTCGGCACAAGTCTTGCCTTGTGTCGAGTTACTTCTCCTTTGGTATTCACATTCACCTTGTATACCCACTTCACATTAATTGCCTTCCTATCTTGAGGAAATTCAACAAGTGACCAAGTGTTGTTGACTTCGATGGACTTCAGCTCCGCATTCATTGCTTTCATCCACTCTAAATCCATCAATGTCTCAGTTGCATTGGCTGGTTCAACATCTGCATAGAAAGCATAATGTACCAACTCACCTTCATCATCGGCCACATCATCTGATGTAATCACACATTCTTGTAACCTTGCAGGCATGTGTCTTGTTCTTTGAGGTCTGTTTGTGCTTGCTTGACCTCTGACTTCTTCTTTTCGAATTTCTCTTTCGACTTCACTTGCTAGTTCTTCACATAAGATTCTCACTGAATCTTTCTTGATATTTTTAGTCCAATCCAATTCCATAAGCTCGTCTCTGATCACGTCCTTGCTGATCACTACTTGTTTGTTCACTAGGTCAAACAACTTGTATCCTCTAGTCGAATGATATCCTATTAGGATCATTTGACTCGACTTATCATCAAGTTTTCTTCTCAACTGATCTGACACATGTCTATGTACTATAGATCCAAATACCTTCAGACGACTCAAGCTAGGCTTGACACCAAACCAACATTCTTCTTGAATAATTCCTTCTATCCTTTTCGTCAAACATCTATTCAAAATATATATTGCAGTCGACACAACTTCTTCCCATAATTCTTTGGGTAAATGATTGCCTTTCAACATACTTCTCACCATATTCATAATGTTTCTATTATTTCTTTTTGCAATTCTATTCTGCTATGGAGTGTATGATGGCACCACCTCATGCACAATCCCTTCTTTTTCATATAATGTGTCGAAGTCTTTCGACACATATTCTCCACCACCATTAGTCCTTAAAATCTTGAACTTTCGACCACTTTGTCTTTTTACCATAGATTTAAACTTGGCAAATAACTCGATCACTTCACTTTTATTCTTGATCAGGTAAGTCCACAGTTTTCGACTGAAATCATTTATGAATTTGACAAAGTATCTGTTACCTCATCCACCTAGATAGGTCCACACACATCAGAGTATATGACTTCAAGAAATGCCTTCGACTTGCTTCCTGCATCCTTGTTAAAGTTATTCTTGTGTTGCTTTGCCTGCACACATTCTTCACACACTTTCGTTTGGAATGTCAATTTTTGGTAACCCTAAAACCATATTTCTTCTCTTTAGATCTCTCGTGTCTTTGAAGTTGAGATAAACAAGTCTATAGTGTCATATCTATTCATCCAAGCTAGCTGCAGTTGCATGGCACTTGTGCTCCATCACATACGTTTAATCCTGATGGTTCTAATTTTAGACACGGGTGCCTTCAAAATTAATCTTCTTCCTGAGTCGAGAGCTCTCATCATCTTGCCTTTAATCGACACTTTGTAGTTTTTTCCGACCAACTGCCCTATGCCGAGCAAATTACTCTTCGTGCCTGGTATTTACAATACATTAGAAATTACTGACCTTTTGCCATCTTTCCTCATAATTAGAACATCACCAATACCTTGAGCTGCTAGAGTATTGTCATTTGTTAATTTCACCATGTTCTTCATTGAGGGTTTTATGTTGATAAACCAATCCTTCCCATCAGTTATGTATGATTAGCATCTTGAGTCCAAGTACCATTGGTCTTGGAATCTTTCTTCATCTCTTGTTGTGACCATCACCAACATCTCTTCTTCTTCTTCATGTTTTGCAAACTTTGCATCATTATCGTGGATCTTTTATTTTTTAGGACAATCTCTATAGTAGTGACCATACTTCTGACAATTGAAACACCGAATGTGACTTTTGTCAGGTTTTTGACCACCACTTTTTCCTCTACCTGCTGCACCACCTATTTGGTTGCTTTGATATGAGGACTTTCTTGCTGATTTTAACAAGTCGAATTGTTGTAGACTCCTCTACTTTTATTGCCAAACCACTTTTCTTTTCCTTTCTTTTCTCTTGTTGATTACACCTGCAAAGCCATATCACCTTTTTACTTGCCTGCAGCTCTTTCAACCATCCTTTGTGCATGAGATTCAAGCATCCCTTGAAGTTTTTCCTTTGTCAAACTTGACAAATCTTTCGACTTTTCTATGGCTACTACCACGTGGTCGAACTTTGGAGCCAATGACCTTAAGATATTTGGAACCAATAATCTTGATGTCAACACTTCTCCACATACCTTAATTTGATTCACCAGTTTTGTAACCCTAATGAAAAAATTTGTTAGGCTTTCACTTTCTTCCATCTGAAACAACTCATACGTCCTTTTGTAAGTTTGTAACCTCACCTCTTTCAACTTATTTGCGCCTCCAAACAATTTCTTCAAGATTTCCCATGCTTCTGTTGCTGATTCTACATCACTGACATTTTCAAAATTGTCTGGATCAACACATTGATAAATTATAAAGAGAGCTTTATAATCTTTCTTCTTCAATTCTTTGTATGCAAATTTTTCTTGATCCGACGCGTTTTCTGCAAGTGGTATTACTCCTTCCTTTACAAGATCTCAAAGATCTTGATAATAGAAAACCACCTTCATCTGTTTGCACCAATTCTCATAATTCCGACCCTTCAGAATTGTGAGACTCGCCGAAAAATGTCCGTTCAGATTATTCATCGTTATCGTGTTTTGCTTCCCACGAATCGCTCAGACATTGCTCTAGATACCAGATGTTGGAATTAAACCCAAGACTTTGAGTAATTTCGAATCAATCTTGATGAATAAGATTCAATCACGCCGATTAAATTCTCTCTTATTATTCACTCTTCACTCGAGTGAATCAACCAACCTTGGTTGCAAGATTGTATCGCTACACAATGGTGATGAAAATAAGAAAAGAAAATTGAAATGGGAAGAAGAAGAAGAAGTTTAAGGTTTTAAAAAAAATAGGGAAGTAGAGGAATTTCTGCAGAGTAAATATTTGCTCTCAAAACTGCAATTTTATTCAAGTGAATCTCACTTTTACAATTATAATATTTACTCCCTATTTATAGATTTATCTTGCTTGCTCCCTAAGCAAATCCCAAAAACAAAAGCCCACAATACTTAATTCTGCCAATACTATAAAATTAGGTTTAAGACAAAATCCATGTCGAGGTTAACTCTTCGACACTGACACAATTTCGACACACGGCATTTCGACGACAATAGCCTCCGTCAAAAATATAGCTCTTACACGAAGAAGACCTAAATAGATAAAAGGAATCTAATATACTTTATAATTAAGAACATGAGTTATGTCTGCTAACCACGATTATGCCAAATTAACACCAACCAATAGACTTTTGTGAAAATCTATTTTCAATCCTTGAAATAAGTTTTAAAAAAAAAACAGGTTTTCCTTCATAAATTTGATGTTTTCATAACACTTCTCACATATTAATAAAGTATCATTTGTAAATTTGAGATGTAAAACTCAAATGTGTTACTTCCAAAGGTCACCTTGTTTTAGGAACACAATCATTCAAATTTCTTGTCTCAAGGTCACTATGACATTTGTAAGAACGAAATCCAACACACTATTTAAACTTGAAGACGTTTCACCCACACCATTTGAATAAACCTAGGATGTGTGACATCCACTAGAGAAAGTTAGTATGTACCAATATATTAACTTTGTGAATGGACCTAAAAGAAACCATGACTAAGATGTTTGGTGGATGCATGAGACTAACACTGTTTGGAGCACTTTGATTATGGACTAAAATAATCCATAAACCCTGAATAACAATTTTGTTCTAGAAAATATTCTTATTAGCTTACTAAAATGCTAGCATAGTTCGAGATCAAACCATCATTTGACTTCTTCAACTAAAAGCTTAGGGGAAATTCTTATCGAGATCAAACTATTATTTGACTTCCTCAACAAAAAGCTTAGGGAAAATTTGTATGTAGAAGTTTAAACTTAACCCAATTATGTACTAAGTCATCCCAAACTATGGTCGAAAATAATACTACACCATAAACACACCCTAGAGACACACTTAGATAATGCCACTAATTAAATCAAGACCATATTGTAAAGGTCATATCATGATTTATCTTCATCAATAAAGAAGTGCATAACACAACACTAATGGTTTAAAGTTGGCCCTAACTCTATTTCATATAGAGAATTTGACAAAAGGATAGTCCAAATAATATATAAGCTATGTTGTTGAAATAATACTCGTGGCACTGCCACAATAGCTTTCATTGGAATTGTAACAAGTTTAAGAGAAATTAAAACTTAAATTTGCAATATTCATAGCATCAAAAATATACTTAATCTTAAATTTATGTCTTAAAAATAACCGTTTTTAATTTTACAAAAAAGAAAATTGTACAATATTTAATACAAAATTCCTTTGTTCACCCGGCAGTCGGCAGTCCTAAAGTCACGTGTAAACATTTTGGTTACAAATATTTGAGAAACTTAGAATCCACATTCCATCAAAGCAAAATTGGTTTCTTCCAAAATCAAGCCGGGTACACGTGTCCTTCAATGATTGGCCAAGATAACTTTCTCTATACACATTGAGCAAATTGATTGGTTGACCATGGAACTTTATCAAATTGAGATATTAAAATTTATATTGGGGAAGTTCACAATCAAACAAGACCAGATTCATTTATATTATTTTTAAATCCAATATTTTTGGTTGAACCAGCACGTGATAATAAGAAAAATGCCATTACCCCATGTGAATGATAGTGAAATTTTAGGAAAAGTTTTAGTGATAATTGTCAAATATACACTTTTGGTAATAGTGAGTGGGTGTAAGCCATAAGCAATGAGAATCTTCATAGCCTTTTTTGAATCATCATGCTGACGTATGGGTATCATTTTAATTTACTTTTGTTTCTTTTAAAAAGATGTTTTTAGAAAAGAAGAATATAAAGTGGTTGGTAAAGTTAATTGGATTGGTGAGTCAACTTATTTCGTTAAAAATGGAGTTTTTAGTTATTCGTCAATTATCTCTAAGTCCATTCGGCTTTTTTTAACTTTTAAAGAATTGACAAAGATGAGGAATATTGTAAATGGAAAAAAAAAACAACGTGTTAGCTGATCACTAATAAATGGATTCAGATTTTTTTTTTTAGTAAAAAAAATCTCTATTCACGTATTTAAGATAGGAGGTTTTGATTTAAAATTGATAATTTAAAAAAATTAAATTTATTTATTTCAATCTAAACACTTTAAAACAGAGTGAATGCGGAAAAAACATGACAAGTGATTCAATTTCTTAATAAATACTAAATGGATAAGAATTTATTGCATGTATGTTTAAGATAGTTAAAAGTTATAGGAAATTTGGAATTTTGTAAAAGAAATTGGGGTCAATTTATTGTTAATTTTTGAATAGAAATTTGGAATTTATTGTTAATTTTTGAATGAAATTTTGAATAGAATAATAAAAGATTATTGTTAATTTTTTTATTGTTTTTTTATAAATTTTAAAAGGACTGGGTCAAATTTTAAAAGGGACCAATGTGTAGTTTTTGATTTTTTAAAGACCAATTTGAAATTTTGTAAAAAAAATTGTGGTCAATTTAAAATTTAGAAAAATATGGAAACCATTTGTAAATTTAAAAATTAATTTGACATTTGAGTAAAGAAGAAATTTTAAATATTTTATTTTATGTGTTATTTAAAATTTCTAAGATTTAATTTGAACTAAATATTTCATAAATTCATATCGTATTAATTAAAAAAAACTTCATTTAAACAATAAAATTTACATTCTTCTTTCTAAACACACTCTTATATTATTTTATTTAAGGTAATATTTTAGATACACGTGATAAACAAAAAGTGAAAATTAGTTAAGAATGCGACAGCACTTGCAAGAGCATGAACATCCTCATTATTGTATTGTCTCTTATCAAACTCAACGTGAAAGTATTGGTGAGACAAATTTATTTATATTTGTTCAATTAAATATAAATGCATAGAATGGTTAGAGACATGGAATGTGTAAGAGAAGGCTAATGAGATTAGAAAAATAAATGAAAAGAAGCAATCTTACTTAAAAAATATGTATGTCGATGAGAATGATACCATGATTTTAATTTGTCACTCTTATATTTATGCCAGACATCTCACTATTTAAAGTACTTTTATCTATATTTTTTTATAAATATTAAATTTTTTTTTGAAATTTATATATTTTTATTTGAAAATTTATAGTCTGTTTCAGAAATTTTTGAAATTTTTATTTTTAACCACAACAAAGATACATGTATCGTAAATTTAGAATTTTTGAAAAAAATATATCAGGGATTGTAAAATTTATGGTAGAGGTCTGAAGTGTTTTATCGAAAATTATAAAATTTTTGATAGAGGTCTGAAGTGTTTTGTCGGAAATTATGAAATTTTCGAAAAATACCACAAAATTCTAAAGAATTTAAAATTTTTGGTATGTGTCAGAGAATTTAAAAAAAAATGCTTAATTTTTATGGTATTTTTCACAGAAATTTGTTCGATTTTTTCTTGCATAACTGATTCGATAAAAAAACTATTCGATATAATATATACATATAATAAAAATTGTGTTACATACAAGATTATAAAACAAATTAGGATGACTTTCTAACTTCATCTTTCAAATGTCTAATCTGTCCCGTATATGCTGATTCTCATGCTTTTGCATCTTCAGTACATGAACCCAACGGCCAGTTACGGAAGACAATGGACTATCACGTTTCAACTTTACATGAACCCAATGATTGTTGTTGACAAAACCAACAACAATGCTTTTATGTCTGCTGATATACATATGTGGAGTTAAGGTAAGAGGGGAAAAGGTAATGTTAAGTCACTTTGACAGGGAGACAAATATGACATTGTATCTACAAGCAATATGGTTACCCATATCAGGAATCGTCATTCATTTATCAGTACCCTGCACACCTAAGTGTTCTACTCGTAACACATTCCTAACTTCAGAGACCAATTCATAGAACAAATTGGAAAACAATTGAGGGTGTTGATGAACTTGAGTATCTAATTGCGTCCGAATCAAATACCACGATTCTTTGTCGGATCCAAGTAAAGCTGCAATAGTCCCAAAACCACAATCTTCATCGTCACTCTATTCAACAATGTCATCAATGTATGTATGCAAGAAAATGGGAAACTAAGACAAGTAAAGATGCCTTGAAGATGCAGTGGATGATTGACTTTGACCTGATGATAAGTGCAAATTGTACCTATTTTTGTATATAAGTTTTGTTGCACTTATCGTTACTTTGTGTTAAAATTGGTTGAATAAACCCCACTTTGTGTGTAAATACGTTTACTTTACGTTTTCGTGTGTATATTGCGTTTTCTTGTATATATCGTTGACTTTAATTGCTTTCCATTCATTTTTGTAGGTATTCAAGTATTAGGATTTTGCCATTGTTTTGAAGAGAATTGAATAAGCTTTCCAGCGCTTCCGACCGTGCATCAATCGAGCTACGGTGCAGAAGTTGTGGTCAAATAAGGGGCTATTTTGCTGTCATGTTCGCTTAGCGAGTGTGACAGCGAATGTTCGCTTAGCGAATGGCTGGCGAAGGTCACAGCGAAGGAGTCCAGAAAGAAACAGAGGAGAAAGAGACCAAAGTTCGCTTGGCGAACTTCCTAGCGAGCATTCGCTATGCAAATAAATCATTCGCTTAGCGAACTTCTGAAGACAGCAAGAGGCGGTTTAACTTTTTGTAGGCACTTAAGTGCCATTTTTGTTCACTCGCTTAGCGAATGGAAGGGTTCGCCTAGCGAACCTGCGAAAATCTGATTTGTATATAATAGAATTCTGTAACTTTTTAGAGTATGATTTTGGGGATTCTTGTTCCAATTCCATCAAACTTCAATTTTCAGTAGATTAGCTTAGAAAACAACATGTAAGCTTGCATACCGATGAACCAGGGTGGATTGATCGTCGACCGACGTTGACAAACAGCGAGATGTTTGGTTCATTTCTCTTCTTCTTTGTGTTTTTCTTCTATGTTGGGTTGTTGTATATGTATTTGTTCTGAACTCATGTATATTTGTCGCCCATGGCGTTGTATAAAACTTGCTTTACAAATCTTTATTGGTGATTGTCTCTGATTTTTTCTTTATGCACGGGGTTTGAGTTGCGTTAGAGATAACCTTCGCAAACTTTGATTAGGGATGATTATCTGTTAGTTTCTAGATTCTAGAGATAGATTTAAGAGCTAACAATCTTCAATAGACGTCGAAGCTTAATGCCTCTGTGCCTTGAGCTAACGTGCGAAAGTATCGGCAATGGTAACACGGTTGTTCTCTCAACTTTGCGTTAGTCATAACCTTTGTTGTGAGCGATGCTGGGTGATATTGAGGAGTATTGTAGGTCAAGTATAACTGGTCGGTAAGTTTATGTTTGTGAGGAGTCGATTATGTGCATGCCGGATAAGTTTGTCTTGCTGAAGAATGAATTTGTTTTTAAGTTTTGATATTTACTTTTCTGTTTCTATGTTTAAACCATTTAAACCCAAACTCATTAACGCGAGAGACTGTCGAACGACATTTTTTCCCTCGAACCGATCTCTATGGACACGACATAAATCCCGGAGGGAATTCTTTCCGAAAATAAATATTTTTGCTTGCTTGCCCTATTCTGCATTCAACAAAATGGCGCCGTTGCCGGGGATTTGTTTTGATAATGAATCGCATTGCGATAGTTTCTTTGTTTTTGATTTTTGTATATATCATATATATTTTCTGTTTCCATTATGTTTGTTCAAGTGTTGTATACATTTTGTTCCCGTAACGTTTATTTAAGTGTTTGGTTAGGGCACTTGCTTTTGGTTTGCGCGGTGAGGCATCACTATGGCACGAAGGAATGAAGTTACTAGCTAAGCATTGTAAAGGCGTCGAGCTTACGACGTAAAACAAGCATGGTGTATTCTTTTCTTTTGTTGTTTAGTTTAGGTAGTGTGGTGAGTATTCATTAAACAAGTTGTACTCGGTTTTTTTTCGTAAATTCTCAAATCTTCACTTTACAACTTGTTTAATGAATTTTTGCCAGTTTTTCAGTTTGTTCATATTAATAGTTTTCGTGTTTGTCAATGAGCTTGTTTTGAGTTGCTTGAGGAAATTTGGTGATGTTTCAAGTTTGAGCGTTTCAACTTGCGAATGTATGGTAATGATTTAGTTAAGTTTTGTACACTTCCGAGGTATGTGTTTATCGCTTTCTTGACTTTAGCATATTCATGATACTTAGGCATTTTACAAACTTCCATGCCATTTATTCTTTTGTATACTTGTTCATGTGTGAATCACTTTAGTTCCCAACCTTTTTGTGAGGTAGCCTTCTATTGTTCATATATGCACGGAGTACCAACATTCTTGTTCTAACTAGATTTTATTATGCTTAATCTTTTGTTTGTGTTGATTATATGAAAGCATGAAAAGGATCAAGGCATTTTGTTTCATTTTGAGCACAACTACTTAGCCAAATAGTCATTCACCTTGTGAGCGTGTGATCATTCGTAACCCCTTTGAGCTTTTTGATCCATGTTTTATTTGAACTTAATGTTTGTCTATGAGTATTTAGTTCACTTATTTTTTAATGGATTTTGTTTTTTCTTGGACCCTCAACTTTGTGTTGTTGAATGGATTTTTGCCTTGCCTTAGAAAGTAGGGAGTATTCACATGATGATGTGGTTGAATTCAAGTTGGGGAGAGAATGGTTGTTTACTCATTGGTTGGTTTCTATGAGGATGAAAAAGAAAAGAAAAAAGAGAAAAATATGAAAAAGAAAAGAACAAGAAAGAAAAGACAAGAGAAAAGTTTTGAAAAAAAAAACAAAAAGAGTTCAAATAAATTGTGCTAAATAAGTATTGTGTTTTGTGTAACACTTGGGATTTTGGAAGAAGTTTGATTGAAATTTTGTGTTTGAACTTTTGTGAGTTGATCACTCCCTTAGGTTTAGGCAAATTTTTGTTTCAATTACCTTTAGAAATTGCCCCTTGTTTGTTTACCCGACCACGCTACAACCTTGAAAGTCCTTGTGATTCTTGCCTTTGTATGTTCAATATGATTTTTGGATGGTTGCATAACTTAGTCTATTGTTTGTATGATTGTTGTGTGAGTGAAAAGAACCTCATTTTGTGTTTTTCATCTACCGATGATTGTTTTTGCTATGTGTGATTCACATTTGAACTTGTGTTGTTTTAGAATTTTTGGCGTGACTTTTGTACTTTGCTTTTGTTTCGTGACTATGTTACTGTTGTAGTGTAGTGGTAAGTATTTACTTTGTGTGTGTCGTTTTTCATTTGAACCATACATTTGTTTTCCGTTTTTCAAAACTTTTTGATTCGTGATTCTTTGGTTATCACTCGGTTTCGTTGAGTTGTTTGATTTTTGTTTGAGGACAAACAATTATGTAAGTTGGGAAGAGTTTGATAAGTGCAAGTTGTACCTATTTTTGTAAATAAGTTTTGTTGCACTTATCGTTACTTTGTGTTAAAATTGGTTGAATAAACCCCACTTTATGTGTAAATACGTTTACTTTACGTTTTCGTGTGTATATTGGGTTTTCTTGTATATATCGTTGAGTTTAATTGCTTTCCATTCATTTTTGTAGGTATTCAAGTATTAGGATTTTTCCATTATTTTGAAGAGAATTGAATAAGCTTTCCAGCGCTTCCCACCGTGCGTCAATCCGAGCTACGGTGCAGAAGTTGTGGTCAAATAAGGGGCTGTTTTGCTGTCATGTTCGCTTAGCGAGTGTGACAGCGAATGTTCGCTAAGCGAATGGCTGGTGAAGGTCCCAGCGATGGAGTCCAGAAAGAAACAGAGGAGAAAGAGACCAAAGTTCGCTTGGCGAACTTCCTAGTGAGCATTTGCTAGGCGAATAAATCGTTCGCTTAGCGAACTTCTGAAGACAGCAAGAGGCAGTTTAACTTTTTGTAGGCACTTAAGTGCCATTTTTGTTCATTCGCTTAGCGAATGGAAGGGTTCGCCTAGCGAACCTGCAAAAATCTGATTTGTATATAATAGAATTCTGTAACATTTTAGAGTATGGTTTTGGGGATTCTTGCTCCAATTCTATTAAACTTCATTTTTCAGTAGATTAGCTTAGAAAACAACATGGAAGCTTGCATACGGATGAACCGAGGTGGATTGATCGTCGACCGACATTAACAAACCGCGAGATGTTTGGTTCATTTCTCTTCTTTTTTGTGTTTTTCTTCTATGTTGGGTTGTTGTATATGTATTTGTTCCGAACTCATGTATATTTGTCGCCCATGGCATTGTATAAAACTTGCTTTACAAATATTTATTGGTGATTGTCTCTGATTTTTGCTTTATGCGCGGGGTTTGAGTTGTGTTAGAGATAACCTTCGCAAACTTTGATTAGGGATGATTATCTGTTAGTTTCTGGATTCTAGAGATAGATTTAAGAGCTAACAATCTTTAATAGGCGTCGAAGCTTAATGCCTCTGTGCCTTGAGCTAGCATGCGAAAGTATCGGCAATGGTAACACGGTTGTTCTCTCAACTTTGCGTTAGACATAACCTTTGTTGTGAGCGATGCTGGGTGATATTGAGGAGTATTGTAGGTCGAGTTTAACTGGTCGGTAAGTTTAAGTTTGTGAGGAGTCGATTATGTGCATGCCGGATAAGTTTGTCTTGCTGAAGAATGATTTTGTTTTTATGTTTTGATATTTACTTTTCTGTTTCTATGTTTAAACCATTTAAACCCAAACTCATTAACGCGAGAGACTGTCGAACGACATTCTTTCCCTCGAACCGATCTCTGTGGACACGGCATAAATCTCGGAGCGAATTCTTTCCGAAAATAAATATTTTTGCTTGCTTGCCCTATTCTGCATTCAACACCGACATACTTGATGGTTGACTTCCAGTTGGTTTCGTGCACGATCTCTTTGTAGTCTGACTCCCCTGCGACTCCTCACCATAATCTCACTGTGAAGGATCACGATGCACATCACTCTCTTAACCCTTTTTACTTCTTTTATTCCTCCTATTTGCCTTGTACTTCATCGGCGGTGGACACACAAAAGTTGTGGATGGATGTGTTACTTCCCGAACCGTTTTCTTTAACACTCTTTGGCTTACAAAATCCAAAGTACTGAAATATCTCTTCAACTCTTCACACTCTACTTCTAAATCCAATTGTGTACCACTTTCTTTATGACAGACATCATGCTATTCAATGTGCAATTTCTTCAAAAAAACATGAATTGGTTCTAAAGGAACAGGATTGCCTTGTATTTATAAATTGACAAGTTTACACGCATAGAGTAACCCATGTGTTGTTCTAATGATGCAACCATAAGCATCTTTGCTTGCACCAATAAATTTTATCCTTTCTAATTTCTTTCCAATGTGTTATATACAGTGTCTTGAAACAAAACCGTGCAAGTTGGTATAAAATGGAGTATTATATTGATGCTCAATGTTGACAATACTTTTTTGAAACGAGACCTTGATTGAACCCAGCTGCAACTTCAAAATAATGTTCACAGCATCCTAACTTCGACATAAATCTCCCCGGCTTGTAGTCAACATGTTTTTAAGTCTATAATGAGCAGACTCCACACTAAAAACCATAATTAAAAATATATATTAAATTATGTTTAGTGATGCAATAACATCAAAATCACGTATGTGTACTTTTTCATTGTTGTGTTTCCTAAATGAGTGACTCTGTTAGTCTAAGCAGTAACAAATATTTGTTTATAAGGTGTTAACCATGTTTCACTCGCATACTTAACAAATAAAGGAATATCAACACAAACTGTCTCAAAGTGCTTTTAGTGTGCGACAAACTCAGTTTCTCTATTAGTATACATGATGTTGTTTCATAGATCCATGACATGTTCTTGTCTTTCTGATTTAACATACTTTTCATATTTCATACTAACATTTTTTGAAATATGGAACAAACACAACAGACGAGTTGAATTTGGAAACACAACTTCCATGGCATTCATCAACGCAAGTTCCAGGTCCGTCACCACAATTTGAGATTTTCCAATGCCCATTTGAAGTTCTCCTCCCTTTCATGTTCCAAATAGGCAAAGCCTACCGAAAACGTCAAATTGGTTGACGTAACACCAAAAATCTCAAGCAATAGTAGCCAACACCTATATGATGATGATGCACATAATCAATTATTTGATAAATCAAAGTATGTCAAAAAGATATCAAAGTATGATCACGATGTACATTACCTATTTGTCTTGTATGTACACTAAAAAATCAACACCAAAAGAAACATGTTCAATAACTTCACTGAATCAGGATGTGTCCAAAAGATATCAGCAACAACATTTGAGTCTTCCCTATTTCTAGTCTAGCACATGTATTTTTATCTATGAATAAGACTCAACAACATTTACATTTCTATCAATGGACCTCTCTTGCTCGCATTGTATGTAGCTCTAGCTTTATACACCTGGGTAACACTGGTGAGGTTTTCTAGATCTTTGTCTTTCAATGGAACAACTATGTACATGGAGTCAGGTTATACTTCATCATGTCATTCACAAACTGTCTTTCACGAACTTTTAGACAACTCAATAAGTCACGACCTTCTAAATCCTTAGATAGTTTATGATTGTGCAACCCACACCTAACTATCACCTTCTAACCACTACAACTCGGCGCAGATCTCAGCCTAAAAGGATATTTCACTTTCATACTATAAATTCCTTCTGAGGACTTACTGCTTTCAGATGCATTTTTCTTTTTATAATTTCCTCCTCTCTCACAACTCATAATCAATTTATCTTCCCTACCTTGCTTCCCATCTACAATATCAAAACGAATAGTCACAACAATAATATCATGTTGTTTGCCAATAATTTGTGCCCATGTTAATACTTCAGATCGGGACTCAAATATTTGTCATTTACATGATATAAAAAGTATACAATTAATATCATATAGAGGCAGGGCAATATTTAAATTAAACTTGTTACATAGAAAATATACTGCATCAGTGGTGAAGAACCGCGTAAAATATGTACATGAATCTTTAGAAGACCCTGTCGGCTCTAGACCATACAAATAAAACATTTTTTTTGCACTGCTACCACAAATTTGGAGCACAGACAAATTTCCGATATACCGAAACTTTGAAATTTCCGGTATACCAGAACTTTGAAATTTCCGGTATTCCTAAAATAGTTAAATTTTCGAAAGCTTTTATTTTTTCCCAAAAATTTCAATAATTTTCGGTATGAGTTTAAGATTTTCCAAGAAAATATTGGAAATTTTGAAATTTTCGGTATTTCTTCACCAAAAATTGTGAAAAGTCCGATGAAAAAGTGAGATTTCCCAAAAATGCGTATCAGAAATTTTGTTTTTAGGATGTTAGTAGAAGTGAAAATTTTCAAAGAAAAGTAAATTTTGGTTGGTAAATAATAGCAAGGTTATTTTAGAACTTGTGAAATTACGGAAGTGTGAGGTATAAGTGTAGAGGTGACAAGTTAAAGATATTGTAATAATACTTATTTAATACATTTTATAAATCATATATGGACCTAAATAATGTCATTAAGATTTGGAGATTTCTTAATGCACCATATGTGGTGGCAAAGAACCTTATGAAAATTCGAAATCACCCCTTAGAATCCGGAGATACATCTTCGAATGCTCCTCAAAATACACCAAACACATGCGTAAATGAATCACACATTCATTTGGTAAAAAATAGTTCGAAAATATATTTTTGGATTCCGAAAATACATTTTTCGGAAATTATCAAATGCCCTTTAGGCACAACCTGTGCCTTTCCTTGCTCTGGATTCGTAAACCCATAAACATTGATAAGGAAATCATTTATATGATCTCACACTTATCAACTTTTGTACAACTATTCACAAGAGTTACATGCAGTTGAGATGTGTTTCTGCCGATATTTTTGTTCCCAGTAAAATACATAATGAAGAAAACAACAACACAAAAGAATCAAGGATTTTATGCAGTTGCTAATGCAACTTCCTTTTCACCACACACAAATGCTTCTATACACTTATTAGGAGGCGTGCCTTTTTTGTTTGACTCTAGCATATACCATAAATTTGCTTTCAGTTTGTATTTTTCACTAGGAATAGCATCTGTATATAATATTTTTGTGTAATGAGTTTTTAAAAATGGCTTTCATTTGTAGTTTTATGTTACTTATTGTGAGATTTGGGTCAAACTCATGTTGTGTCGAAGGAGAAGCTTTCATGTATTTCGACAGAAGGGAAGCATGCAGTCGAAGCTTGTTCACATGTTGATGCC
This sequence comes from Lathyrus tuberosus, assembly GCA_022829125.1. Classification (NCBI taxonomy): domain Eukaryota; kingdom Viridiplantae; phylum Streptophyta; class Magnoliopsida; order Fabales; family Fabaceae; genus Lathyrus; species Lathyrus tuberosus. The sequence continues at coordinate 1,251,768 of JALAZF010000840.1, read as the reverse complement.
TTATTGTTATATACTGTAGTCGAAGTCTGTTCTAGTATGTATGTATTGTCGAAATGTTATTCTGTCAAATTGGGCCTTGTGTTAAGGATCCAATTGTCTTGGGCTGCAAGTTACCTAGTTAGTCTATAAATAGGCTAGTACACTCAGTTTGTTGAGTGTGGCAAATTGTGATATTCACTTGTAATCATTTGTGATTTTAATGAGAAAGTAAATAGTAAACAAAATTTATATTTGCCCAATCCTTGTTGTTTCTTCTTCTTCTTCTTGTTTTCTTTTCCTTTAAACCCTAACCCTTGTTTTGGTTCTTGATTATCAAGAAACCGTTTGATACTTTGCTTAAAGATATCTTTTTTCACAACAAATTAGTGCGGTGAGCGTAGAGAAGATGTCTTCAATAAAGTATGAGATTGAAAAGTTCACCGGAGTGAAAGATTTTGGTCTGTGGCATTTGAAGATGTAAGCCCTACTGGTGTAGCAGGATTGTTTGGAAGCGTTGAAGGGGCAGGCAGCCATGGATGTCGCGTTGACGGAAAGAGAAAAGACGACAATGATCAAGAAAGCACACAACGCAATATTGTTGAGTCTTGGTGATAAGGTTCTTCGGCAGGTATCAAAGGAGATGGATACATCGGGGTTATGGTGAAGCTTGAAAGCTTGTACATGACCAAATCGTTGGGAAATTGTTTGTACCTAAAGCAAGCTTTGTATTCTATCAAGATGAGTGAAGACAAAGCTTTGGCTGAGTAGTTGGATATGTTCAACAAGCTGATTCTTGATCTTGAAAATATTGATGTGAAGATCGATGACGAAGATCAAGCGTTGTTGCTGTTGTGTGCTTTGCCAAGATCGCATGCTCACTTCAAAGAAACTCTCTTGTATGGAAGAGAGTCCCTGACCTTTGAAGATGTTCAAGCAGCCTTGTATTCGAAGGATTTGAACGAAAGAAAGGAGCAGAAACCTTCATCAGTTGGTGAAGGGTTGTCCGTGAAAGGAAGATCGTCAAAGAAAGATGGTAGGTTTGACAAGAAGAAAGGAAAGGCTCAGCAAAAGTCTTATGGTGGTGATATGCCTAGTATCAAATGTTATCATTGTAAGAAGGAGGGTCACACAAGAAAGGTGTACCTTGAGCGCCTGAATAATCGTGAAGGTAAGGACAATGGGAATGCAACTATAGTGCAAGATGGTTATGAATCATCTGATGTCCTTGTGGTGTCGAGCAGCAACTCTTGCGAAGAGTGGATTATGGATTCTGGATGTACTTGGCATATGACTCCAAACAAGAATGTGTTTGAAGAATTGTGTGATCAAGATGGTGGATCAGTGTTGCTGGGGAACAATAAAGCTTGCAAGATTGCAGGCACTGGATCTGTTAGAATCAAGCTCCATGATGAGTCAATAAATCTATTGACTGGGGTTAGGTATGTACCTGATCTTAAGAGGAATTTAATTTCTCTTGGTGAATTCGACAGAAAGAGATATGTTTTCAAAGGAGAGCAAGGTATCCTGAAAGTCATGAAAGGGTCGAAGGAAGTCTTGAGATGCGTGAAAAACCAAGGCTTGTATACCCTTGAGGCTGAGGTTGTAAGTGGTTCGACAAATGTTGTATCCACGAAACCTGTGTCGAAGACAGAATTATGGCACATGAGATTGAGCCATGTCAGCGAAAGAGGCCTGGTCGAATTGGGGAAGCAGAGCCTGTTAGGAGGTGACAAAGTCGAAAAGCTGGAGTTTTGTGAATCTTGTGTATTTGGTAAATCCTGTAGGGCAAAGTTTAACAAAGGCAAGCAAAGAACACATGGATCCTTTGATTACATTCATGCTGATCTTTGGGGGCCTGTAAGGAATCCTTCACACTCAGGTGCAAGGTATTTTTTATCCATCGTTGATGACTATTCCAGAAAGCTATAGGTATTCATTCAGAAGACGAAGGATGAAACTTTTGAGAATTTCAAAAGTTGGAAGGTTCTGGTCGAAACTCAAACTGGCAGAAAGGTTAAGAGGTTGAGAACCGACAATGACCTTGAATTCTGCAACGAAGCGTTCGACAGTTACTGTGTCGAGTCTGGGATTGCAAGGCCATAGAATGTAACAGGTACTCCTCAACAAAATGGCTTAGCTGAGAGATTCAATCGAACAATCCTTGAAAGGGTTAGATGCATGTTGGTTAGTGCTGGATTGAAGAAGGTGTTTTGGGCGGAGGCTGTTTCGACAGCAGCTTATCTGATAAATAGATGTCCCTCGACTGCGCTGGGAATGAAGACACCTGAAGAAGTTTGGTCGGGTCATCCACCAGATCTCGACAAACTGAGAGTATTTGGTTGTTTAGCCTATGCTCACATTAGGCAAGACAAGGTCGAACCTAGACCTCTGAGATGCATGTTCCTTAGATATCCTGAGGGAGTCAAGGGTTATAGGCTGTGGTGCCTAGAACCAGGTCACAGAAGTTGTATCACAAGTTGTGATGTAGTTTTCAATGAGGTCGAAATGCTTTCAAGAAAACTGGTGATGTTGGTCGAAGTGCAAAAATCTCTGAAGAGGAGCTGGAACAGGTAGAGATGCTTGTTGAGGTGGAGCATAGTGATGGTGAAGTGCATAGCCCAGATGAAGTCGAAGAGCAAGATGCTGAAGAGGCTGAGGAAACTGTCGATGACTACCTACTGGCAAGAGATAGGTCGAGAAGAGTCATCAAGCCACCTCAGAGACTTGGTTATGCAGATATTATAACTTTTGCCTTAATATCTGCAAGTGAGGTGCTTGACGAAGAACCTAGAGATTACAAGGAAGCTATAAGGAGTCGAGACAAGACTGAATGGTGAAAAGCCATGGATGACGAGATGAAATCTCTTTATGATAATAACACTTGGGAGCTGATTGAGAAACCTGCAGGAGCCAGGTTAGTCAGTTGTAAGTGGATTTTCAAGGTCAAGGAAGGAATCGAAGGAGTGATGTCGAAGCGCTTTAAGGCGAGGCTGGTTGCAAGGGGGTTCACTCAGAAAGAAGGAGTCGACTTCAATGATGTGTTCTCACCTATTGTAAAGCATAGATCCATTCGAATGTTGTTGGCCATGGTGGCAAAGTTTGACTTAGAACTTGAGCAAATGGATGTGAAGACAACATTCTTGTATGGTGATCTAGATGAAACGATCCCGATGCGTCAACCTAAAGGGTATGCAGAAAAGGGAAAAGAAGATTATGTGTGCAAGCTGAATAGGTCTTTGTATGGCCTGAAACAATCTCCTCGACAGTGGAATAGGAGATTCGACAAGTTCATGGCACACATTGGTTTCACTTGAAGTCAGTTCGATCACTGTGTTTACTTCAAATTTTGACCTGGAAACTCACTTGTTATGTTGCTGTTGTATGTGGATGATATAGCTAGCAATAGTGTTGAGGATGTAACGAAGGTGAAGGCTGAACTCAGTAAGGAGTTCAAAATGAAGGATCTGGGAGCTGTAGCCAGGATTCTTGGGATTGACATCCGGAGAGATAGAAAGCAGTCGAAGTTGTGCTTATCTTAAGAGACATACCTACGGAAGCTTCTCGACAAATTTGGTATGTCGAATTCAAAGTCTGTTGTGACACCTACAAATCCTCAGTTTAAGCTTAGTACTACTCAAAGTTCGAATACTGAAGCTGAAAGAATCTATATGAATAGCATTCTATATGCTAGTGTAGTGGGTTCTTTGATGTATGCTATGGTTTGTACGAGGCCAGACATAGCATATGGAGTGAGCCTTGTGAGCAGGTATATGGTCAATCCTGGAAAGGCGCACTGGCAAGCTATAAAGTGGATTCTCAGGTACATAAATGGGTCTCTGAAAAGAGTCTTGATTTATGCTGGAGCCTGTGATGGTGATAACATAGTCAAAATCTAAGGATTTGTTGACTCTGATTATGCAGGTTGTATGGATTCCAGAAAGTCTATTTCTGGATATGTTTTCACAATGTTTGGCACAACAATCAGTTGGAAAGCGATGCTTCAGAAGGTTGTTACCTTATCAACCACTGAAGCTGAATATATTGCCCTCACTGAAGCTGAAAAGGAAGCATTGTGGCTTGAAGGTTTTGCAAAGGAGCTGAAACTTCAAGGTCGAAGTATCACTGTTAAATGTGATGGTCAAAGTGCAATACACCTGTCGAAGAATTCAGCCTATCATGTGCGAACTAAGCACATCGATGTGAGGTTGCACTTCGTCAGAGAAATAATCGAGCGTGGTGAAGTCCAGGTGCTGAAGGTTTCGACTGAAGACAATGTTGCTGATATAATCACCAAGACGTTGCCAAGTTGCAAGTTCTTCCACTGTATGCAGTTGATAAAGCTGCATGATGAAAGCTAGTTGATTCTTTTGTTGCTGAGTTAGATCCAAGGTGGAGATTTGTGAGATTCGGGTCGAACTCATGCTGTGTCAAAGGAGAAGCTTTCGTGTATTTCGACAGGAGGCAAGCATTCAGTCGAAGCTTGTTCATATGCTGAGGCCTTATTTTTACATACTGTAGTCGAAGTCTGTTCTAGTATGTATGTATTGTCAAAATGTTATTTTGTCGAATTGGACCTTGTGTTAAGGATCCAATTGTTTAGGTTTCTTGGGCTGCAAGTTACATAGTTAGTTTATAAATAGGCTAGTATACTCAGTTTGTTAAGTGTGGAAAATTGTGATATTCACTTGTAATCATTTATGACTTTAATGAGAAAGTGAGTAGTAAACAGAATTTATATTTGCCCAATCCTTGTTGTTTCTTCTTCATCTTCTTCTTGTTTTCTTTTCCGTTAAACCCTAACCCTTGTTTTGGTTCTTGATTATCAAGAAACTGTTTGATACTTTGCTTAAAGATATCATTTTTCACAACACTTATCTTATGTGTGTGATATTATTTTGCATTTAAATCACCGATTAAAATGTCATCATCATTGTGTTCTGTAGTGTGCATATGTGGCATATGTGCCTCTTAAATGAAATATGTTTTAAGTGGAGAAGATGCATTTAGTGAAGACACGGCGCACAAAAATTACCTTGTTGAAATAAAAAATCTCCGACAACAGCGTCAAAAACTTGATGACAAAACTAGCAAGTGTACTAGTATGTATCAAAGCAATAATAAAAGATTCGTCACGACGATTGTAATTTAACAAAGTAATTATGTGCGAGTAAAATTAATACAATGGGAGGTTTTTGATTGACCAGGTTCCAAAAAATGAACGAGAATTGAAAAGATTAAATTCAAGATGCGAAAGGCGATTAGGTATTTTTGTTAGAATCCCTAATTTTATTCTATTTATGAAATGCTCATTAACAAACATGCAGAGACATAAGAGTTACATGATAGATTAACCCTACCACTACACCTAATTCTTTGTGTGCAACTCACTAGTCTAAGCGTTAATTATGCGATCCCTCATGCCAATTGAAATGTTAGACTAGGCAATAGAGTATGTTAATCGCTAAGTCACAATTCCTAATTAGACTATCCCTAGTTAATTAGAGAATTGGAAAATTATTATATTTTCGATAAACAAACGTATGGTCAATATGTCACTACTTACCTAGATCAAATTACGTGCCGTAACATGCAATCGACAGTGAACACAAGCGATAATTGAATAATAACAATATGTTAAAACAATAACATTAATATCATCCACTCATACGTCCCAATAGAATAAAAATAGCTTCATCACACAAAAATACCTAACGTAGGGAAACTTAGCTACTCATTGATAAATTGACAAATACCATGAGTGGAGAAGTACTTGTCATCAAAATCTATGGAATAATTGCTCTCCAATGACTCCAATGTGTTCCAAAACCACTCCTTGAATGACCCTAGCTGTCACTTTCTTTCTCTGATTCGGAACCCCTAGAAAAGTAGCCAAAATTGCCTTTAAATAGAAATTTTTGTGTCTTCCAAACATGCGCCATCGCGCCACGATATGTTTTCATTGCACCACAAAAATTCTGGTAGCAAGATCTTCATTTTAGCTTTCTTTTACTACAATTCCGAGTTACGAAACTACAAATATTCTCCAATTACTAGACAGACGCCATGATGTAAATTGTGCTGAAAAATGCTCGTTTCTTCACGATTTCTTCAAGATTTATCAGTTTTGCTTTGTTTCTTCACTTTCTTAGTTTTTGCTCCTTTCTTCACACTTTGACACGACTTTTGCTAGTTATTTCTCTGATTTTATCCAAATTTGCTTGTAAAAATCACGTAATGACAATTGCCATCATTCTTCTAAGGAAGAAGAAATAAGTTTGTTGATAGGCCGCAATCGCACGACTTCTATCTATGTAACAAAAAGATTGTCATTCCTCAAAAACTAATCTGATTACCAAATCCTAATATCCTTATGTCTATCTAATTCAATAATTTATTTTGGTTTGAATATGATTACAATTACTTTTTAATAATTCATAAAAAAGGGATTTATGACTATGATTCCGTTCCTAGACTTACTCACCCATATTCTATTTTTAGTTGATTATGAGAAGTTTACTTGTAGAAATAAATAAAAATTATGGGTAATACCTACTTTCTTTAGCGCATTTCCTTGACCTAAACTAACTAACTACCTACTTTTACATTACAGTTCGCTTGTTTAGGAGACTTTAAAACCCAACTTTTTAAATTTGTGACTCTTCTCATTTAAGCCTGAGGCACTTTTGTAGTCTCAAGTTCATCTGTTCAGATTTTCTAAGTCAGACATTAATCATACCCTTTTAGTATATGATTGATGGCGAAAGCATTCCTACCTTCTTAGCAAAATTGTGTGTTTAAAATCGAAAATTAAAGCAGACAAAACTTCTCATTATTAACATTATAGCTCAATTTAATCTTGTTACGAGAAATACTAGTTTTGTAGAAAGTGGATAATACCCATTTTCTAAGCGTATTATCCCGTCCTAAACCAACAAACTATATACTATCGTTCATGTAGATTGTTTGTTTAGGAATGATTTAGGTACAACTATTAAAAATTGGAACTTTCTCAGTTAAATTTGAGACACTTTCGTCGCCTCAAACCCAAATATTTAGTGTTTCTAATTCAGATACCAATTCACAACCTTTCAATATGTGTTTGGTATCTAGGATATCTCTACTTTCACAGGGATATTTGTGTTTTAAAAAAGAAAAACAAAACAATTCATGATATTTCTCGTAATAATAATAATAATAATCCCCATAAAACCAACATGAAGTCTATCACTGTACAATTCACATGATACTAAATCCTTATGGATCTACCTATACATATTTATAAAGAAAGCATACATGATATTGTGTTAAAGCATGAACATGATACACAATATATAAAAGTCAATAAATAAACATGGATTACAATGAAATACAGGTACAATTACTCAAGTAAGGCTTTACAAATAACATCAAGCAAAGTAGCAAAACACAAAAAAACTAACTTAAGTGCAGAGTAAATAAAATGAGTATTATAGTGATAACAACAATAAAAAATGTAGTGTAATTTGAGTTCATAAGGCTTTATATAGGCCTAAGATCATAAAGATAGGCATAAATTTGTGTAACAAGCCCTAAATGATAAAAAGAAACAGTTGAGAGTTAAAGAGACACAAGAAAACAACTGAATAATGAAGGAATCCAATGTTGACGATGGACTCACTATGACCGTAGCAACCACTACAGACAAGTTGTAGTGGTATCTGGTCCTTTGTATGGGAAAAGTGTACGGGGCCACTACGACCGTAGCAGATACTACTTATTGGCCGTAATAGATACTATTGGATGACCATAGAAGATACTACGGCCATGTCAGATACAAATAGCAGGTCGTAATGCCCCATGGTTTTTACTATGACATCGCTACTTTGTGCAATATTCTTGTAATCTTTCCCTATTTTTCTCATATGCACTATATCTTGACCTTCAATCTTTGAAACACCTAAAATAAAAATAAAAGTAGAAAACAAAAGTAACTCAAACAAAAGCAGAATAAAAAAAACTAGAAATAAACGATGAAATCACATGCAAAAAATGATAAAAACACTACTTATCATTTGTTCGTATGCTACAATAAGTATCTTCTGTTCTGGAACCCAAATTGGTGTGTATCGATGGTGGATGACCTCGAACTGGTGATGTTGATCTCTAATACAACGACATATGGTAGACCTACAAGGTTAGCACTCCAATGCCCAAGTCAGCAAAGAATTCAAGATGAGTAATGTAAAAGTAGAGATTAAAATACTCACTCCGGTGTCAAATATAAGCAACAACAAAAATTTCAATGGTCTTAAATATAAGTAAAAATCACATATATTTATTACATTCAATGTCATTATTCCAAATATTCCCCTTTTTTTCACATTTCTATGTTTTTAACGATTTTCAAAGCAAAACATAGGGGTAAAAAAATGTGTAAGACTTAAATGTATTTAGACATTTTTCTTAAAGGGAGAGTTCTTTTTTTATAAAGTTGCTTATGTATGAGACCGGAGGAAGTAGTCTACCTTAAGTATTTGGTATGAAAGCTTTTATATGTTGGATCATGTGAATTTATTGGGCCTTGACTTTTGGGCTTTTGAATGTCCTAAAATAAAGTACATTAAAAGATGAGAATTTCTTATTGCACCCTAGATGTTTCTAATACACCATGTGAATTTCCACATATGCCCCCTGAGATACACCCATTTTTTGATTTAATTTATTTCGGAGATGCATCTCTGGAATAATTCCGTAACTACATCTCTGAAGGCACACCAGAAACAGATTAAACAAAAAAGTTATTTTCCAAAATGAAATTGACATACGTAACATAAAATGAGCATTATAATATGATTTCAACATAAAATTCAATATTACATTTCATTATCCTGGTGGACGCTTGCACATATTCAAAATATACTTGAGCGATCTTTGTAGTGTCGCTTCCAACTCGGGCGAAACTTTCTCTTTGAAACCGAAATATGTATCCCACATAGCCCAAACATTTGCTTGCGTCTTGAGCTCAAATTTACTGAACTCAATCTTCCCTCTGTTGTCAATAGATGATGAATGGTACTCGAGCTTCTCAATCTTTTGATTGTCTCTATAACGTAGGATATGGTAGATTTCGTCTTTGATATCTTCGAGGGAGGTGAAGTCAGTGAGCTTGAACGTTCGGTCGGGTGTAGAGCCGAAGAAGGACACATTTACGACATACCAATAGATGTTTATTTGTGATATTTGAGACATTTTGAGGTTGTGTGAAATATAACATTATGGCACCTAAATATTGAATCTGGAGATATATCTCAAGAACCGCACCCTATTATCTTGTTCCAGAGATACATCTCCGGAACTTGTCATGAACCAGTTTCAAAACAGAGCCATATAACATAACCTTTTTTTCCATTGACAAGATAACACGTGTTGATATGGGGAAGATAAAAAATGAATAAAGACAAATATGAACAAAGGGTGAATGTATAACACTTCATTTATATTGAGACACAATTACATACAATTATTTGTCCCATTAAATAAGAAATTAAAACGAATCGAAACATGTGTCACCGGCTAAATCTATAGGTGGTACCCCCTTGGACTTTTGTGCATTCAATTCTTTTTCAATTTTGTTCAATCTCTCGAATTTTTGCATCTTTTTCACAATTGTACATCCACGCTTTGCGCTATCGGAGCCTACATTTTCAGCTCGTTTAGCCTTGTGAAATATATAGTTCAAACCCACCCGAGAAACGTTACCAACCAACTTAGAATATAGAGTGTTGTCTTTAAATATGTGTTCCAAAACTGTGATGCTCCGATCAAATGTTGTTTGTATCTCATTATGCTGGTTTTGAATCATGTGGTTCGCGGAGTCCCAGTCTCTACACAAACCCCCTTTACTATTTCCCAACCAATTATTCCAAGTAGCATGGACCGACTCAACTCTGTTAGTTGTTGTATTTCTAAGGTGTCTTCCTTGATCAGTCCAAGCACAAACAATTTTCTCTTTCACCTGGTCAAGAATTGTGTTTTCAACATATTTCACCAAATCAAGATACTTTTCGCACACTTTCCTAAAATGTATAACGGAATCGCCATACAATTTTTTTGTGGAAGAATTTATTATATGATTCTATGCATCCATTATTTTTCCATAACCACACCCGCCTTTACTAATTTTCAACCTTCGGACTCTATTTGTAACTCCCTGCAAGTTTAACCCGACTTCTCACATTCTTTGTTATGTGATACTTACAAAGTAATGCATAAGAAGAAGGAAATACCTTTGCAACCAAATTCATCAATGTGGTATTGTAGTCGATAACAATCGCTTAGGCATCCCACCTTGGACCTTTAAAAGACCAACACACCTCTAATGCGCAAGTAAAATTTTCCTCTTTTTCACACTCAAGAAATGCAAAACCAACAGAATATGTCTTCTCAGTCGAGGTATCACCAACCATCTCAAATAATAAAAGTCTATACTTGTTGGTCTTGTAGGTTGAATCAAGTATGAGCATCGTAGGAAATGTGTTGAACAACTTTATGGAATCAGGATGAGTCCAAAAAATATCTCTAACCGTAACTCCATCATCGCACGTTCGGTACTTGGACACGTAACTATTATCATCCAACTGTTTCAAGAGTTGTTGCATCTCAGTTTTATCCTCTATAACAGAAAACACATATCACAACGGTTGGAAAAGGGATACCACCACACTAGTCCAACCGTTGTGAGGTAAGGTGTGATTGTATGTATGATGATTTCCACCACGGTCATGCAACCATGATTGTATCCATATAGTGAGCTACCTACCACAATAGTTACTTTAAACAACCATTGTGATATTCTTTAAAGCGACATATTTAACAACGGTTGTGCTAAACAACCGCTGTGATATATAGACCTGAGTTTATAATAAATTATGTGGAATGCTTATTTCGTCAATGCTCACTAAACATATAACCTTCCAATCTGCACTAGAACATTATAATATGACAAATTAAGTTATATTAGAAGAATAAGTTCACGTTCAATGCTAGACAAGAGTTCTTCAAACCCTTATCTGTATTTTGTTCTTTGATAGTAATAACTTAGTTTAATGATCCTAGTTCTTCAACCACCCCTGCCTTTACCTCTAATTCTTTTTTCAAAATATTATTTACTTTAGAAAAAAAATTAGAGGTGAAGAGAGGGGTGGTTGAAGATATACAATCATTAAACCAAGTTCTAACTGTCAAGGAACAACATGCAGTTAACAGTGTGAAGAATTCTTGTCAAGAATTGAACGTGTACTTATTTTCTAATACAATTTTATCTATCATATCATGATTTTCTAATACATTTTGGAAAGTTATATATTCGGTAAGGGATTGGAAAAACACTCAAATCACATAATATATAATAAACTCATCTTTTAAACAAACATTAACAATAACATTCATCAACAACAAACTATAAATAACAAACATGATACGACAAACATATCAAGTCACAAAATACTTCAGAAAAATACTAAACATGTCCCACAATGGCATGTCGTCAATGAAATAAGGATGAAGATAAATTTAAACTTGCAAACTTGTATATATTTTGAATGGATGTTATTCTGGATCTTTGACACAAGTTTGCACGGCTAAATTTAGTTTCGTCCTCTTTATTGAAAGAAGCATCCATACCTACAAGTTAAAACAAGAAGGAAGTTCAAACTTCATGAAACAAGCTATTGGAACAGATTTTGAAAAAAAAAACTATAGAGAAAACGAACTTGTAAATACCCATTGGCTAAGATTTGTTGTTATGGTTTCGTTTTAGGGTTTCCATATGAGAGAGATGAGTGACAGAGTTGTTAGGGTTTCGTTTTGAGAGAGACGAGTGAAAGAGTTGTTAGGGTTTTATTTTGAGAGAGACGACTGTTATGTACTGAAGCGATATATAATTTCACTTATATATAAATAAAGTATTACCTTTCATCACAGTTGGTAATAAAAACTGTAGTGATATACAATGTCCATAACATTTCTATCACGATAAATGGCTAATTGTTGGTGTTGGGATTCAAACTATTTCATTTCATGTACCTTTTCACCACAGTTGCTTCAATTGACCGTTGTTACATGTCCTTTAGTAAATAAATTAAAAAAAAGCGCCCAAAAATAAACTATTACCATAGTTAACACTATGGCCGTTGTAAAATTGGTGTTACGAAAGGTCTATTTTGTAGTAGTGATCCCTCATATGCGCCTTGTTACTGAGGTACCGAATATTATACACTTGCTTGATATTTGAAATATTTCGTTTCCGTTTCAATGTTGCAAGTGTGTTTTTTTTTTCTGTTGAACAAGATTCAAGGTCATGTCAGCAATGCATTCCTTCTATTTCGGCTTGAGCCGACAGACAATAGGATGACCGACTAATTTTAAACACAAATCATGGTTATGCAAACCACATATCACATTAAATCTCCAATTTTTATTTGTGAACATGTAACCACGAACATTAAACGAACACTCACATTTTCTTGTATCGGTGTCGTCTCTTTTAAAATTTCGGAGAGGAGTTCAAGATTTCCTGCTGCTTTTGCACGTCATTGTCACAAAGGCGCATCTTCTATCCAAACCATAATCGGACCTTCCGATAACCACATCGAATCCAAGTTTAGAGGCCTTCATACAAATCCATTCAAGCATTTGATCACGAGATTCAAAATCTTGCTTGTTTTTAAAGTCGTTGCCAACATCTATCACCTTCAGAACAACACCTTGAACATTTGGAGAAACAACCACACCTTGGACATTCAGAGAAACAACTTGTTTTGGGAAAACATCGGGGTGCACCATATCTAATGAAAGCAATTAAAACAATAACAGAACATACGGTCAACTACTATTGCAGAATGACTTCAAAAATGAACTCATACACGTTCCGAAAATGCATCTCCTGACAAGTTCATACACATCCCAGAAATTCATTTTCGAACCCAACTCAACTTTTTTCAAAAAACATTGATGATTAATGTGAGCAATGTAGAAGGAAAAGAATAATCTTTACCTGAAATTCTATATTCTTTTACTCCATATGATATGTTGAACCAAAATGATGGAGATTTGGAGTGAAAAAATGGATTGAGAATGAAAGATTTTTAGGGTGAAGAGTTCAGTAAAAAACCAAGTATGTCAACAATGGAGGAGTGATCATGCAGTTGGGGTCTATATCAGATATTTTCAGATATGCATCTCCAGAAATACCTGACATGCAAAGGTGGCACAAAATTTCAAAATGTCGTCCATAATTACGGAGATACATATCTGGAATATTATTGAACTGAACAATTAAAATGTTTTTATTAAAAAGTTCCGAAGATACATCCAGAATAAAAACAAACTAATATATGAGGTGACTCTCAGAATGACATTCGTTGAGTGTGCAAAAAATGCGTCTGAAAATAAATTTCAAAGATCATTTAAAAAATTCATGTGATGCATTAGAAGGGTCTAAGATGCATTAAGAAACTAAAAAAAAAACATTTGTCTCAAACATTCAAACAAAAATTTAATAAACTTTAAGACGTCTCATCCGATAAAAAAAATGAAAGTAAAAAAAAAATAATAATATGACTTATTGTCGATGTGAAAAATTTGATCATTACAAAATAGTTTAAAATTGTGTAACACTTGAAATTTCAAGATCCCAAACAATAATTTACTCCAATATTAAAATATTTTACTACAAATTCAATTATGGAAAAGGTAGAAAGGTAAAAGTTCGAACATAATTGCAGCTAGGTATTGTAAAGGTTTCAACATAATTGCAGTTGCATGGATGGTAATCGATCATCACCGGTGTACTACATCATTGTGTGTGTTTGCCTTTTAAAATTACAAACATCTAGAAACTGAATGATGATTTTCTGGCTGGGATTTTTCATTTGCTACGGCATGCATCATGCATGTGATTGACAAATCAAATGAGTAAGTTAATTTGTCCCCATCCATACGGAATGCAGTAAAGGTTTTGACTTTTTATTGTCATTTTTCATGTTAGGTTGGCCTGTGTGCCCCTCAACCCTAGAAAACTTGAAACTTCAATTAAGGATTTTGAATTGCGTGGAAATGGGTTTGTATAGTTTTCTTCAATTTTAATTCTCACAATATGTTTCGTCAGTATTGATTGTTATAAAGTCGACTCATGTGCATTAGCTTTCATATTTTATATACTCCCTCCGTCCCAAAATATAAGAGAAAAAAATATATTTTTCTTTTCTTAAAATATAAGAGAAAAAAATAACTTTCATCTTTTTTAAGATAAAATTAAATGCAAGTTGCATTTAATTTGTTTTCTCTCTCTTCTTTTCTATAACTAACAACCAATTAGAATTGTTTTAAAATTTTTCAGAGCAATTTTTTTCAACAAAATCTTAGTCAAACTATTATACTTTTTATTTTTCTTAATAAATGTATTTTTAATTTTTTCTCTTATATTTTGGGACGGAGGGAGTATTTTTTTAAGTATAACAAAAATATTATGAACATTTTCATCTAAAGAATTTTTACACTCTCTGGACACTATTATAAGCAAAATTGACTTTTTTTTTGTACATTTGACTATTAATGTATCTAGTTTATATATGGACTAGATACATTAACAGTCAAATGTACTAAAAAAATAAAAATTATTTATAATAATGACCGGATGGTATAATTTTTAAACGCCAAAATTCAAGTAATCGAAATTACAGAAATTTAAATCTATAAATTAAATTAAACCTATTTTGATATAGAGTACATATTTACAAAGTTGGTAACATTCAGATTAAATTTTAATTTGGTTTGGTTAAAATCACCGATAAAATATATTATAAAAAATACACGTCGAAGAAATTCTTTTAAGAAGTTATATCTGAATTTTTCAACTTTTTTATATATAAAATATTGTAGTTTATTTAACTCAGTCAACAAAACTTCATAATTAACTTTTGTGTTTGAGTTAGTTAGAGTAACAAATTAGTTTGTTAATTCTTAGCCTATTGTTTGGAACTATGTAATGGTTGATTTATTCTCACAACTCTAATAATTAGATTTCTACATCACGAAATCCTTGGCAAATTGTATTTATTTGAAGCAAGTTTTATATTCTTTTTAGATGAATGAAGATAAATATTTGTTTAACAAATTAATTCTTGATCTGGAACATATTGGAACATATTGATGTTAAAATTGATAATGAGGACTAAATCTTTTTTTTTTTTTTTTTTTTTTTTTTTTAATTTATAAATCAACTTCATTCAATAAGGATATTATGGGTATCCCCAACCATATACCAAAAAGATCAACAACATCAACCCACCAAAACCAGTTACATACACTCTAAAGGAAATTTGCACCAATTATAATAATTATGATAGATGCGGGAATTTGATCTAGCTGCTAACCACCACCAAGAAAAAAAATCTATTCTATATACAATAAGATCAATGTCCCCCACCTCATTACCAAATCTTATTGTTGTTATATGCTTTATCAAAGTTGCATGCGCACGTAAAATTTTTTTTGATGTGTGAAAGAAAATCCTTGAGTTTTGATGAGGTGCAAGTTGCTTTACATTCTAATTATTTAAGTGAGGGGGAGGAGCATAAGTCTTAAGTTATGGGTTACTATATAAGAAAAGTTGAGGCTCTGGAAAAACCTTTTCTGCCCTTCCCTCTAAGCTTGCCACATAGCCAAACTAAGGGTACTTTTAGTCCTAATATTACTTTTTGCAACCAATTGTGTCATATTGTTGGATTCCAACTATCTATTTTGTGTATTATGCCTTTGCTATTTTGGTTTGAATGTATTGATGATGTCATTTAGTGCTCTTTAGTTCCAAATCAATCTATCCTATTCATCTTTTTTTCCTTTTCCTCTTCTCTTTCCTCTTTCCTCTTTCAATTGTCACTCTGATATTTTTTCGCTTCTTTCGCTTCACTTTCTGAAAAATCTGTGTCTTCGTCTTCTTCTGTATTCGTCTTCTTCGTTCTTTTCCTCTTCCTCTTATTTCTTCTTTCTTTTGCATGCAGAAACGAAAACAGGAAAATGGAGGAATACCAATCAGAAATGGGGAGACATCGGCGCCCACGGTGGTGCAAACTTGCGAGCAGATGACGAAAGGGTACTTCAGTGGCGGTGATGGATTTGCGAGGAACGTGTGGTGGTCAAGATTCGCAGTTCTCCGGTGAGAAGTGTGGCCGCGATCTTCTTTTTGTTTTGCTACATGTTGTTTTTCATATATTAGTGAAAAGTTCAAACCTTTTCAGTTTTTCCTTTCATATAAGTTTAAAAAATCATACTTTTTGTTTGTGTTCAATTTTTCTTCATTTCATATCTTAGTATTCTATGCTAATTTAGGGTTTGTGTTTGTGATTATTCTATCACTTTTTCTGGTTTCTGTGAAAGGTGAGATCTACCATGGATCCACTGGTATTGTTTCATTATTGTAGTAGTTATTACTCATGTAATCATACAACGTGTTTTGTGTTGATTTGTTGATATTGTAAATCAGGACTTGGTGAGTATGACCATGATGGTTCAAAAGCTATGAATCTTGAGAGTGCAATTGAAGTGAAGTAACCAGGTGACACAACTGAAGAATTTCAATATAATGATATTTTTTGCAATATGTTATTGTCAACATTGATTCCACATGATAGGTCCTGCCACTGAGTTGGCTCCTTTCAGAGGTTTCTTGCAGGTTTGAACTATATCGCCGGTGTTTGAGGAATAACGTGTTGGCGGATCGAATAACGTGTCAGTACTGATACTGAACTAATTGTTATGGTTCTTATTAGTTTATGTTTGGTTTGTAAAATAATTGCAGGTTCTACTCAGGGTACTCCACAATAACTCTGTTGATTTCTCTCATTGTCGGTGTTTGAGTGCAGGTTGGGGCTGGAAGCCGACTCTACAGGATTCAGGGTTCATCAAACATGGTTGGTGTTGTTACAGCTGCTATAACAGAGTTGTTCTTTATAGGACTGGACATGAACATATCGTTGTAAGATGTTTGGTCCAGCAACCTGCTGAACTAATTGGCATGGTTCATATAGTAAGATGTTTGGTTTGTAAAATACTTGCAGGTTCTACTTAATACTATATTTCCCTTTTTGAAGTATTTCCCTTTTTTTCCGGCAACTTGCAGGTTCTACGGGCTACAGGCAATAGTTTGTGTTGCTAATTTTAGCCGCATCAATGCATAAATGCTACAGGTTATGACTTGCAGGTTATGACTTGGCTTGCTTTTTATCTGTGCCAATTTTAGCCGCATCAATGCATAAATGATGCAGGTTATGACTTGGCTTGCTTTTTATCTCACTTCCATGGCTTGCTTTTATCACTTTAATTTGTTTTGTTGTATGATATTTCCCACTGATATTCAGATAGTATAACTGCTAACTCAAACTGGCACAGATACTCCACAATCACTTCAGATCTGTTGCAGGTATATAGAAGAGGGTTTATCAAAGTTTGTTGTTGTATTTTATATTGCTAGATCCCTCCATAAGATTTTTTTAATGTTTTCCTTTTTTATGTTTTGTAGGTTGACTGATTTGTTATGATGTTTTTTGGGGTTTCTTCACACCAGTAATGGTTAGGGTTGGAAACTCATTATATGCTTTTTAATGTTTTCATCTTCATATGAAGTTTAAAATTTTATGCTATTACTATTTGTTCATATTATCGTGATACAGCTGAATATATTTGTGCCGGACTGGATCTTTTCTAACTAATTGTTGATCATCGTGTCATTATATGGATTTGCAGCCATTACGTTACGAATATTCACCGAATTGGACGAAAAGAATGCTCAAAGAAAGCAACATTTTTTAGAACAATCTGCCAGGTTGATTTTGCAAATTGCTTGTAATATTCAACTTAATACTATATTTCCCTTTTTAAAGTTTTGAAATTTAGGTCAGTACTGAATATGAGCCTTTATCAATGTTTGATCTGTAGTGTTTGCAAACTCTGCTAATTTCTCTCATTGTCGGTGTTTGAGTGCAGGTTGGGGCTGGAAGCAGACTCTACAGGATTCACGGTTCATCAAACATGGTTGGTGCTGTTACGGCTGCTACTGAGGCTTCTGTTTTATTCATTCAAAGTATCATTTTTTATACGTTGGGGATTTAAATCGATCATCTATATTATTTTGTCTCAAAGTATCATTGAGGTTATGTTTTTGTAATTATGATAGGTCCTGGGGTAATTGTGTTATTTGAATTCTTACGTTCATGTATATCACTATTTTGAAGTGTTTCACATAAGACACAATATTTGTGCTTAGTTTATATTTCATGAAAATCCAATCGAATTTGGTATGGACCTTAGGTTCTGTGATAGCATGGACTATTGTAGAGGCATGGTTTGATTCATCTGTAGTGTTTGAGCAGGTCCTTAAAATCGGTAGTGTTTCTAAAATCTGTTGATCCATCTCATTGTCGTTGTTTGAGTGCAGATTGGGGCTGGAAGCAGAGTCTAAAGGATTCAGGGTTCAGGATACATGGTTGGTGTTGTTACAGCTGCTATTGAGGCTTCTGTTTTATTCATTCAACCTAAGGTATTGTTTCTTATCATGTTGCGTATAACAGAGTTGTTCTTTATGGCGTTGGACATAAACATATCGTTGGACTCTGTAAATAATAATTTGGTCCTTCAACTTGCAGGTTCTACAGGCTACAGGCAATAGTTTACTCAAGTAAAATGACATCGTGCAAGAATAGACTTTCCTTCTGGTTTTAAGTGCTTATCTTGCTGTAGTTTCATTTTTTTATAATCAAACAATTAACAATCATTAAATGGTCCTTAATTTTTAGTTGTCTTAAATTTACAGACACAACTAAGGGCTTGACCAAAGAAGATATTGAATCCAAAATCTTGAGGTCACATGACAAACTACCTTTTCATGTGAGTGCATTATAGTTTATAACCTTTTCTATTACTTAGTCACTTCCATAGGGCTTTCATGCCAAATCATTTTGGTACACGTTTTCCAACTTATCATTATTCTTCCCTGTGGCAGCCTATTTGTCGACATGGGTTTGTAGTTTAAAAAACAGTGTTTTTCATTCATGTTTCTAAAACATGTTGTAATTTTCAATAACAGTTACGACGTTTTTTTTCTCATTCGTTTTCTAACTTATGTTTTGCAGTTTTGGACCTCGGTTAAGACATTACCAAATATTATTGACTCATTCAGATAATGATCAGAAAATCTAAATCTGTCATTCTCATCAAGCAAGGAGCTATGGAAATTCCAATTTGGCCCTTATTCTTCTATCTGCCATGTGTCCAAAGTGAGGGCATTTGATGTCTATAAATTATTTTTCCTAACTAAATGAACTCCTTTTTCATTTGTAACCAATTTATTATGTTATAATAATATTATTTCCTTCTTTTTGGTTACAAACTAACCAATTCTATTCAATTTTTCTACTTTTCCCTACTATCAATGTCTGATACACGTACATCACTATTCTACCTAACTGTTTCCTTCTTTCTCTCTCTCGATGCTCATCTCAGTGTACCTCTTCTTCGAACTTCTCTCTTTCTGTTCTTTCTTCAGGTTCGTCTTCTATGCTGTCTGGTTAAACAACAATGGTATACCTGTGTTGGAGGCAACGCGTTTTCGGCGGCGAGGGTGTGGTGATTGGAATCGGAATATCTGATGGTTTTTACCAACATCGTAGCTCCAAACTTGTCTTTTCTCTTCTGAAAGTTGTTGCTTCTATCCGTTCCATTGTTTGAAGCTATGGCCATTGTTGAAACGTATACCCATTTTTTAATCGTTTGTGGACGGTGTAGCTTCGTTGTAGATCCAGATCTATTGCAGGTATATAGAAGAGGGTTTATCAAAGTTTGTCGTTGTATTTTATACTGTTAGATCCCTCCATAATATTTGTTAATGTTTTCCTTTTTTATGTTTTGTAGGTTGGACTGATTTATTATGATGTGGGGTTCCTTTTTTATGTTATGTTTTGTTAGGGTTGGAAACTCATTTGATGTTTTTTAATGTTTTCATCTTCATATGAAGTTTATAATTTTATTCTATTACTATTTGTTCATATTATCATGATACAGCTGAATATATTTGTGGAAATGAAATTTAGGTCAGTACTGAATATGAGCCTTTATTAATGTTTGATCTGTAGTGTTTGCAAACTCTGTTGATTTCTCTCATTGTCGGTGTTTGAGTGCAGGTTGGGGCTGGAAGTAGACTCTACAGGATTCAGGGTTCATCAAACATGGTTGGTGCTATTACAGCTGCTATTGAGTGCATTTTGTGTATAACAGAGTTTATTAGTTTATGTTTGGTTTGTAAAATACTTGCAGGTTCTACTTAATACTATATTTCCCTTTTTTAAGTATTGACTCTTATATTTTTCCCTCAATAGATTCAATACACGTTCGATTATATGAATGAAACACGAATTTCATGAAGGTTGTAATTATTGGAGCAGAATGGACTCCTTACCACGAAGGTCTGTCCGATATTTATGGAAATGAAATTTAGGCATGTATTCAATATGAGGCTTTATCAATGTTTCATCTGCAGAATATTGTGGTTTCAGTACCTGTGAAAGACCTTGCTGGCCTTATCATGTTGCGTATAACAGAGTTGTTCTTTATGGTGCTGGACATGAACATATCGTTGGATAAAGTAAATCATAATTTGGTCCGGCAACCTGCTGAACTAATTGTTATGGTTCTTATTAGTTTATGTTTGGTTTGTAAAATACTTGCAGGTTCTACTTAATACTATATTTCCCTTTTTGAAGTATTTCCATTTTTTTTCGGCAACTTGCAGGTTCTACGGACTACAGGCAATAGTTTATGTTGCTAATTTTAGCCGCATCAATGCATAAATGCTACAGGTTATGACTTGGCTTGCTTTTTATCTGTGCCAATTTTAGCCGCATCAATGCATAAATGCTGCAGGTTATGACTTGGCTTGCTTTTTATCTCACTTCCATGGCTTGCTTTTTATCACTTGAATTTGTTTTGTTGTATGATATTGCCTACTGATCTTCAGATAGTATAACTGCTAACTCAAACTGGCACAGATACTCCACAATCACTTCAGAAAAGCATATCCAAATGACAATCTCTTTGCACACCTAAGGTAAAACATCAGATATTATGCCTTCACTTCCATATTTTGCACCATTCTCCTCCAAGTTGATTACTTTTGTTATTGGACAACTTCAGTTATTATAGATATTGTCATCGTTGTATCTAAAATTCTACATATTCATATGTTAGATGGTATATGACTGTACGACATATATCTATGAATTGTGGCACTGTGCATAATCAGATTTGTATTCTGTGCAACTGTTAGATGAACATTAGAGGATCCATGTTCTGGTTTTTGTAAATTAGATCTAAAATGCTTGGTAATAACATAAGTTGTTTGATCTTGACAGAACTATATTGAATTATGATTGTCTGAATGCAGGGAAAGAGACTATCAGAGGTGATGAAAGCTGAGAGACGTGAGATGGTGATGGAACTGATAGTGAGAAGGGATGTTACTATACTAAAGCAGCGACCTATATGTTTTGTTTCGATCACGGTTATTTTATTTTTGCTTTTACATTACATTAACCTTTCATATATGTTAATTTGAGTATTCTTATGTTTTTAACTCAACAGTCATACTATGTTTGTCAAATTTGTTGTTCAGATCACATTTGTTAATCATATCTCATGTAACGTTACAAAATTTTTCAGAAGTGGATGCATTTCATTGCATTTATTGACCAATTATTCTATACATTGTTTTAGCCAATAACATGGTACACTTAACAATCATGCCTCATTATTAATTTGCCTCTCAATCTTCCTACTGTACAGTTTCTCAAGTATTAACTCATTTTCATTTCCAATGTAGGGGGGAGGTTGAGAGTCAGAAACCTCACTATATATTCATGCCTCCTATATTCTATATAACACACCAAAGTTCAACAACACTGCAGATTTTCAATGGCATCCAACCAGATTATCAATGCACCGGACTAAACTGATGTTCAGACACCGCCACGAGACCCTCCTCATGTCCAGACCCCGCCTCACCAGCAACCTTCAGCCCATTTGCAACTACCAGATGGTGGCAATCAGTCTGTCAACGACCAACCGGCGCTACAGGTTTGGCCTTTTCATATTCTGCAGGTTTTGTTCATCAACATCTCTTTCTCTGCATTTCTTTATCAATAACTCATTTTGTACATAACATGAACAGACCCAACAAGATATTCAACCTTCGGTCGACAATCAACCCTTTCCTGACAACCAGCCACCTACGGATTTCCCCCCCGCTGAACCCGACCAACAGCCTCCCCAGTTTCAACCACTTCTGCAGGTGCGACCAGAACAGATTTCTTCTCACTAAGCGTTAATTTTGATGTTAGCCGACGGTCCATTCTTTTTTGACTGTTTACAAATTTGATAAACGACTTTTCTTCCTAAGGTACATGCCCCTCGTGTGGTACGTAACAGACGAAAGAGGAAGAGAAAAACAAAAGCATCCAGATATCTGAGGAAATGTACATTTCATGATTCTGATGAAGCCGAAGAGCGCAACTACGAACCGGTTGATTCTGACGATGACGATGAGCGGGACTATACATGGGAGAACTCTATGTCTGCCTGGAGATTTAGAGATTCTGATTAAGTTTGCAAATTAATTTTCAATTTCTTTGATGTCATTTTCTATCAATTTTGTGTTTGCAATGTGATTTAAAACCATAGTTGATACTTCCGATACGTCTTTAAGCTGTGGAAAAATCAGAGTTGTTTTTTATGAACTTTAGCAGCCATGGATGATTGTTTTTTATAAATTGTTGATTAAGATATATTTATATACAGATGAAGACTTAGCATCATTTTAATTTTCTCTTTTATAAATAATACTATATATTATTAAGAACTCAACTCTTAACTATATTTTATTAAGAATTTGACTTTCTTTTATAAATATATATTTTATTAAAAACTTGACTTTCTTTTATACATAATTAAGAATTTTTGTAAATTATTTTTGCTTTTCTTTTTAACAATTTAATTATATTTTCAAAACACAAGCCTCCCTACCGGATTTACACGTATCGTGCGAAAAACCGGGTCACACCTGTATCGTATGAGCATACTGGTAACCAGACTAAAATAACTGTGAACGCACGGGTAACACACCGGTACCGTGGCAACGCACGGAAATTATACCAATACTGTGTGCACGCACGAGTATCTAGACCAAATGCACGGGTAACACATCAGTACCGTGTCGTAATGCACGGGTTCCCAGGGCAAATTTCTTGTGACTGCATGGGTAGTGCAAGAGTACCGTGTAAACGCGGTGACGACCGGGGCAAAATCGGTGTAAACACATTGATATCTAATATTGTTTTTTTCAAATTATTTTTAATTTAACATACAATTTTATTAAAGATAATATATGAATAATTGAAATATATATTAATGATCTCTTTCTTTTAAAAATTGGAAATTTGATACAATTTTTTATTTTTTTTATAAATATGTCTTTCATTTCAATATTTCTCTTTGATTGACTTATATTTTTTTCTTTTACTACTTTATGTTAATCTTTTTTTACATTACATTTAAATATTTTGTATTTATTATTTGAGTTTCATAATCTAACTGGTAAAAAATCCCGCAGTCCACTATTCTTTTCTGACTTATCAATATTTGATATTACATTTTTTTATTAACACAATCCTTTACAAATTGTGAATTTACATTTTTCCCTGTCAAAATATATTGGTCCAATTTCAAAGGTCCGCAGCGGAACCCGTGCGTCCGCACGGGTATCCCACTAGATGTCCATGGAAGGAAAATACTCAAAGAAAGATGAGAAAAATGATAAAAGAAAGGCAAATTATAACAAATGACTCATGATGGTGATACCCGTGCTATAAGGTGCTATATATAAGGTGTCCTGATAGGCAGAAAAACAACGGTGAGAAGAATGATAATGGTAAAGCGACCATTGCACAAGATGGATATGAATCTTATGATGCCTTGGTAGCCTATATTAAAAACCCTGATAAAGATTAAACTATGGATTCTAGATGTACTTTGTAATACCCTAAAACTCCAACTCATAATTAAAGAATAAAATTTATATTTTAGGATGTAACTCAAACACAACATGCATACTTTCTAAATATTTTTAAAACTCAGAGCGAAACTTAAATAATAACATACTTCAATTTTCTCATCAAGTTGAAAATACTTAATCAATATTATATAATGCAAAAAAATTTAACTCGAAACAAATAACACGCCCTGTTCCCAATGTTACAGTTCAAAGCATATAAACCAACTAAATGGTGATAAACGATGGAAAGCTCTAAGGTCGTCTTCCAACTCACAACAACACTTACTCCTCCCGAGTAACTGTACAATAATGTGCTGAGAAACATAAATCAAACTAGAAAGGGGTGAGAATACGTTCAAATATATTAACGGTGTAAGAGAATACAAGGGTAGATAAATTTAAGCAACCAACACACACATTCAATTACTTAAGAACACAATAATTCAATTCACATAGCCTTTATGTACGCAATGTGACTCACAAGTCGACTCAATGCATGTTGTACCAATTTGGACATCAGAGGTTTGTTACTGATTTCTTCCACTAACCAATGGTTCCTCATTAGAATTTGGTCTCCACTTCTGAACTCCGAGTCTCCACTATTGAACCCCAGACGATCACAAGTCCCCACTTCTGAATTCATGTCTCGCCTCTTTCAACACACCGACACAATATGGTGCATGACATACAATAACGTAACAACAACAATTATGGTTCCACTTCTAACCATAACTAACAATGCAATACAACATTTAACAATACTCCCCACTTCTGAACTACACACCTCAATTCAACAATTCATACATATGATCATAATTCAACATATACAACTCATACATATGATCATAATTCAACACATACAATCATGCAAATTAATTCAATTATTACTTCATCATAATAATAATTCACCTTAATTAATCAATTGCACCAAATATCCTAAAACAGTAGTCAAACATTAACCACACAGGAAAACACCATCAAAAACTAGATTAATCACTTAAAAATGACCCATGGCAGTCGTGACGACCAGGTCGCCATCTGGGTGACAACCGTCACCTAACTCGTCACCACCCCCTTCATAACCCATCACCTATGTGACGATCGACAAAAGATTTTCTTCCCAGAGACCATGTCGGTCTCCCTGTCACCTTGTTGACGACCGTCAGCTATCCCAGAAGCATGACGGACAGGCCGTCACACTCGTGACGCTCGTCATGCTATTGCATAATGTAGTTTTCTGGGTTTTGGCCATGAGAGCTCATTCGAAGCTCTGATTTCGCCCTCAATACCCAGATTTTCACAGAAAACAAATTATACACATGATACAAGGATCAAATCATCACATAGTCATCGATTATCATTCAATTTCATAAATTAATCCTAAATTAAATTTTATACTCATAACACCATAGCGCATCAATGGAAACAAGCAAATTCATAATTCATACCAATGCATTATACATATTATTCAACATATGACGGAGCACAAATTCACACATTAATCATGGCAATTAACATAAATGATCACACCATCATCATCAAAATTCATAAAACATAGCAATAGTGAGAAAAATCTAGAGGACGACAAGGATCACTCTCTACCCTTTATGTAAAACACCTATATTAGAGTAGTTCCCCCTTACCTGAATTTCCAGCAAAAGCTTCAAGCTTGGCTATGCTTCCTCTTTCTCTCTCAAACCCTTGTTGCTCTCTTCTCACAATTGCCTTATTTTCTCAATTCTATGTATTATCAAGTTGACTCATTTTCCTTTACTATTTATTTTAACCTAAATTATAATTAATTTCTTTCTTCACACTTTTACCCCTCCACTAATCTCCACTTTCTCCTATTCCCCTTATTTTTCTAGTAATTCTATTTTCTGTCCCAAATCACTATTTTTCACCTATTATTTATTTATTTAATTAATATTCTACTATTTTAATTAAATAGACTAATTAAAATTCTAATAACCCCAAACACTACATAACACATATTATAACCAATTAAATGATTAAAAGCATATTAAATCATTTAAATAATTAAATCAACCGACAAAATTCAATTTATATAAGTTAATTGATTTTGGGGTGTTACGACTCTCCTATGCTTATAGAATTTTAGCCCTCGAAAATTACCTGAACGAAACAGATCCGAATAAGAATCTTTCATCCGGCTCTCAATCTTCCACGTCAAGCTTCCTCCAACAGGTCCTCCCCACACAACCTCCACCAAGACGATTTTTTACCTCTCAAGTTATCTCTCACTTGTACATCATCCATTTTAATCACATGAGACGAATATGGAACATACTTTTGAAGTTGAGTTACTGAAACACACTATGAAGATTCGAAAGAGATGGTGGTAAAGTAACTATGTAGCCCACTTCTCTTACTTTCTTCAAAATCTGATAAGGAACAATAAAATGCGGTGTGAGATTTCGAGATTTCAACGCATGATCAACACCAGTCACTGAAGTGTCTCTCAAGAATACATAATCTCCCTCTTGGAATTCAAGTGTTTTCCTCTGCTTATCAGGATAACTCTTCGGTCGACTCTGCGAAGCTTTCATTTCTCTTGAATCATTTTGATCTTTTTAGTTGTCAGCTGCATAATCTTTGGCCCAAACACAACACATCCGCCTGACTCATACCAACAAAAAGGTGTCCTACACATCCTACCATATAAAGCCTTAAACGGTTTCATTCCAAAACTAGAATGGAAACTGTTCTTGTAGATGAAATCAATCAACGACAAGTAAGTATCCCAGTCACCTCCTTGCTCCAACCTGCAGGCTCTGCTAAAATCTTCCAATGACTGGATGATCTTTTCTGTCTTAGTGTCCATATGCGGATGTCAAGCAAAACTCAACCACAACTTAGTTCCCAAGGCTTCCTGCAAACTCTCCTTGAACCTTGATGTGAACCTCAGATCTCTATCCGAAACAATACTTAAAGAGATACCTTGCAAATTGAAAATCCTCTCAATATAAACCTCCGCTAGATAACTAATCTTTATCGGAATAAAATGAGCCAATTTAGTCAATTTATCCACCTTAAACCAAATCATATCACTTCCCTTATAAGTTTTGGGAAATGTCATCATAAAATCTATAAAAATTCTATTCCATTTTCACTCTGGAATACTTAACGGTTGTAATAATCCTGACGACTTCTGATGCCCAATCTTTGACTTATGATAAGTCAAACAAGAATATAGAAACTCAGCAACACCCTTCTTCATTCCTGGCCACAAAAACATCTTCTTCAAATCTTGGTACATTTTATAAGCATCGAGGTGAATACTCAAACCACTCCTATGACCTTCCTCAAGGATAATTTTCTTAAGCTCTGGCACATATGACACACAACTCAGTCACAAAATCTCATGACACCATTCTCATCAATTCTAAAATCAACTTTTTTACTTTGTGTGGACGGTGTTTTGGTGTATAAATCGGAGACCAAGCTATTAGATTAACTTGAATCGTAAATCAAAAACATCACCACCGGACTTTAATTTATCCAAAGGGAAGGGGTAAAGAAAGAATAACCCATGAACATGCAATGTGAAACAATGCAATGAGATATGAAGTTCGGGGGTTGATTATACAAAGGGAAGGTACTAGCACCCTAAGTATCTATAGTATCCTATAGGAACCTCTTAGAATGTTTGTGTTATTTGCTTAAGTTATTTGCTATTTGATTGAGGGAGTTGACTATTTTTGGAGTGAGTGATGGGAGTAGGAAATGTTCAGGCCCGACCCTCTTCATGTGCAGGAAGTGCTCTTGAACTGGGCCTCACAATTCCAAGGGCCCCATATTTTATTATTATTATTTATTATTATTATTATTATTATTATTATTGAATATAAAAAATAATGGAACATTAAATATTAGAAAATAAAATGGTTTCTCTTTTTCTTCTTTCTCTCCTAGAAAATGAGAAACAAGAAAAATAAAAAAAATTATGAAAATCTTATCTCGGGAAACAAAAACGTTGCAATATCGTAACAAAACGTTGTATGAAATGATGTTTATAGTTTAAACAATACTTTAAGCTTTTTGGTACTTCATTTGATTAATATATTTTATTTTTTGCTTATCATTTTTAATTATTGAAATTACATATTTTTTTAAATTAGACGTATTTTTAAAATTAGAACAGGGCCTCCGAATTGATTGGGCCAACCCTGGAAATGTTTTGTTGTTTTTGTAATGTATATGAAAATAGGGGGGGGGGGGGGGTGAAAATAACAAGGTGTTTGATAGGATCTCGCAATCCTACGCTTACATATCCCTAGAGGAAGTCAGAGCATTTGTAGTTCGGGGAACTACAGGTAAAAGCAATATTTGTTGGGTTTTTTGGAGACGATACAAGTTGTCATCTTAAGAGAGATTGCTCAACTATACCACCACAAACATAGAAAGATAAATGATCTTTTCATAATAAGAGAAGGGCTACAACTTGGATATAGAATCAACAAGTATGCCACTTACATCACTTAAATGAAAGAATATTGCTGCACTATAATAAGAGAGGGACATCAACTTGGATATAAAATCAACAAGTAGGCCACTTACATCACTTAAATGAGAGAGAAAGTTTCAAAAGTTTGATTTATATTGTGGGGATAGAAGAGATATCTCTTCTATAAAGATGACTTATGTCTGATCTCTTGAGAAGAGTTTTGAGTTTGAGGCAAAAGATGGCTAGGGTTTGATTAAAGTTGAATTTTGAGGGGAATCATAATGTTTGAACTAAGTCTAAACAAAGGGTGAGGTTATGATAAACCTACACACTAATGTCAAGAGAAACTTTAACAGGTAATGGTTTAACAAGTATGAACAAGTAAACATCAAGTATGATTAAGCATGGTATCAAGACATGTATATAGCAGGCAAAACATTAGATAACGGACATGCTTGACATTGTGAAAGTTTATGAAGGAAATACTTGAACATGTGATCAAATATTTAATCAATGTGAAACATCACAAGCAAGTATAAACAAGTACATGAATCATGGATTAAATGAACATGGTAAGGTAAAAGCAAAACACTAAAGAGAGCTTTATGAAGAAAATATTTGATCATGTCAACAATTTAATCAAAGTAAACATGTGAACAAGATATTTAACATGGTTAAAACAAAAGTTAAAAGAACCAAACTCAAGTGGAAACCCTAGTTATGGCTCAAGTTGTTTTGAAAGATTAGTCGAGATTAAACCCGTAACGGTGTTATTTAAACAAACCAATTTAATCAAAGTTTTTTTTAAAGAAAAAGGACAACTAAGCATGGTACAAGTCTTTAACAAGACTTAATCAAAGCGTACTATAGTCATATAAAAATTTATGTGCAATTAGATACAAGAAGTAATCAAAAGAACACCATTTAAAAGGTTTTAAAACACAAAAAGAACATGTTTTCAAACACAAAAAAATACGTGAAATAAATATTATTTTTGGTATTTTTTGAATTATTCTTAAAATAGGATGGATAAATGACAAGTGTGCACAAAATCATTCAAAAATAATTAATTTTGCATATAGAAACAATTGAGAGAAACATGGAGAAAAATACGAAGAAAACTAGTGTTAAAAAATAGGGATGTGACTTTCATGGCTTGAACTCGTGACCTTGAGGTAATGGGCTCAAAATTTAACCACTGGGCCATGTGCCTTGGTTTGATATATGATGCGTGTGGTAAATAATATAGTAAGGTTTCAGTTGAAAATGGTTTAAAAAATAAATGCAAAAGGTCTGGGGCGAGGGGGATTCGAACCCCAGACCTTGAGCTCACACATAATGCACAAATACTAGTGTTTCCACTAGTACGCGAGGCCAATTCAGGTTTTAATGTGGAACCAAAATATAATATATTAAAACATCTTCAAAAATATGAAAATGGCGTCATCTTCATGTTCATCTCCTTCCTCCATTTTCTGATTTTCTGGAAAACCTATCTCCCTTAATACTCAACATTTTTTCATGATGTAAACATGAAAAATGTTGGGATTTTGATGAGGACCGTGATGGTACCCTTTGATTTTATTTATTTTCAACACATAAAAGTTAATCAATTAAAAACTAGTATGAACCCTAACATGAAAATTCAAAGTGAAATCACATATAGCAATGACTAAGGGCAATTGACATAGGGTAAATGATACTCATAGCATGAAAAACATGTTGGTAACTCAAATGATCAAGAATGATGCATGAATCATATAGTTAGGGAAATAGCAACTTACCTCTAAGAGTGAAAATTGAATTCTGCTTCAAAGCTTTTACAGAAGCAATTTGATGAACCAAACAACTTCCTTGGCCTTCAAGGAATATGTTGGAATGTTTGAATTGGATTGAAACTCTCTGGAACTCTCTACATGAACCAACCTGCAGCTTGAGCAAGTGAGATGCGATCCTGTAGATTGAGGTGTTAAAAATGTGTTTTGATGATTTGGATCACATCTATTAAGTGTTTAGAAAATGTTTGGATGCTTAGATTGAATGGAAAATGCTTGTAATGAAAAATTTGATTGCTCTTGCAAGTTATGCAACAATGGTGATGTTAAGATGCACTTTCTGGTTATAGATGATTTGATAATGTTTAGAGTGTTTCAGAAGTTTATATATGTTATATGTGATGTGTTTGATGAGTTTGAATGGAGTTTTATATAATGGTTTGTGAATTGCAAGTTTTCACTTTGGTGGTTTTGGAATTTTGCAAGAATATGCAAAATCTGATGTGAAGAGGTTTGAGATTTTGTGCTTCTATTATGTGTTTTTTGAAATGATTAGAAATAGCCTCTATTTATAGGAAAACAAGTTGGGTTTTCTTGAGGAAAAGTTTGGATTGGGATGCCCCCTGTTATCCAATGTATTTTGTCATGTTTCCGAAATTGAATGCAAAGTTTAGTAGCTTAGTTTCTAAGCAAGATCATATCTTGACCATTTGGACTATCATCATTTAATTGGTGACCTTAGTCTTGATGTTCAGAACCAATTCTTGCCTTGGTGATCAAGTCTCTTGACTTTGTGGTATTTCACTTAATGCATCAAAACAAAAATTAAGTTCATGCCTTGGGGAGAGATTTTCTACTATGCCAAGGGATAGAACCTCAGCAAATTTGGTACCATCTTGAAGATTTCATTGGATATTACAAAATTCATGTTGACTTTGCGCAAAGATGAGGCTTGTAAAGTGATAAAAAAACGTGTCCAAACTTGTATGCTGTCTTGAATTCATATTCATCAATGCTTCTTGCAAAAATCATAACTTCTTACTCAAGTAAGATAAATCCTTGTTCTTGGAATCTTTGGAAAGCTTGAAACATCCTCTACAACTTTTGTGTTGAAAACTTTCTTTGATTCAATTGATATCATGATGAAAAATGCTAGTAAAGTTAGCTTCATGACATAGGCAGATTTGGTTGAAATATTTTCCAAGTGTTTTTGTTCAAAAATTAGTGAACCCTCCACTTCATGGCCTCATATCTCTTAATTCATGCATTTTTTGGGAAATCATCCTCTAGGACAAAGTTGTAGTATGGAACAAGCTCTTCAATTTGGTCTTAG
Organism: Lathyrus tuberosus; assembly: GCA_022829125.1. Lineage (NCBI taxonomy): Eukaryota > Viridiplantae > Streptophyta > Magnoliopsida > Fabales > Fabaceae > Lathyrus > Lathyrus tuberosus. The sequence goes on along the minus strand of JALAZF010000840.1, from coordinate 1,220,080 downwards.
GAGCAAAGAAAATGGTTACTTGAGGAGGAAGTTATGGCCTTGGAAAGTCGGGCAAAAATCATAGAATTTTGTAACTTAGTGAAATTTTCCAAAACCCTAATTTTGCAAACTTGATATTTTCTTTGATTTTCTTGATTGATCATGATCAAATGTATTCACCAATCATATTTTCATGATATTTAACTTGAGGAAATCATGTTTGACCTAAAGGTGCCAAAATCAGGCTTTGACTTGATCAATTATTTCACTTTGCATCAGATGAATTCAACTTTGTAATTGCCAATGAATCAATCTTCTTGGGCAATTAAGATCTTCTGAATGGTCTTCAAAGGTGTACTTGATGTCCTTGAATCATGTTTTGAAGTGTAGGATCATCCTCAGATGAAAAAGCCAATTGTAAGCGTCACTCAGTCAAAACCCTAATTTGGATGTGCCAAATGACTTGGGACTTGTTGATCTTGATTCAATGCCCTCTTGCACTTGATTATTGATGAGATGAGACATTTGATCAATGTTGAATGTATTGGGGCTTGAGAGGTTGAGGATCACACCAATCCCTGGCTAATCATCAACTTGAACATCTTGAGGCACAACCTATCTTGTGAAACAAGCAAGGACACATTTCTTATATTTGTAATGGGTTAGAGGTGCATAAAGAAACACACATATGTAATGCTAAATGTTATGCAAATGATGGAAATTAGGTGGAATCTTAGGGGTAAAAATTAAGGTATGAAACCTTGATCAATCAAAACCAACCGGTCAATGAATTTAAAGTCAAATTTTTGACCTTCTCTGATCTCTTCAAGAATACCACTAGTCAACTTTAATATACCCAACTTCACACTGTTAGAAGTCATCTCACACACCAAACTAAGATCTTGAAACCGCTCGATCAAATCAAACTCTCAAACCATCAATGTCGACACATGTAAGGACTTCATACTCAGCATATATGCTTCCACATTAGCCTTACCAGGATGGTAACTCAAATCAAAATCATAATCCCTCATAAATTCAAGTCATATCTGCCTCATATTCAGCTTCTTCTGATCGAACAAATACTTCAAACTATTATGATCGCTAAACACTGCAAATCTGGAGCCATACAGATAATGCTTCCAAACTTTAAGCACAAACTCCACAATTGCCAACTCTAAATCATGGGCAGAATAATCCTCTCGTGAACCTTTAGTTGTCTAGAAGCATAAGCCATAACCTGACCATTCCTCCTGAGCACACCCCTTAAACCATTTTCAAAGAATCACATTACACAATGAAAGATTCACTCGGACTTGGCAAAATAAAAAATGGTCGTGACATGAGTTTCCTCTTGAGCTATTGAAAGCTATTTTTGCATTGAACATCCCACATATAAGCTTGACCCTTCCGAGTCAACTGAGTCAAAGGCAAAGCTAACTTCGAAAAGTCTTCAATAAACCATCTGTAACAACTAGCCAAATCCAGAAAACTTCTGATTTTAGTAACAGACTTCAGAGTCTCCCACTGTAACACAACGTCAATCTTCGACGGATCAACTGATATACCACCACTAGAAATCACATGACCAAGAAACTCACTTCACGCAACCAGATCTCACACTTGGACAACATCACATACAACTTCTTCTCTTGCAAGGCTTGTAGTACGACTCTCAGATGTTCAGCAAGATCTTCGTCTGTCTTGGAATACACTGCTATCTTCATCATTGATTCTACACTTATTAACCAGCACAGAGAAATAATGAATCTCCTGATACCTGATGAATTACTTTATCTTTGGGTGCAAGTCCCTCTCAAACTTGATACACTTGGAACCTTTAGCTTCTACCGCATTGTAACGCGGGCAGAACCTAGACAACTCTTCAAACTTCAAAACATAATCAACAACAATCGTGTTTCCTTACTTCATCTCAAGGAACTTGACCTCCTTCTTGCTACAAACATCAACGGGAAAGTACTTCTCAAGGAACTCAATCATGAAATTCTCCCACGTAATCTCAGTACCTGCAGCTTCAAGCCTCTAACGAGCATTGTCCCACCAATACTCTGCTTCCTCAGCCAACATATGAGTATGAAACAGGACCTTCTATGTGTTTGAAGAAGTTATCACCCTGAACATCTTTTCAATCTCTTGCAACCAAACCTGAACACCTTCTGGGCCGTATCTCCCTTTAAAAGTCGGCGAATTGTTCCTTTAGAACTTCCCTAACCCCTTAAACTCGTATGACATCCCATTATGATTATGCAACGTCTGATTCGCCTGACCCATCACATGAGCCATAACCTTCAAAGCATCAGCGATTGCACGATCATTTCTTCGAGCCATTTCTCTACACTCCAATAAACAACCATTTGAAGAAACATTTTATCAACATTGTTTATACACGTGTCGCATACTAGGGAACATATAACGCTACAAAACCTGGCCGGATGGCCCAACCAGGCTCTGATACCACTAATGTAACACCCTAAAACCCCGACTCATAATTAAAGAATAAAATTCACATTTTATGATGCTACTCAATACAACATGTAGAATTTCTAAATATTTTCAAAACTCATAGCAGAACTCAAATAAATAACATACTTCAATTTTCTCATCAAGTTGAAAATATTTAATCAAAATAACATAATCCAACATATTTAACTTAAAACAATTAACACACCCCATTCCCGATGTTTCAGATTAGAGCATACAAGCCAACTAAATAACGATAATTGATAAAATAAACGAAGAAAAGCTCCAAGGCCATCTTCCAACTCATAGCAACACTTACTCTTCCTGAGTATAAGTACAACAATGTACATAGCAACACAAAACAAACAAGAAACATTCAATTACACAATAACACAATAAATCAATTCACATAGCCTTTATGTATGCAATGTGACTCATAACTCGACTTAATGCATGTGGTACCAATTTGGACATCAGAGGTTTGTTACTGATCTCACCCACTCAACAATGGTTCCTCATTTGAACAGGGTCCCCACTTCTGAACCCTGGGTCCCCACTACTGAGCCCCGGACGGTCGCATGTTCGTAATTTCGAACCCATGACTCGTCTCTCTCAACACACCAACGCAATATGATGCATGACATACAATAATTCAACAACAACAATTATAGTTCCACTTTTAACCATAACCACAATGCAATACAACATTCAACAATAATAGTCCACACTTCTTAACTACACACCTTAACATAACACATACAATTTTAATTGGAGCACATAGTTGTATAATAAACACAACAACTCATACATATGATCATAGGTCAACACATACAATCATGCAAATTAATTAAATTATTACTTCATAATAATAATAATTCGCCTTAATTAATTAATTACACTAAATACCCTATAACACTAGTCAAACATTGACCACACAGGAAAATAGCATCAAAAACTAGACTAATCGCTTAAAGACGACCCTTGGCAGCCATAATGACCAGGTCGTCATCTGGGTGACGACCGTCACCCAACCCGTCACCACCCCTTTAATAACCCATCACCTATGTGAGGATCGGAAAAAGAATTTATGCTTGGAGACCATGACAGTCTCCTTGTCATCCTGATGATGTTCGTCAGCTATCCCAGAAGCGCGATGGGCAGCCCGTGACGCTCGTCACACTGTTGTAGAATGCAGTTTTCGGCATTTTGGCCACGTGAGCTCATTTGAAGTTCGGATTTTGACCCTCAGTACCCCGATTTACACATAAAACAATAGATACACATTGTATAAGGATCAAATTATCACATACTCATCGATTATCATTCAATTTCATCAAATTTCCTAACTGCTAGTGTCCAAATAAACATTTTCAAGTTAAAAGGGGATTTAAAAAACCATATTCAAAAAAACATCTTATTTAATATTAATGCGTATGAAAATGTGAAGCTGTATAAAGAGAGAACAGAGAGATGGCACGACAAAAGAATTCTTAAAAGAGAGCTCAAAGAAGGTGAGCTAGTCTTATTGTTTAATTCGAGACTCAAATTGTTTCTTGGAAACTCCGATCTCGGTGGTCTGGACCCTTTGTGGTAAAGAGGGTGAAACCGTATGGAGCAATAAAAATTTGGAGCGAGTCTACGTCTCATTCACTTTGAATGGACAGAGATTAAAACACTACATTGTTGATGAATTATTAGAGGAAGAAATACATTTTTTTTTAAAGAACTACCATAAGTGTTTGTACTCATGGATCATTGAACTAAAACGACGATAAACAAAGCGCTTTGTGGGAGGCAACTCACGCTTTTAATTGCTTATGCCTTTTGTGTTGTTTCTTTTAGCAGGTTAATTTTGTTTTGCATTCATCTTCTATTGCACTTCCCAGCTCCTCAGTGAGGCGTGTGTTAGTTTTTCCTTGCCCCTCCTAACTTTAATTGGAATATTGAGACCAATGTCCGGTTTAAATTGGGGGGGGGGGGGGGTATTTTGATAATTATCACATTTTTTATTTCTTGTTTGATTGTGTGTTATTTTATGATGTTTTGTTTGAATGAATTACATGTACCGTTGTTAAATTTTGCCAAAAATTGAGCCGTAAAATAAATTATGAAAAAAGATTGTGATTTTGAAAAATATTTGAGAAAGCATACAGGATTGAAGTAATGATTGGCTAAATTTAGGGACTTATGGAAATTTGATAAAATCAGTATTACTCGAACACCCTTAGTTTCTCGAGTAGGTTGCGATAGGGGTGTTAAAATCCAAACCGATCCAAATAAAAACCGCAAACTGATCTAAAAAACTGAAAACCAAAAAAACCCGAAAGTTATTGGATGTGTTTGGATGCGATTTTGTAAAAACCGATCGGTTCGGATAGGATTTCAGATTGCTTTTTTAAAACCGATCCAAACCAAACCGAACCGCATGTATATATTTCTAAACTTATTTATTTTTTATTTGTATAATATGTTGTGTTCATTTATTATTAGATGATACTTTTTTTTATAAAATACTATTTATTAGTTTGATTTAATCTATTAATTTTTATTATTTCATTTGTTTCAATCATAATCGATCATTATAATTTTGTAATATTAATTTTTAATATAGTATATGTTATGTATTATATCAAATTTATTATTTATTAGTGTTTTTATAATATTAATACTATTATAATTTGTAATTTGGATATCCAAAAATCTGATCCAAATCAAACCGCAAGAAATTGGATCAGGTCGGATCAGATTTTTTAAATCAATCATCCAAAATCGAACCGAACCGCAAATAAATTTATCTTTGAATCAGATGATATTTTACTTCAAAATCGATCCAAACCGAACCGCAAACACCCCTAGGTTGCGAGTTTAGCGTGTATTTTGTATCATAGTACTTAGACTGTAAGAAGTATTCCTCGAGTAGTTCATCTAGACAGTCTAACATATTTTTTATTCACATGTATATGTTATTGATTGAGAGAAAAAGAAAAAAAAAGCCCCAAAAAGGTGAAAAAAGATAGCCAAAGGGAACTTTACCCTCTAAGCCGGGTATTCCTCACCCGGTTATTCAACCCAATGGTAGTTGAACCCTAATCTCAACAAAAATAAATGCACAAAAGTGTGTAAATTCATCTTCAATTATAGAAGGCAAGTAATTTCTTATCCGATGTAAAAACAAAAAAATTCCCAATCGATTTGTGCATGTGATGATTATCATAATTCCGATTGCCTTAATTTGATTTTCCATACAAAAGGGAAAGAAAATTGAAAAAAAAAGACTTAAGTCCAAAGCATAACTATAGAGATGATCGAAATAGGTAACTTTTGACTATATCTACTTTACAATTTTGTTTTATTGTAATCATTTTGGTGTCTGTAAGTACGGAGGAACTTACGCCTTAGCCGGTCGGAACAACAAACCACATATGAGCATCAGTGATTTCATTTTTTTAGCTTTTGAAGAACCAAAACTGTTTGATCCTAATTCTTTCTAAGCAAGCTTGTTGCTTGAGGATAAGCAACAGTCCGAGTTTGGGGGTATTTGATAAATAGTAAATGCATCGTATTTCTAGCTTGTTTTCTTTCCATTTCCATGTGTGTGTTCGTCATTCTTGTTCGATTTTATGCGTTTTTGTCTTTGTTCTATGATTTCAGGTAATAAGAGGGTAATGGATCGAATTAGAGCAAAAAGACCAAAGATCGCGCAAAAGGGAGCTTTTTCCATACAAAAATCATGCGACCAACACGGTCTGGTCGTGTTACCTGACACGGGTCGTGTTGGCCCTCAGCATTGCTCCCATACAAAGAAGTCGGGGCTGACTGTTGGGGTTGGTTGAAAATATACATGTTGATTCTATTTATGGTGGAGTATGATTATCGGTGAAGACAATGGAAACTTATGTATTATTTTCAATCAAGGTGGAGATTGTTAGGGTTGGTTGAAAATATACATGTTGAAGAAGTCTCACATTGCTTAGTTTTGTGAATGAAGAGAGAGTCCAAGGCTATATATATGATACAAATTATTTGAAGTCCCACATCGCTTAGTTTTGTGAAGGAGGTAGGAGTCCAATGCTATATATAGGATTCAAGTTCTTCATTCCAAGAGGCATCAGTCAAAAGCACCTTAAGCTTGTATTTGACTTTCTTTGTTCACTTATACTCTTGTTTTAGAGTGTTGTGAGATGTAGTTAAATATTAGTTTTGGAGGGTGTGGGTGTACTGGGAGCCTGGGTTAATTGAGGGTATATTATGTGTTGTAACAATTTTCACATTGTGTTATTCTCTGGTTGTCATTTGACAATGATCGTGGTTTTTTTCTCCGGTTTTGGGGTTTCCACATTATGTTCTTGTGTTGTGATTGTGTTCCTCTTTTTTCTCTTTGTTTGTTTTTTTCCTAACAAATGGTATCAGAGCCTGGTTTGATCCAGGGATAAGTGTTCTTAGTATGCTCTGTGGTTGCAGTTTTGTCTGATTTTCCACATCAGAAAAGAAGAGTAGTATTGTGAAAGAGTTGTTGAACTGCAGTCACAAATTCCGCTATGCAGTTTGGGCTTGAGAAAATTGATGGAATAATTTTTTTGACTTGTGGAAAGTTCAAGTCAAAGATGTGTTGATAAAATCAAGATTACACAAGGTGCAAGATTATGTCGATGGTTGAAGAGCTTTCTGCCAACAAGGAAGTTACACCATAAAGTTTCAATCTGGTTTTCGACATGGGAAAATTCCTGAAGTGGTTTAACTGCAAGTGAAGTATACTCTTCTTTAGGTGGAGTATGATAGTTTTTAAAACTATGATTGTCGGTGAAGACAATGTAAAATTCTTGGAGCGGTTTAGCTTCAAGTGAAATTTATTCTTCATGATAAAGTATATGATTGTCGGTGATGACAATGTGAAATTCTTGAAGTGGTTTTTCTTCAAGTGAGATATATTTTTCATGAGAGAGTATGGTAGTTTTTAAAACTATGATTGTCGGTGAAGACAATGTGAAAATTCTTGGAGTGGTGTAGCTTCAAGTGACTATACTCTTTATGGTGGAGTATGATTGTTGATGAAGACAATGAAAGTTTATGTATTATTTTCAATCAAGGTGGAGATTGTTAGGGTTGGTTGAAAATATACATGTTGATACTCTTTATGGTAGAGTATGATTGTCGGTGAAGACAATGGAAGCTTATGTATTATTTTCAATCAAAGTGGAGATTGTTAGGGTTGGTTGAAAATATACATGTTGAAGAAGTCCCACATTGCTTAGTTTTGTGAATGAAGAGAGAGTCCAAGGCTATATATACGATCCAAGTTATTTGAAGTCCCACATCGTTTAGTTTTGTAAAGGAAGTGAGAGTCCAATGCTATATATAGGATTCAAGTTCTTCATTCCAAGAGGCACCAGTCAAAAGCCCCTTAAGCTTGTATTTGACTTTCTTTGTTCTCTTATACTCTTGTTTTAGAGTGTTGTGAGATGTAGTTAAATATTAGTTTTGGAGGGTGTGGGTGTACTGGGGGTCTGGGTTAATTGAGGGTATATTATGTGTTGTAACAATTTTCACATAGTGTTATTCTCTGATTGTCATTTGACAACGGTCGTGGTTTTTTCTTCGGTTTTGGGGTTTCCACGTTATGTTCTTGTGTTGTGATTGCGTTCCTCTTTTTTCTCTTTGTTTGTTTTTTTCCTAACACTGACATGGGTTGGTCGTGCCCCCTGTCAGCTTCCCATGCACTAATGAATTCTTTAATTTTTGGACGTTAGTTTGACATCTTGGCATCCATAACCCTCTAGGCTTTATGTTAGTGGGTAATTAAGGCTTTACTCGAAATAATTAACAATTAGTGGTGATTTATGGTTGTTTTAGTATAAATAGACCCTTAAGCTTCAAGCAAATCCATCACTTATCACCTATGATCCATTACATTTACTACTTTTCTCTTGTTATTTACTTCCATCTTTGAAGATTTAATTTTAGCTTACTCTTATAATTGCTCTGAACTTTGGTATATTGATCATGCATTTTCATTTCAAGTTATTATTCAATTTAGTTTTGCTTGCTTTAATTTATTTCTATTTCAATTTACTTTCAATGTCTTTGTTATTATTTGATTGTTTGTCTCACCATGTGTGAGTAATCCTATAAGGACAAAGGGTTGTGAGAGCTTATCTCTTAACAACCCTCAATTGATTCATCCATTTGTATTACGAGAAATTTTGAGAATTTCAAAAAGCATGTCTATGTCGGTTGCGAAAGGAAAGACGACATAGACACAAACATGATCTGAAAGAACATGTATCAGTGTCTGGTCGCAGATTGCTAAACACTAGCTTTCTACTGAGAAAGTCGTTTAGCCGTACCGAGAATCATGTCTAGATTGTGCATGCCACAAAAGTGGGTGACACACACTTTTATATACTTTTCTATAAAAATTCTTAAATAAACCCCGTAGTAAAAAACTTGGATAATCATTAGGGATGAGTCTAGACAGACAACCACAAACCTCGTGTCTTATCTTTAGTATTTGCTAATTTCAATTTCAATATGCACTACACAAACACTTTTGCGATCGCTTTAGATAAACAAAGTTAGAATAAAAATTATGTATCATACATCTATGTGGATTCGATCTTTTTGTACTACTTGACACACTCGTGCACTTGTGGTTTTCCTACGTCAGTCACCACCCACTCAGTCAATGGTGGACCATGACTTCTCGCTGCCCCAAAAAACGTCTTTTTCCACATTTCTCACGACTAGGTGATAGGAAGACCTTGGGGCGAGGTGATACCTCCCCCTTAGACGATATGTTATCCCTTATAAATATAATACTACAATCAAATATTTAGATTAATTGCTATTTTTTTTTAATAATTACTTCAATTTGAAAAAAAATTAACAGACTAGTTTTTAAATAAGTGTGGTAATTTATTTTGCTCGTAGCTTACTTGCGGAGAATAATAAAAAGACGAGGAGATTTTTTTTAAACTATAACAATACTAACTTGTGCGCTTATTTTTCAAATTATTGATTTTAACATTGACTTTCTATCTATAAATTTCTTAACACTAAGTATGGACTTTCAAATTAAACATAATAAGTTTCTTCAGTTGAACATTGAAATTAAAGAATACATGTATTTTTCCAATTGAACGTCAAAATAATTCACAACATCATTAATTAATTTGTTGACTATTATACTTTTCATTAATACGATTAACTACAATGTCTTATTATGGTTGACATAAAAGTCTACGGACTTTTATTTTGATAAAAATACTTCTTAACATGCATGATTCATGTCCGTTGTTTTTTTGGTACTGAGCATGCATGATCCATGTCTGATAGCTTGCTTCATTTATCTTAATTCAATGTCAGCTTCCTTCATCTAAAAGAAGAAAAATTGTTCTGAACTTTTAATGCAAATTTAAAATGATTTAAAATTATTAACATTATTTAGGGGATGAAATTATCAACATTTGTTGAAGGATAGAACGGACATGGTAGGAACTTTAGCCCAACATATTGAAGATATGGGAGAAATTAGTTTGCCATCTCCTCAATTAAACCTCACACCCTCTATATATTTTCATAATTTCTAAATTACCTTTGGACAAATTTAAGTAAAAAAAATTAACAAAATTTTCCGTAATTCATTTCAAATTTTCGATAAAAAACACAATTTCTGACATTCTATTTTTAAATTTTCTGATATGAATTTTATATTGATATTTTTAGAAAACAAATTAACATACTAGATTTTTCGAAAATCTAATATTTATCTTATTTTCTGGATTTTTTAAAATTTCGGTAGTTCATATTCAATAATAATAAAAAAAAAAAAATTAACACTATCTGAGTTTCAATAAGTGTTGTAGTTTATTGAAAATTTCAAATTTCCGATATTTCTTCAAATTTTTACCGGAAATCATTAATGCTTACCGGGAATTTAAAAAAATTCCGATAAACACAATAGAAAATCGAAAAAGAAATTTAGTAAAGACTTAAAAGTAATAGCTCTCACTATGTGGGATGTTAGATTTAATTGAGGGGGTGCCAAGTTGATACGTCAAAATATGAACCCATAAGACGAAGTCCAGCTAGAGAAATGTTATTATAGTCAATTTTATTCTTTAAGGGAATTGTTCATTAGACCCATATATAGGCATACCACACTATTGAAAATCTAAAATTATCTTTCAAGCATTTAGAGATGTATCTCCGGACACATCCAAATCACAACCAAAATACCCTATTATGAGATTCACATCATTTTGAACAAAATATGGTTCGTAGATGCATCTCCGTATGATATTTGGTGTATTCGAAGATGCATCTCTGAATTATCTCCTGAAATATTTTGAAAGAATTGGAAATACAAAGGGGAAATTATTTCGGAGATGCATCTCCGAAATCTTTCCTGAATCATATCAAAACAACACCATTGTCTAAACATTCCATTTTTGTGTTTATATTAACTTATATTAACGTAAAATCAAAGGACAATGCAGTTACATGAAATTAAAAGTAAAGTAAAAATGCATACATTAGTAAAAAAATATCAAGAAAATTCATACATAACATTTGTCAGAAAATACATCCAAAAATACAAAAAAAAAAAATTAATACATTCGTATATAAACTCCTGGGTATGTTTAACCATTGGCCTCCTCCGCCGCCTATATTGCACGAAATTCCACAATTCAAAAACTATGCGCTCCACTAGAGACAACTGGGGACTGCGAAGAAAATGCAGTATTAAACGAGTTATCACCAACTCGTGGCCTCGTGGTCCTCGTTCTGGCCCTCTCACGTCGTACCGATGTGGTTTGGGACACACACCCGAGCCTAATTCGTCCAGTGTCGTCTTCAGCCATTGCAACTGCTTTATAAATAGTGATAGATATAAACAACATGTCTGGAGAAAAACACAAATCTCACAAAATAACCCAATTTTTTGCTTCAGTCAAATCCGGAGATGCATCTCCGAAAACAATTCAGAGCAAATCTGGAGATGCATCTCCAGACAAACCTGTGATTGTCTCAGCCATGGAAGATACGCCATTTCTACCATAACAGACCCAAAAAACCTAAATGCATGTTCTAATTCTCTATCAATTTCGTTTACGCTACTACCTAATGTACCTAAAACAACTAATGTATCCAAAAAAACTATATAAAAATCAAAACAAAAAAATATAAGAAAATTTGAAAAACTTACCAAAAAAATTTGATCGATGAGAAAAAGCAATTGGATGTTATGAGATGTTAGAAAGAGATCCAATGATATAAGCTTGATTGAATGGATGCAGAGGTAAAATCATTGCAGAGCTGAAATGTATTTTTTTTAGAACATTTGAGAAAAATGAAGAAGGAGGAAGAAGGAAAGGTCTTGCGCGAGATATTAAATAAAAACGTCAGGAGACGCATCTCTGAACCACCCACTAACTTCTGAATAAATGGGTTTTACGGAGATGCATCTTGGGACACACTTTTTTCACATACGGAGATGCATCTCCGGATTAAATTTTTACGTAAAAGGGCTAATCTTCAATTTGGTATGAGAAATGACTAAAATAGGTGCATTCGGAGATACATCTCCGGACACTAGGGACATTATGAACTTTTTACGGTGGTGTGGGAGCACCCATAAGGGTGGAAAGAACACCCCCTTCTCTAAACTACATTTCGACCAAAAAAATTTGTCTCAAATAAATACATGTGAAATTCTGCTCTGCAGAGGATAGATGTCGAACACAATGATCCAGTAACGGGTACAACAAGATACACCAGAAATAATATACTAATTAGTAATAGAGGATGAAGGAGAAAAGAAAAAGAAAAAAAAAACAGACCCAAGAAAGGAAATTCACTATTAGTAGCTTAGTACAGTTAGACTTACAAGCAACAACATACCTTATTTTATTCAATGCCACTTCCTAACTACCCAATGAGTTTCCATTTAGAGCGTCCCCCTAAATATAAGAAGTTACTCACTTTCTTCTCTGCCACAATCCTAGTGACAAAGGCCGACAAACACTAAACCCTAGTAATCAAACTTCAATCTTCAAAAGATAAAAAATGTTGAAAGTTACAACTTAACTAGACAAACCTTATATGTCAAGTTACTGAAACATAGAGGTGAAGATAAACAATGTCAATTACAACTCTACTAAACAAACCTTCTATGCCAAGTTACTGAAACATAGAGGTGTACATAAAGATTGAACATTAATCCTCTAAGGGCTTTAGCATGAATACATGACACAAAACCTAGACACACTAAGATCTTCAATGGGAGTGCGAATCTTAAACTAAGGATCTTGACATCATGTTAAGAAATGTGGTTGGGCCTAACTCAACCCTACAAAACCAGTTGGTAAGGTGATGATTGCCCCCACTTATAAACACATGTTCAAGACATATATTATCTGATGTGGGACTCTTAACACACCCCCCTCACACTCAGGACTAGACAATTAGAGCATGGAAATAAATGGTGGGTGGCCCGATTGCGGAAATCATAGTAGGTGGCCCACCGGATCTTAATCCAAGGCTCTTGATACCATGTTAAGAAATGTGGTTGGGCCTAACTCTTACATTGGAAGATTTGTTATTTAAAGTGTGAGATTTTATGTGATTTTAGTTCACACTTTGTCGCTATCCAAGGAGGGATATTTTATGAACATCTGTCTATGCTAGAAGCGCATCTCTTTCATAAAAAGCATCTCGGATACTTTTTAGGAAACTTTCTTTTTAGTTCCTATTTTTGTGCAGAAGATCTTGGAGAAGATTTGAAGCTGTTGTTTTTGGATTTGCGAATTATTTAGCTGAAGAGCCCAAACCCATGAGTGATTACAACAACTTCTGTAATTTCTGCAGTAGGTATGCTACAGTCACAACAGCTTCTAGCCAAACTATTTTGTTAGGGAGTTTCTGCAGTAGTTTCGGGCCTTGCAATACTAGATGTAGCACAATTTTTGTCGAAAGCCTCATTGCAAAATTAAATATCATTATCAGTCCTCAACCTCTTCACCTTTTTCCAGTTTGGTTTTTGGCCAGAGTCTTCCAACTTTTCGAATTTTCAAAAGTTTCATCCTTAGCTTTCTGAATGAATACCCATAACTTTGTGAGTAATCATCAACTATGTATAGGAAATACTTTTCACCTGAGCGAGAATGATTTTTTGCAGGCCCCCAAAGATCAGTATGAATGTAATCAAGGGATCCATGTGATCTTTGTTTGCCTTTGTTGAACTTTCCCTATAGGATTTTCCAAATACACAAGGTTCATAAAACTCCAGTTTCTTGACCTAGTCACCACATAACGGATTTTGTTTCAACAATTCCACCCGGCCTCTTTGAGTGACAGGGCCAAGTCTCTTGTACCATAGCTCAGTCTTCAGCACAGGTTTATGGATGTCACACATGCTGAACAACTTACAACCTCAGCCACAAGGGTACACAGGCCTTGCCTCTTAATGTCTTTCAAGACTTCATGCGACCCCTTTATTACCCTTAGGATACTCTGGTTTCCTTTGAAAACATATCCTTTCTTGTCAAATTCACCAACAGAATCAAATTTCTTTTAAGTTTAGGTACATACCTAACATCAGTCAATAACCTTACTGACTCATCATGAAACTTGAATCTCACTGATCTAATACCTGCAATCATGTAAGCTTTGTTGTTTCTCAGCTGCACTGATCCACCATCTTGGTCACATAATTATTTAACACTTTTTTGTTTAGAGTCATGTGCCAAGTACACCCTGAATCCATAATCCACTCCTTGCTAGAGTCGCTGCTTGAAACCACCAGAACATCATATGTTTCATAATCATCTACACAATGACTGCATTACCATTATCCTTTCCACCATGATTATTCAATCGACCAGGGAACATCTTTCAGGTATGTCCCTCCTTATTACAATGATAACACCTAATTACAGGAGTATTACCACCATAAGAATTTTATAGAACTTTACCATTCTTCTTCTCAAACCTACAATCTTTCTTCAAGAATTTCCTCTTAATGGATAAACCTTCACCAAATGAATATGGCTTGTGCTCCTTTTGTTTGTTCCAATCCTTATAGTACAAAGCTGATTGAACTTATTCAAAGGTCAATGAATCTCTTACATACAAGAGAGTTTCTTTGAAGTGAGCATGATACTTAGGTAAAACGCACAACAACATCAATGCTTGATCTTCATCATCAATCTTGACCTCGATATTTCAAAGATCAAGAATAAACTTGTTAAAAATATCCAGCTTCTCAGCAAATACTTTATCTTCACTCATCTTAAATGAATATAAAACTTACTTCTGGTAGAGGAGGTTGACCAAAGATTTGTTCATATACAAACCCTCGAGTTTGTTCCACACACCTGTTGTCGTCTTCTCCTTCGAGACCTTCCAGAGAACTATATCACCAAGGCTCAATATGATAGAAATATGGGCTTTCTCGATCATCATCGTCTTCTCCTTCTCCGAGAGGACACCATCTATTTTCTCCAATCCTTTCAACGCTTCTAACAACCCTTTTTGAACCAGTAGGGCTTGCATCTTAAAGCGCCATAAACAGAAATTATTCACACCGGTGAATTTATCAATCTCATACTTTGTTGACGTCATCTTCTCCTCCACCCTCACCGTACCGATTTATTGTGAAAAATATGCTCAAGAAAACAGACTATAATTGGTTTCTTGATCACCAAGAAAACCACAAAGTAAAGGAAAATATAGAAGAAAAGAGAAAGACAATTCAAAGTGGTTAAAAATTGAATTCTTGATTCAATTACACATTATGGTTTAATGTTTACAACTGAATCTTAACCACACCCTTTTCTCCACTTAAACAGGATTATCAGGGATTGATTGAAAAGTGATAACTAGTATGTTTTTTATAAGAAAACTAAATCCTATCTTTCAACTAACATACTAAACATTTGGCCAATAGGCTGGCTAAATTCAACATGCTAACTTAAACAACAAGCTAATATAATTCTGCTTGCAAGAACAAACTTCCACTACGAGATGCACATCTTCGACTTCGACAGAGCTCTTCGACTTCGCATGAGTTTGCTACAACTAGCTTATAACCCGTAGGCTACAATAACAATAAAATATTTGACCAATCTTCTGCATAACACATTTCAAAATACAACATTCTACAAGGCCCAAATGTCGTACCATGCTGGAGCATCGCGCCCAGCATGTGACATTTTTGCGGCTTCATATAGATTGAGCAACAACATTTAATAATTATGGGTGAAAATAAATTAGTTTATGCTCTATAAGCCTCAAAATGGCATGTCAACAAATTTCAAAACCTAGGTCTGACTTGTGTAGGCATAACGCCACGAATTTCACCATCAAACCAGTGCCTCTGACAAAACTTGGGGTTTCACATGAAAGAATTAGAGACAAGTCAGTTAATGGAGTTGCTGATTTGTTTGAGAGGATCACTGTTACAGAAGTGTCACATAAAGAAAGGAATATCAAGCATTCTAATCATATGGGAATAATGATATCCTCTCACTTAATATGAATATTGTTTCTATATTGTTAAGAAATGTGGTTAGGCTTAACTCAACCCTACAAAACCGGTTGGTAAGGTGAGGATTGCCCCCACTTATAAACACGTGTTCATGCCATATATTATCTGATGTGTGACTCTTAACACACCCGCTCACGCCCAGGACTAGACCACTGGAGCGTGGAAATAAATGGTGGGTGGCCCGATAGCGGAAAGCATAGTAGGTGGCTCGCCGAATTTTAAACCAAGGCTCTTGATACCATGTTAAGAAATGTGCTTGGGCCAAACTCAACCCAACAGAATCGGTTAGTAAGGTGAGGATTTCCTCCACTTATAAACACATGTTCAAGCCAGATATTATCCAATGTGGGACTCTTAATACACCCCCATACACTCAGGACCAGACAACTAGAGCGTGGAAATAAATGGTGGGTGACCCGATAGCGGAAACCATAATAGGTGGCCCAACGGATTTTAAGCCAAGGCTCTTGATATCATGTTAAGAAATGTGGTTGGGCCTAACTCTTACATTGGAAGATTTATTATTTAAAGTGTGAGATTCTATATGATTTTAGTTTACACTCTGTTGCAATTCAAGGAGGGATATTTTTGGAACATCTGTCTATCCCAGAAGTACGTCTGTTTCATAAAAAAGATCTTGGAGACTTTTTAGGAAACTTTCTTTTTAGTTCCTATTTTTGTGCAGAAGATCTTGGAGAAGATTTGAAGCTGCTATTTTGAGATTTGCGAATTATTTAGCTGAAGAGCCCAAGTCCATGTTGATCAATAGCCATAAAAGGAACAGTTCTAAACCTAATGCATTAGAGAAGTCGTGTATTGAAAGAAGGAGTATTAGGGTTTAGTGTATCTTTGTTATTTGTGACCCACTCTTATATCACTTTTATATCTGAGTTGGACTGTGTTGTTTTTGTGCATTTGTGAGCCATTTATGTACCTCTTGGGTGTTTGAATTGGACTGAGTTTTGAGTTGTAATCACTCATAAGCTTTTAAGAAAAGAGTGGATTTTGTGTTGTTGAAAGTGTGTCTTCTATTATTCATTGTTATTGAGTTTATCATTGTTGTGTGATTGAAGGAAGTGAGAGGGGTCTTACATCTAGGAGTTCCTAGGTAGAAATAACACAGGTAGTGATTAGGTGAGAAGTTGTAAACTAGAGGTTGTTTACTGAGGCTTCAAACTAATACTATTATAGTGGATTTTCTTCTTGGCTTGGATGCCCCCAGATTTAGGTGAGTTTGCAGCGAACTGGGTAAAAATTGATCGTGTTATTTACATTCAAGCATTTAATTTAACAACATAATTGTTAGTGTTGTCATACTGTCTTGATCCCAGTGTCTTGACATCTTACTCGATATCTGATATCTGTTACCAGAATTTCAAATATTTTATTTGCTCCTTGAATATCTCTAACAAGATGTGATTTATTTTAAATTCAAATTCAAATTCAAATATTCATTTAAATCTGAATTAAACTCCATCCAACTGTTAAACAAATCATCTAATCATATTGTTAAATTAATAACTTTTGTGAAAGCGGTGCTTAAGAAAACATAGTATAATTGGTTTCTTGATCAACAAGAAAACCACAAAGTAACGGAAAAGATAGAAGAGAAGAGAAAGACAACTCAAAGTGATTAAAAATTGGATTCTTGATTCAATTACACATTAGGGTATAATGTTTACAATTGAATCTCAACCACACTACTTTCACCACCTGAACATGATTATTAGGGATTGATTGAGAAGTGAGAACTAGTATGTTATTTATAAGAAAACTAAACCCTAGATTTCAACTAACATACTAAACAAGTTGACCCAACAAGCTGACCTAATTCAACATTCTAACTTAAACAATAAGCTAACATAATTATGCATGCAAGAACAGACTTCGACTACGACATGCACATCTTCGACTTCGACAGAGTTTAGTACAACTAGCTTATAACTCATAAGCTACAAATCTACACCTTGGAACAAACTCTGAACCTCAAAACCAATTAGCTATCATCATGAAGTCCTATCAATTGCATGCAGTGGAAAACTTGTAACTTGGCAATGTCTTGGTGATCATATCAGCAACATTGTCATCAGTCAAAACCTTCAGCACTTGGACTTCTCCATGCTCGATTATCTCTATGATGAAATGCAACCTCTCATCGGTGTGCTTGGTTTACTCATGATAGGTTGAATTCTTTGACAAGTGTATTGCACTTTGAATATCATATTTAACAGTGATAACTCGACTTTGAAGTTTCATCTCCTTAGCAAAACCTTTAACCCACAATGCTTCTTTCACAACTTCAGTAAGGGCAATATATTCCGCTTCAATGGTTGATAAGGCAACAACCTTCTGAAGTGTTGCTTTCCAACTAATTGTTTTGCCAAACATAGTGAAAACATATCCATAAATAGATTTTTAAGCATCTATACAACCTGGATAATCAGAGTCGACAAATCTTTCAATTTCGACTTTGCTATCATCACCACAGGCTTCACCATAAATCAGAACTCTATTCAAAGACTAGTTTATGTACCTTAGAATCAACTTTAATGCTTGACAGTGCGCCTTTCCAGGATTGTCCATGTACCTGCTCACAAGGCTCACTGCATATGATATGTCTGGCCTCGTACAGATCATATCATACACTAAATAACCAATTATACTAGCATATGGAATGCTATTCATATGGGCTCTTTCGACTTTAATACATGGACTTTAAGTCGAACTCAGCTTGAACTTAGGATTAGTCGGTGTTACAACAGGCTTTGAATTTGACATACCAAACTTGTCACGAATCTTTGGTAGGTATGTTTCTTAAGATAAGCATAATCTTGATTGCTTTCTATCTCTCCGGATATCAATCCCAAGAATCCTGGATCTAGCTCCTAGATCCTTCATGTTGAGTTCTTTATCGAGTTCAATCTTCACCTTCATAACCTCCTCGACATTTTTGCTTGCTATGAGAATGTCATCCAGATAAAGCACAAAATAATAAGTGAATTTTAAGTTCGAAATCTAAAGTAAACACAGTGGTCGAATTGGCTCCTTGTGAAACCTATGTGTGCCATGAACTTGTCGAATCTCCTATTCCATTGTCGAGGAGATTTCTTCAGGCCATATAACGACCTATTCAACTTGTTCATGTAATCTTCCTCTCCCTTTTCTGCATACCCTTAAGGTTGCCTCATTAGTATTTTTTCATCTAGATCACCATACTGGAAGACGGTCTTCACATCCATTTGTTCATAGATCTGTGTTTTATAACAGATGAAAACACATCATTGAAGTCGACACATTCTTTCTGAGTAAACCCCCTAGAAACCAACCTTGCCTTTAAATCTCTTCGCCATCACTAATTCGATCATTTCCTTAACCTTAAAAATCCACTTACAGCTAACTAACCTGGCTCCAACAGGTTTCTCGATCAGCCTCTAAGTGTTATTATCACAAAGAGATTTCATTTCATCATCCATGAATTCCATCCATTCGTTCTTATTTCAACTTCTCACAACTTTTTTGTAGTATCTAGGTTCTTCATCAAGAACCTCACCTACAGAAATTAAGGTGAATGATATGAGATCTACATAAAACGTCTCTGAGGTGGCTTGATGACTCTTCTTGACTTGTCTCTTGCCAACAGGTAGTCATTATACGCCTCCTCATCTTCATTAGCAACTTGTGTTTGCTCTTCAACTTCATCCAGGTTATGCAATTCAACATCACTATGCTTCACCTCAACAGGAATCTCTACCTGTTGACTCCTTCGATTCCTTCCTTAACCTTGAAAATTCACTTACAGCTGGCTAACCTAGATCCAACAGTTTCTCGATCAACTTCCAAGTGTTATTATCATGAAGATATTTCATCTCATCATCCATAGCTTTCATCCTTTCAGTCTTATTTCGACTACTCACGGTTTCGTTGTAGTTTCTAGGTTCTTCATCAAAAAACTCACCTGCAGAGATTAAGGCGAAGGCTATGAGATCTACATAACCAAGTATTTGAGGTGGCATGATGACTCTTCTCGACCTATCTCTTGCCAACAGGTAGTCTCTATCTGCCTCCTCATCTTCA